>MU132141.1:1105823-1556175 GCA_015039395.1 Ceratobasidium sp. AG-I | reverse complement strand
AAGCTTCAGCGCTGTATGTTGAAGATCGAGGCGCTGGACTTCGACATCGTCTGTAGGAAAGAGGAGGGGCGCATTTTGGGTTAGGGGGAACGCCCGACCATGGATCTGCTGAAAGTACTCTAGATGCAGAAGTAAACATATGTAAGTAAGCTTCGAAGGCAGGTGTCGAGGATGTGGGCGCACCAGATGCCTCCTCAGACGTGAGAGTGCTCATGCTATGATCGGTTGACCACGATATCGTAGTGTTCATACTGTGTGTGTCTGACCAGTCATCTTCGAAGTCGTTGACGTAGTAAACAGGTGTATCTTCGTTGTCGTCCATGATGATCTAATTCCTGTGTCTAGAGGAAGCCGAGGTGAGAAGAGCTTCGCACCACAAATCGGCCTTACTTATAGGTCGCATGGCACAAGCAGACCTCAATGCAGCACTCCGTTTCAAGCGTCTCCGCAACCTCGCCACCATCTAAATTCTTAAAAGTTGAAGCGATTATAAGCCAAGACACCACAGAAGCGAGGCTGAGACCAGCCCGACGCAAGTGGTAAGGTTGAATGGAGGGGAGCCACCCGGGAAAGTTAGTTGGAGGTTTATACTAAATCGGGAGGAAATCGGGGTGACTTCCGATGAGCGTCTCTCTCCGTCGTTCTCGTGGATAAGCCAAAACAACGTAGATCCTCCGTGATTCGTCTAGTATTCTTAGCTGAAGCGAGAAAGGTACTAGGCAGTGCTCGAGCGATCTACAAGCTCCATAGCGCAAGTCAAGTTGGGTGTGGTGTGTGCGGTACTATGGTTCTCGGTCTGCGCAGTTCTGAAAACCATTGAAGGACAAGAGCGGAGAACTCGGTCAATCCCCTGCCGACCAGTTCTTTTGCCACCTGTTAATGTATGCATATATTATTTTAGTGTGGGCGTTGAGCGCTGGAACAAGCGTCCCGCGACCGGGACACAGGCCTCGCCCGGCCCTTGACTTACCACAGTAAATGCACCACGCAAGTCTCAATTGATGTTGTTGTACATTTGAAGTAGTTTTGTACATTTGAATCACTGGTAGGGCGAGGCGAATCTACTTGATAGCGGCATTTCACCCAACAATACTGCACAGTCCGATACAATGGCGGGTCAACTATAGGTAGCTTTATTCTATAGCGTGAAGACTCTAAAGTTTGTGATAGACCGGGTGGGGTGGACGAATGAGGTGGGCGGTGCATCTGCCTCACTCACTCAGAAAAGGGACCGAATGACGGCACATCCAAGTGGCAATGTTGTATGTTAGAGTGCACTCTACAGCCAAGTGTTCACGCGGTTTTGTTGTCTTATTGAACTCTAGTATTGTAAATCATCCAGACCCCCGGAATGGCTTTGAAGCAATGCGACATCGAACAAAAACGCCGGGAAGAAGGCAAGGCAATAGCATATCAAATTCCACGCACCTGTGAAACCAGCTGACCTACTGAAAGAACGCGTAAGTAAAGACGAACCACGTAAAATCGAGTCAGATGGGGCCTCAGGGCGATTCTGAACAGTCGAGCCATCGCACTCCGTAGAACGGAGGACTATCGTGTTCTCATGGTTTCATCCATGGCTTGAGGAGTGGCAGAAAGGCTGAAACTCACCGGGTGGTTAAGTTCGGTTGAATTTACACAGACGACATTGCTGATGGAGCCCCGTGCGTGCATGCCTTGGCCTCCTTCGTGATGTTCAACCTGTATAACCGTGTTGTCAATAAACATTCTGTAAATTCAGCATACGGAAGGAAAGATGTTCAGAGCAGGAGGTACAATCAATGCGGAGACGCAAATCAGAAACAGCTTCTAGTTGATTATTTTATGGAATCTCATCACGAAAGAAATACAAAATAATCAGCAAACTCACCGTTGCGGACAGAACATCCTGTCAGTCGGAAGCATCCTACTACCAGAGAGAGTTAGCCTCAAGCAACCTGAGCATCAAGACGAGCACGAATTTGAAAGTCAGAAAGAAATTTGATTCTTGGCCTCGTTGAGGCTCATTTTTAGCATAGAATATTTTGGAACATCACAGTGAAGGTTGCATCGAATAGATATGCCGCATAAGAGATTGAACTGACCATGTTTCCAGTGATAGCGCAAGGCAGACTCATGAGAGTGTCTGAGAACGACGTTCAAAATTTGAGGTTTTGAGGGCTCGTCACGTGGGAAAGCATTGATCCGTGAGCGGAATCAAAAGAGTCACGTGCACGTGCCACGCCATTTCTCTTGCTGGGAAACGCCTTTTGTATCTAGACAGCATATACTTGTGATCGTTGGCAGGTCCAACACGAGATATAGTGTAAGTTGAGCTCGATATATCTTTACTTCTAACTAACCTAAACTAGAACAAAATCGCGTCGGTTGCCAAATTACCACATCCAGCGCTGTCACTTTAGACTGAAAGGTACGTAAATGCTTGTCTTAGTCTTTTCCAAGTCCCAATCAAGTATTTTCCAGCTTGCCACGATAGCAATGGAAGAAGCGGTCGCCAAATCATCTCCCACTCAGTCCAAACCCCCGACCCTCGCATCCTCTACTTCATCTATTCGCAGCGTCAAAGAGCCAAACGGACAAATCCCTACAACATCTCCTCATGTCGCAGAAGACGACCCTCGGACCCAGCTCATCGAAACTCTCCGCGCGCAGCTTACCGATACCCATACTCAGCTAACCCAGCTCAACTCGAAGCTTGTCCAGTCCTACGACCGCGTCTCCCACCTCGAAGACACGCTCGAGGAAACGAGCGATGCACTTAACACGACTAAAGCACGTGTTTCTCAGCTAGAGGCCGCGCAGTCTGCTCATGAGGCTGCGCTTGAGACTGGCGTGCTGGTGGAGAGGGAGCACGTCGCTCATGAGCTTAGCCGGCTTATGGAGCGTGCGACGGAGGAGGCGGCACAGCGAGGAGTCGCAGATGCTGAGCGATCGCGTATCGAGACGGAGCTCGACGACTTGAGCGCTGATTTGTTCGGGCGGGCTAATACGATGGTTGCCGAGGCGCGTATTGCGCGCGCTGCCAGCGAACAACGCGTGGTGGAGGCTCAGGATGCTCTCAAGGGTGCAGAGGAAGCCGTCAAGGGCATGCAGCTTCAGATGCAACAGATGGCTGAAGCGAGGAGGGAAGCGGAAAGTCAGGTTGCAGAGATACGTGCACGGATGGGGAAAGGGAAGTGGGTCGACCGAGGCGGAGGGATGGAAATGGAGGAGCACAAGAGACGGTTGTTCAACAACCACGTCGTCTATCGCGAGTTCACCGCCTTCATTTCTCATCTGAGAGGGCTACGCGCAAGCTCTGGCGTCGTGCCTCAGATGTCCGCTTTGATTTCGTTGCCTTTTATTGCACGCTTGATTATGGAAGACTGGTGTGTCCTAATATGCCCATATATATGCATTTTATGTAATACTAATTCTTTTCGCAGTGACCCTACTCTTAGACTTGACTTGGCCCCCGCCTTGAACTGGCTTACCCGCCGAGCAGTGCATGCTGCCATTCTACAAGGCCAACTCGAGATAGAACCCGTCTATGGTCTACTCGAGGCTGAATGCGCCCTCTGTGGCCTCCATCCTCACGGTCACCCCACTCCTATCGGCTCTGCTGCAACTAGTCCCACTGCCACTACCCACGCAATGCCTACCAAACCCCAACTCAATACGGGGGCAATGGCGGCTTGGGCTTCGACCACATCAAAATACTGGAAAGGCTCATTGGCTTCCCCTACCACGTCCCCTCAAACAAACATCTCTGCCATTGCGCCTCCACCTCTTCATCACACTTTGATAGACCCTAACACTCCCCCGGTTTACATCTTTCGGATTGCCAATGCACAGGCAAACGTTGGTTCGCCTCTGGTGCTGTGTTCTGGTGGCTGGTGTCTTGCACGACTTCGCACGACGTGCGAGCTTAGTTCGTTCCTTAGGCGAAGCGTAGTCGAGAAAGTGTGGACCGAGCCTCCCCAGGCTTCTATTACGCCTTCAGTCTCGTCTACCTCCTATACGCAGGGTGGAGTGTTGGGGTCTGTGGTCAATGTTTTGGGTAGAGACAAAGAGCCGACGACTCCAAAGGATAAGGAAGCGGGAGAGGCTCCCCCTGTACCTCCGCGACGAAGGCAGCTATCCCAACTAAGTAGCAGTATTTGGGAGAAGGGGCTGGGCGCTTTTGGCAATCGCAGTGGGAGTAGGAGTGGAACACCTACACAAGAGGAACCGAAAGAAGAGCCACCCAAGGTTGAGCGGCGACTACCACCCCCGCCTGCGTCGAATGACAACAAGCTTTCAATCGTCCCTCCGCCTCCGCCTCCTCGAGCACGGCCTGTGCCCCCTGTTCCTGGGGCGACCGAAAACAAGGAGGCGCCCGACGCTGCTCCGGCACACCATGAAGAGATCCCGCATGCTATGGTTTTCGATGCAGCGGACCACGAGCATGGGCATCATGCTATGTCGCCAACGGCAGACAAGCGGCATTCAGTCCCTCCTCTTGCGTCTCTCTCATCACACCCCTCCACCTTCCCTGACTCTCCCAACCCCCCTACCGAGTCGTTGCCAGCTGTTGCTGAAAATTCGACCGTCCCCGAACCATCCCAGGCCGCTCCTGAGCCAGCTTCTGAAACTCCCGTTCCAATAGCCGAGTCTGAGCCTGCTGTAGCCCCAGCTCCAGTTTCGGAGCCGACGCCCGCTCCAGAGCCCGTGCCTGCCCCAGAGCCAACTGCCGCCCCAGAAACACCGTCTCGGCCTCCAGCAATCAGTCGTCCAGTACGCGCTCGTCTTCTGCCTCCTGACGGCGACAAGCCCCCTACGTCTCCTGGCGGCGTCGCCCTTCCCGAATCCCGCTCTAGTTCACCCGCACCTAAAGCAAGGCCAGCGTCCCCTTCGCCTCGACCAATGACGCCGCCCAATCGCATTTCGTCGCCTGCTCCTGGGTCACCTACGCCAGGCCTGCGCCGGGGTGGAAGCATACGAGCTGAATCGCCCGTCCCTGGGTCACCTGCGGATGGTGGGCCTCCGAAGATCCCACGGAGAGCACCAAGGAGGGCTGTACCGGTTCCGCCTCCTGCTCCGCCTGCGCCGAGCGCTGCTCCTGACCCATTCACTCATACGGAGAAAACTGAAGAGAAGCCTGCCGAACATGAAGAGGGCGAGAAGAAGTTGGACGAGGGAGAGACGAAACCTGTCCAGGAGGATAAGCCCAAGGTTGAGGAGCATCATGTGGTTCGCCCGCCTCGACGCGCTATTCCTCCGCCCCCGGTACTACCTGCGCGTGCAGAGACACCGAAACCCGTGGAAGAAGCTCACCCTGCTGAGGTCAAATCCGCGGAGGAGGCTAAGCCCGCCGAGACAATCGAATCTGCTGAAGAGACTAAACCCGTCGAGGAGGTAAAATCAGCGGACCCTGAGCAAGCCGCAGAGGACAGGCCAGTAGAGACAGCCGCAGACACCGCTCCTCAAACTACTGCTTCTGAGAGAGCGCTCGACCCAGCTTCAGTCGCCTCCACCACTGGTGATAAGCCCGCCCCTCCAGAATCTAAGCCCGCTGTAGCCCCGACAAATGAGAAGACCGGCGACGAAGAAAAGAAGACGGCGGATCCCATAGACAAACCAGTGGTAGAAGACGGACAGTTTGTGGGCGAGCAGTCATGGGAAGAGCGCGCATACAAGGAGATTGTGAAGTTGAGGGAGGACATGTTCTGGGCTCGTATTGGGAGTGTTTGGTGATGAGTTTGTCTCGGTTGTAATTATTAATGGTTAGAACCTACGTCGTTGTATGCAGTTTGTTTGAATCGGAGTGACCCAACCGCTCCTATGCGGGATTTGTTCGGTCCCTGAGAGGGCATCGGCCCTGAAATAAGATCCTGCCTGCAGACGTTGGATTGACTATGGGTTGGCCTCCCTATGCCCTTTCCCCAGGACCCCTGTATTTTGAATTTGTGTGGTGCTTCAGGAGTCGTGCTAAGCCTTCCTTCAGACCTGGTGTCCGTTGGCTTTTCCGCTCACTCGTGCGCCTTGACAGTTGAAGAGTTGCATATCTTACTTGTATGACCCCTATCTAGTCACTCCCCTCGCTGTCTGAGTAGGGGGCTTAGTTTAGCCATGTCTTGGCTAATGTCCTGGTCGTTTGTAGTTTACACGCGCTTAGTGTAATTCTGATTTCTACCATGGCTCGCTTTGGTTATAAGCTCATTAATATGATCCAGTCAACGAGCAGTGAGCCTGCCCGCGTTCGATTCGCGAAGACGGCGCTGTTAAGATCTCTAGTCGTGTGGTTCTCGAATCAAGATCACCAACTCTGAGTAGCCGCGACCTGCACGAGCCGGGCGCGCTGGTGTCCCCTGGCGCCCTTGCATTAATAGTTTCTGTGCGTATCCACGATAACTATAGATATTTACAGCGCAAGGGGGAGCCGCGGGAGCTAAAGACGTCTGAGCAAAGAGTCAAAGAGCGTGTTTAGGGGTAGCAAATAATTACCAGAGTCATCCATCGCTACAGGTTATTTGCAGCATATATGTCCCTGCTATCAATTCATAACGACCTGCGGCTAAACTACTGCGTGACATGAGGTGGATAGCTAGCTATTAGAGTGTGAGAAACGCGAAACCTGTCCTTCCTACCTATATATGCGCACGAATATCTTCGTTTCAAAGGTTTCAAAGCAAAAAGAGATCGCACCTTAGCAGCGACTATAATTGTTAACAGGCTAGCTCTAACATGCCCTCGCTCTACCGGGTCGACTTACTCTTCCTCTAGTATTCCAAACAAACCGGTCAATATGTCTTCCATTGCAGTCAACAAGGGTGATTCGGGACAAAGGGGGGCGGAGGGGGGGGGGGGATAGGAAGTAAATCTCAAACACAATGCTGGGGATTGGGTACCCATCTCGCGTATCCCCCATGAGCCTTCGGGCACTGCCTCACATACTGTAACCTCTCCTCATTGCCGCGCATTTCTCTTTGCTTTATTTGGTCGTCTACTAGCCATGTGTGACTGTTACAGCGCGGTTATACCGGTCGGTGTCAGATCCCCAAGTTCTAAGGAGCTTGATGCCCAAGCAGATGGGTGGAGCCGCAAAAGAAAGACGTCTTTACCCGCTATCCGCATACCCCATGGCGTAGCATCATCGTAGATCTAGGATTTTCACCGTGCATTTGCTCAACATATACGATGGTCCTCTCAAGAACTTATGCAAAAACGCTGAAAAGCTATTGTGCAATGGCGGCCGGTCAGTGTTGAAGTTCCTGACAATCACAAGCAGTAGCACAGCGATGGTTTATAATTAAATGATAATCGAGATATCATGTTATGTATGTTGCACTCTGGTTGGTCATTCGGTCTGAGCTAATACTGTACCCGCGCTAATATCCGCGCGGCAATCTTGGTCACCCGTCTTTCTGATTTCGTATGATTGGTCTGACCTTCGAGTTACTCATCCTTTAGATCGATACTTCTTGATGAAGTTCTGGCCATTTCTGTATAAAGGCTTGTACTCTTCAGCTTGTTGAACCACAGCCAAACATCAACTTTCTCCCCTTGCACAACATGTCTGAGATCCCTTCTATTGCGAAAGCCTGGCGCTATCCTGTCGACGAGGGCAGCTGGGATGGTTTCAAGAGTCTCGAACTTCGTGATGTGAAGGTATCCCCTCCTAAGAAGGGCGAGGTGTTGGTCAAGCTTCATGCTGCGTCCTTGAACTATAGGTACGTCTGTTGTGGTTTCCTCCTCGGTTTAGAGCCAATGTGACCGGTCTTCATTGCAGGGTTAGTGAACACAGAAAGACCGCTAAATGTTGTCTCATTCTTTGCTCCATCTAGGACATCATGATCAGCCGCAAGACCTACACCGGCGATCCCTTCAGCACAGGCCCAGACGGAGGAGGACTCATTCCCACATGCGATGGTGCTGGAGAGATCGTAGCTGTAGGCGACGGCGTGTCCGAATGGAGGAAGGGTGATCGAGTGCACTCTCTCTTCACCGAGGGATGGCTCAGTGGCCTCAATAAGGCAAGCAACTCAAGCGTACTCACATGTGCAAACGTCTAAATGGCGTTGACAGCCCGAATACTTGGGGACTGCACTCGGCGCGCCGGTGCCCGGCTGCCTGACTCAATACAGGTTAGCGTGCTCACGATACAGCTGTATCATACACTTAACCTACATCCGTAGAATCTTCCCTGAGGCAACTTTGCTTCCCATTCCCAGCCATCTCTCATACGAAGAGGCGGCGACGCTTCCTTGCGCGGCGGTCACAGCCTGGAACGCTCTCTTCGAAAGGAGGCCCTTGACTAAGGACTCAACCGTCCTTGCCTTGGGAAGCGGCGGCGTTTCCGTGCTTGGCGCGCAGCTGGCAAAAGCGGCAGGCGCTCGGGTGATTGCGACTACGTCCAGCAAAGAGAAGGAGGCAAAGTACAAAGCACTGGGTGTAGACCATGTGATCAACTATCGTGAACACCCCGAATGGTCTGAGAAAGTGAAGGAGCTCACTGGAGGCTTGGGGGCCGAGCATGTTCTGGAAATTGGTGAGTAGGCAGACCCATATTTTTGTCACTTCGTCCTTCGTCTAACCTGTTTATGGATAGGCGGGCAAGGAACTCTGGTCCAGTCAATCAAGTCTGCTCAATACGGGGGGTTTGTACACGTTATCGGATTTCTCGCGCAAGGAGCCTCTGAAGAAACAGCTAACGAACTAGCTATGATGATCCTCCGTAAACAAGTCGCGGTGCGTAACTTCAGCCAGAATCTGACCCCAATCTAATAGAATGGTTTTAGGTATGGGGCGTAACTGTAGGAAGCAAAGAGATGGCCAAGAATCTTGATACGTTTCTGGCACAGCACAAGATCAAACCGGTGATTGACCGCGTTTTCAACTGGACTGAAGCCGTCGAAGCCTTGGACTATCTGGTCGCGGGTTCGCACTTCGGAAAGATCGTGATTAAGATCGAGTAGACTGGATAGATATTGTATTCTATGCAGCCCGAACCCAGATACGTAAATATATTGCTGTCCCTTTGACCCACATAGTTACATGCACACTAAGAGAACCACACCCTGGCCATGAATGGCACCACTGCAAGGTTAACCATATTCATATCCACGTTGTCGAAAGCTTTTGGGAGAATTACAAGATATGGGTGGAGAAGAAATGCCTAATACTGGGTTGGCTGTAAAAGTTCTGGACGGGTGGTCTAAAGGTCCGCTTCCGAGCCAGTGTTGGCGTCCGTCCCTCTTACTAAGAGGCCGAAGAAATAGTCATAATAGTTACACTCCAGGTCAGATACTTCAACGCGCACTTGCATTATGTCACCCTTAAAAAGATAAAGACCTAACGTTACGTCCTCTACACTTTCATCGATGCTACACCCCCCAACAAAGCCGGAAAGTGAGTAGGAGGCCTGGTTTAAGCATGGCTTGACACTTGTTACGGCCATTCGAGGTTTGTGTGTGCAGCTTAAATTCGGCTTCCTTGCGGCGTCTTATCGTAAGCTCACCTATACACCCCAGCCTAGGCGTAGTCTGCCTGCCTGGGTTTGATCAGCTGAAACAGTGCTGCCAAGTTCTCTGACCGCGTCGGCCTCGACCGCAGATCACCATCCAATCAATGGCCGTGAGCTCTGCGAACCTAGCACCCGAGTGTTCTCCGGCGCCTTTGCGCGATAGCCTCCATGCATTTCCACGACACGTATAAGGGTTGCAAGCGTGAGGGGAACTCGGGGGCCTAAAGGCCCCTGAGTAAATGTGTTTAGACGTAGCAAATAACTACCGGAATCACTCATTGCTGCGGGTTTTTATACCATACGTGTCCCTGTCAATTTATAACGAACCGCAGCTAAACTGTGTGACATGAGAGGAATAACTGGCGGTTGGAGAGTTGGGAATGCGGATGTATGCGCGGTGTCAGTTCTAATATGGAAAATAGGGGTGTACGTGGTCCGTGCGTGGGCCGCCGTAATTGGTATCTGCTTCCGATAAGGCCTGCCCTCAAGTCTGAGAGGATATAAAGTTTCGTTGGGTGGCTAGGTTGTCCCTTTGGGAGTCGGCCCCCTTCGGTGCAGACGTTCGTTGAGATTATTCCCTTGTCGCATATATTTGACTAATCCGTTTTGTGTCTCGTATTATAGGTGCAGCCGTCGTATTTGGAGACCTGAACCTTGACTCGAAGCGCACCGAGAGCGGGCCGATCGCCAACGCGGGAGGGACCGCGCATAGGCACATGGCCGCTAGGTAGCCGTATGAGTAGGTTGGGTAAGTCATTCCCTTGCAGTTTCTCGTGCACGTATTTACACTAACATGTGTGCCTGCAGTCATTCGTTGTGGACGCACAAGACCGGGGTAGGCTGTCTGATGCCCCCCACGATCGCGTCGACGTTGGTCGGGCGAGATTTACGCCTAGCGCTGTACAGTGCTGAGGCAGATATGCGAGCCGATTCGAATTGGCTTGCTGTGACAACGTATCGCGTGTTGTGAATGCGCTTTGCGTGGAGAACCAAATGGCCGGGCGAGCCTGCGGATGGCACACCGACTGTTACACAAATAATTACCAGATTCATCCCTTTTGCTTGTGTTTTGTCTGCTGTATGTCTATGTCTTTTCATGGATGTACCGTCAATTTATGCAGATGATTCACGGGTGATTTTTTCGTGTGACTTGAACTCTTTGGGCTATTTTTGGAGACGGATTGGCCGGGTTTTTGACACCTGCTAGCATACTCATTGTGCTTGCGTTGGGGTGGTATTTTCGTCACCACCGCGGAGATGTACGCGCGGGCCTAACATGGGAACCGACATGAGGCATGGCTCATGTCTTTGTTGTACCTGCCCTAATGCACGAAGAAATATAAAGCTACCGGTTCGCGTCTGTACTCTTTGGTGACCATCCCCTTCGGCGCAGACGTACGTACCATCCAGTATGATGTTTCTTCGTGGCTGATTTACTTTGTATCTACAGGTGCGACTGTCGTATTGGCCCCCCCTCCCCTCTTCGTGTGGACGCACACGAAACCCGTTGAGACCCAGCGCTGCGCACCACGCACGGCGCCGGCGTCGCCCTACCCACACCTGCCCCAGGCTCACGCCTGTTCAGACCCACACCTTCCCAGACCCACACCCTCCCAGACCCACACCTTCCCAGACCCATACTTGCCCAGACCCACACTTGTCTTGACCCACACTTGCCCTGACCCATTCATGCCCCTGCGGTGCGAAATAACCCCTCAACCGGCTTGCCGGTGACAAACCAACAACCAAATACCAGACCCATCCTGCCTGCTGCCTCGTCTGCTTGCATTCTTATGTATTTAATGGATGCTACTGTCAATTTACAGATGAGTTGCGGGTAATTTGCTTCATGATGCAAATTGAGGTTGGCGTGCACCATATGTCTACTTTTGGTAACCACAGCCACCCTTACGACGAAGGCTCACCAGCACACTTGGTATAGAAACAGAGATAACGCATGGCCCGTGCACGACCGTATCTTTGCGGTACCTGCCCTTACGCACAGGGCTATAAAACGATCTCAGTGGGTACCCATGTTCTTTGGTAGCCTCCCCCTTCGGCGCAGACGTACGTGCGATCGTCACGGATTTCTTTACGATTAGCTACACTGATATTTGTATTGTGTCTACAGGTGCGGCCGTCGTATTATGTGACTTGATTATATTTTGGAGCTGTTTAAGCATTATAAGGTGCACCGTGTCCTTTCAGCCTTTCGTCCACGATCTGATGTTAACTACTGTAGTCCCAGAGCCGTGTGAACGCTCACTGACCACCGTACGGTTGCTGGCGAGAAAACCAATTCTTGATCTCTTTACTCATATCTAACTTAGGGCAATGCCCTCCTGGTAAACACCAGCCGGCTCAGTCGGCGAGCAACAAATAAATACCAGATTCATCTTTCCCTGCCGTTCCGTCTGTTTGCGCTTCCGTGTACTTACGTGGATGCGCTCTCAACGCGCGGACGACGCACGGCCAATTATGCTTTATGCTGTATGATGTATACGCCATGAATGGATTGAATTATGATAAGCGATGGTCTGTGAGTGTAGCGTCCACTTTTACAAGATTACGACTACCTCGAGCGTGACTGCTCTATTAAATCAGTGGCCTCAAGTCTGGCTTCCTTCTGTAGCAGAGACGCATGCCGTTTAACCCATCTATCGATTGTATGTTCCGCCTAGATTACGCCGCAGTGTTGATACGGGGGTATATGCGCATACCTGTTATGGGAACGGAGGCGGCGCGTGGTCCGTGCACGGGCGTGCCTGCCCTTACGTACAGGATCATATAAAGCAGTCTCGTTTGGTGCTCACGCTCTTCGGTGGCCTCCCCCTTCGGTGCAGACGTAGGTATTAGTTATCGTAACGTTTCCTCATGAGGTTATACTTATGTTCGTGCCGTGTCTGTAGGTGTACCGTCGTATAAATGATTTCGACAGCTGTGTCGAAATGGTCGAGCTATTTAGGTATGTCGCACCCTCTCACGTTCTCGTGTAAGCGCTTATGTGATTTCTCTCAGCTCGGCCGTTTGTGTGGACGCGCATGGACGTTGCGACGCCTCTTCAGGCGTTGCCCCTAACATAGTTGGACCTCAGTCCAGCTCATCACACGCCCATTGGGCGTGTCACATCTTACCGGAACTCGGCGAGTAACTTAAGCAAATAAATATCAGACTCATTCCCCCGTTATTTCGTCTATACGCGCTTCTATGTAACTTAGTGGGTGTGCTGTCAATGTATGGATGATTTGCGGGTAATTTTGCTGAGCACGTCGCGAATGAATTGGCTTACGACAAGTTGAGGTCTGTGCGCGCAATATGTCTGCTTTTGGAAAGCGTGACCGGCCCTAAGTATCGCCACCCTATAAGAGTGTGGCTCGCGCAATCTGATTCCTTAGGAACATCCTCCTTCCGTGGCAGAGACGTGAGTTGAATATTTTATACAACAGCTGTACATATTACTAACGTTGCATATACGTCGCAGGTCAGCCGCAGTCGTATTCCGCAAATATTTTGCGTTTGGTCTTGGGGACCGACGAGGAGTGTAACGCCCTGACCTGCCAAATGGCGGGATATGTGTGCGAGAGCTTCCAACAGGACCTCGGGCTGTGAGCTGAATAAGCTTCATGTGCGCTATCTTCAATTCTTTTCAATTTTGGATTGAGCTGATTGTGTTATTTAGGTTGTGGACGCACGACACATGTTGGACGTCTGCGGGCTGCCATTACGGTGGCCTGCTCGCGATGTCCTGAACACCTCGCGCGGAATGCTAGCATGTGGCTGGCTGTAGCGTGGGGCAGACAAATAATTACCAGATCATTTTTTCTTGCGCGTCGTTTGTTTTTGACAATTCCATAACGATGATGTGCTTGAACTGCGCGTGTGATTTGAACTTTAGGTTGGCAGCGTTCGGGTGCGTGCTCAAATTGGAAGGTAGGCCTTGTTTCGTCATGCGTGAGGGCTGTACGTACCACATTGTACAAATAGCTTACTCTCACACTCGACATCTACTGAAGAACGTGTGTTTACGAGATGTAGAAAGGATTACCAGATTCGTATCACTGGGCTGTGCAGCAGGAGATATTGTGGTAGGTCCCTGTAGTCAACAGCGCCCGAGCTCAACGGCGACGGGCTGTACTGTCGTAACATTCTTGATGGCAGAAGTATAATTACAGCCTGGTTTTGGCAGGGTGCATTGCCTGCGGCCGCAGTGAGGCGAGAAGGCCGAAATACTAAGCACGTGGGCACAGCCACTAAAGAGGGCGCTATTTAAGACTGACGCAAATAGACTGGTACTCCACTACACCATGGCAGCCCCTCCTGTGCCCCCAAGGCCTATGTCTGCGCGTCCTGACTACTTTCAGGATGAATTTCCAGGCCAACAATACGCGCCCCGCCGAGAGTCTATGGGTGCCCCTGTTGTACCCCCTTTGCCCCCTAACTATCCGAGGTCCGATACCCTCTCTCCCCATTGGCATGATCCGATGCCCGCACCGCGCCCCCAGAAGATCATGAGTAACGTTCCCGATGATGTGAGCGTCTTTTTTCTCCTATTTAACACGAAATCGACTGACTAGTGTTCAGATGGCACAAAGTCTCGAGCAGTCGATGCAGCAACCATCGGGCTTTTCTATGCCCGTGCCTTCTTTCGCAGGGGGGTTCGCCATGCCCCCGCCTCCGCCCTCAGCTCAGGGGCCAGCTTACGGTTTCCGCCAGCCAACGATGGCACCCCCGCGCCCTCTCTCAACTGCTTACCCCGGTCCGGGCGGGTTTTCCACTCCTCAACCTCCCCCTCAACCTCCACAACCGCACCATCAGCCGACATTGCCGCTAGCACAATCTTTCGACGCAATGTCTCTCAATTCCCCACAGCTCCCGAGCTACGCGCCACGTCAATCTTCTTTGTATTCCCCTGCCACACCCCGGCCGCTTTCTTATGCTGGAAACTCGAATGTCCCACCAACCCCAGCACCTCTACCTCCAAGCTCGCCTCCTCCCAACTTTGACGAGCCAGCTCCAACACCTGGGGGCGCGCCCGCGATTGTAGCCCCTATGCCTAGTGTCTCGACTCTGCTAGCTGCCGAGTCAAGGATCACCAAACCTTCCCATCTCGTCGCGTGGTCCAAAGCTGTACTCGCGCTCGTCGACCGCCTCCAACCAGACGCCGACCCGACTCGCCCAGAGTCCATCTCAGACCCTGTTCTAGCGCGTCTTGCAAACGTCGCGGTTCAGCATGTTACTAGTTTCGCGTCCATATGGCAAATTGGGAGTACGGGACCGGTGCCTGCTCATGTTGCCGAGGCGCTGTATTTGCGTGGTACGCTCGAGGCGAGCGGCGCGTTCCCGGAGAAGATTCCTCGCGATCAAAGGGCTGCGTTTAGGGATTTTGAGGCCGCGGCGAGACAGGGCTATGTGCCTGGGTGGTTTAAGCTGGGTAGAGATTACGAAGGTGTGAAGGATATTGCACACGCTAGAGAAGTCTTTGAGCGTGGGGCAAGAGCAAAGGAAACCAGCTGTCTATACGTGAGTTTCTCATTTCTTACCAATTTTGGAGTTTTGCCTAACCAGTGTGGGTGATTAGCGCCTAGGTATGGCGCATCTTCTCGGCCAGCTTGGATACCCTGCCACCCCCGCCATTGCTGTTCCTCTCCTCCGAGAAGCTGCCGACCTGTCGAGCATAGACGTACCTCAGCCATCCTACGTGTTTGGCATGCTCCTGCTTGGCGAATTTGTCCAAGTCGCGCTCCCGCCCGCTCTCCTCGCACAAGCGCTCCCCGCGCCCACCCCAGCGAACCCGCACCCCCGAGCCTCAGAAGCGCGCAGGCGTATAGAGCGCGCGGCCTTCCTTGGGTTCGGTCCAGCTCTATACAAGATGGGCTGGGCGTACGAACACGCCAAGATGGGTTGTACATACGATCCGCTCCTGTCGGTGCAGTATTATTCCTCTGCAAGTCAGAAGGGAGAGGGCGAGGCGGATATGGCGCTCTCCAAGTGGTTTTTGTGTGGATCCGAGGGAGGGTTTGATAAGGATGAGCATTTGGCGGTTGTTTTTGCTGAAAAGGCCGCGAATAGACGGTTGGCGAGCGGGATGTTTGCGATGGGTTACTACAATGAGGTTGGAGTTGGGGTTAAGGCTGATCGGGGAGAGGCTATTAAGTGGTACACTAAGGTCGGTCTATGCCATTTTCGTTTCGCATGGGACTGTTCTGATGAGATCTACTTGTAGGCTGCAGCTGAGGGAAATACTGAAGCAACAGGCCGACTGACGGCGCTCGCTGCACCAGATGCGGCCCCGCTCTCTCGAGCAGAGCACGAGACCCTTACGGATTCTCGGCTAGTCAGGAAGCATACGCGTGCGAAAGATACAGCCGCTGCTGCAGGTCGAGTTGCGCAAGTCAAGGGTGACGAAGAGAGGAAAGCGATGGCGGGCGCTGCGCATGCTGCTGCTGCAGATCCCAATGCTGGCCGACCCCCCACCGCCAACGCTAACCCAGCGACTCCCTCTAACGCGAATGCGAACGCAGGTCGACGACCTGGTCAGATGGCACTTCCGGGAGGTCGTGTTGCTTCCCCGCCGCGTGGGCCCTCGCCTCTGCGCCAGAGCGGAACGTCTCCACAGCGAAGGCCAGGTGGGATATCTCCTCAGCACCCCGTGAGTGGCGCTGGACGAGGGGCCGGGATAAGACCACAGCAGCAGAGATATACGCTTACGGACGATGGATTCCAAAGCCCTGCTACGCCTACGCAACATAATCCTCATTCTGCTCCTGCGCCTTCTACTCCCGTACCGGCTTCTGCTCCTGCACCCGCGCCTGCTCCTGCGCCTGCTCCGGCATCAGCACCGGTTACTCCTACGCCTTCGACACCGTCGACAGCGAGTGGGAAGCCACCCAAGAAGGGGCCACAGACGTTTGCGGAGATGGGCTTCCAGCCTACGCCCCAAGATGATAAGGACTGCGTTATCATGTAGATTTCTTTTCGGGTCTGCGTGTAAAGAGCCATCAAAGGCCGAGTGTAAAGAATAGCCCAGCTAGATGTGGTAATGTGAGTGAGAACATGTACTTTTTGTATATATTAGATTTGATACTTTAATTCTCTGGAGCGCAGTGTGAATGAACAGTATTTTGGTTTTTCTCTAAGTTCTTTGGTTCTAAATTTGTACGAACGGCTTTAGCTTCCTCATCCCTACTGAGACGATTCCTGATGTGGACAGAACCTCCTAGACGGTCGGCTAATTTCAGACTTTGAGTTCTTCGACTTGCCTACGATAGTCTCATGATCCGGAAGTGTCTTCTTGAAATGTGGGTTGGGTGGGTATAAGTTGTGCATGACGGGAGTGGGGGATGGGTGTGTCTCCGCGTTCATCCCCCACATTAGCCCCCGCACTGAGCGTTTGATCGAGGGATTAAGTATTGGATTTGAGGTAGGATGAGAGCGTATACTGTTTTGTGTGCGATTTTTGTTTCTGTGGGTTCCTATCTTTTCGGTAAGTTTGTAACTTTGGCCGTTGAATTCTATGGTATACTGACCGCTCTTCGTATCTGGGCAGGCTATGATTCAGGCGTGTACGCATTCCCCCTCCCTTTTATACAGCGATAAGTGCTGACATTAAATCACAGTCTAACCACAACAATTGCCCAAGACTCTTTCAGAGCCTACTTCAATCACCCATCTCAAAGTATAATCGGCGCCCTCGTCTCAACGTACATAGCAGGCGAAGCCGTTGGCGCATGTTTTGCCGCTTGGTCCGGCGATGCGTTAGGAAGGAAGCGGACGATCGCGATTGCGGCCGCGGTGGCGACGGTGGGGACGAGTGTGCAGGCTGCGTCGGTGCATATTGGAATGTTCCTTTGTGGCAGAATTATTACTGGAATGTGAGTGTTTACTTGGGTTGGATGGGTGGGTTGCCAGTGTTGACGAGATTTCGGTGTGGATAGGGCTGTGGGATGTGTGAGTGTAATTCCGGACGTGCCCAGCGTGCCGTGCGCTTACTGGGGTCTCGTAGATGATTTTGACGGTGCCTGTCTACAATTCTGAAATCTCGCCACCCAAGCACCGTGGTCTTCTCGTTGGGTTCTCTGGCCAACTCATTGGTGTGGGATCCATGGTGGTAAGTCGGCAATAAAATCATTACCTCGAGAGCAAGAATCCAACTATGAGGGTTTCACAGGCAAACTGGGTAGGATTCGCATCGAGCTACGCGCCCGAGCATGTCAAAGACTTTCGCTGGCGTTGTAAGTGGTTCACCGTTAAACCTCAATACAATATGCTCAATCACGCTATCACGACACCAGTTCCCCTTGCAATGCAAATTCCTCCGGGCCTAATCATTTTGCTTGGAATCTGGTTCCTCCCCTACAGTCCTAGGTGGTTAATCACGCAAGGTCGCGAACATGAGGCACACGACGCGCTGAAACGACTCATGGGAGATGACAATGAGGAATTCGAAGGTTTGTTATTTATTCGCCTCTTCTCGTTGTGTAGGGGCATCTAAACCTCCGCATATAGTCGAATTTACGTGCATGAAGGAGCAAATTAAGCTGGAGAAAGCGAGAGAAGTAAAATCCATCGTCGAATTATGGAAACGGTATCGTCGACGCCTGTTGGTATCGGTTGCAGTGCAGACCTGTACGAGTTTATCAGGAGTAAATGTTATAGGTATGTTTCCTGCTTTAGCTGTGCCTTGGTACATTTTCTCAGGGAGAATTGTAGGCTATTACCAAACTATACTTTATGCGGGTGTTGGGATTACAGGGAAGACGGTGCTACTCCTATCAGGAGTTTATGGAACACTTGGACGTACGTTCAATGGCTTTCCTAAATGTTTAGGTAGAATGTCACTTACCAGGGCTTTCGCATAGCAATGGCGAATATGGTCTCGCTATGGAAAGTAGACTCTTGGTAGGTTCCATAGCATTCCATACCTCGTTGGCTGAGCAGAGGCTGATGATATAATGTTCCGAAGGGGACGTACTCGCTCGCTTTTCTGGGGCGCAATCAGTCTGGTTGTCGACCTAACCATTGTCATGGTACGGCTCCCCATGCTCTCTGCACTATCTGTTCTCATATTCGTTACTGTAGATCCTAACCAAATTCTTTGCTGGAACGCATAACGTGGTTGGCCAAGGTTTCATTATTGCATTCATCTTTTGTTACACGATTATCTACTACTTGTGTTTCAATTCGGTGTCTTGGACTTACGGTGCAGAAGTGTTGCCGATGCACATTCGCTCCAAGGGTAACGCTCGTAAGCATCCCTGTCTTGTGTCCGCTTGATGCTGTATCTTACCGGGCCACAGTGGCCGCTTTCTCTCATTTCGTCTTCAACATAGCAGTCAATCAGGCAGCGCCAACTGCTTTTGCGCGAATTGGATATCGGTTTTACGCGGTGAGTGGTGCCCGAGGTCACTGTCTAAATGCATCTAACCAGCCCCCACTTGACTAGCTCTTTATCGCGCTAAACTTCTGTACCGCAGTGATGGTCTGGGCATACTTCCCCGAAACAAAGGGGCTCAGTCTCGAAGAGATCGCAATCTTATTCGGGGACGAGGTGGTATCAGAGCCGCAGGTCGACGATGTGGACCATGAAAGTGTTGCTCCTTATGAGATCGGTAAACACGTTAAACCACCGTCTGTTCAGCATTTAGAGCGTTCTCAGGCCTAGTATTACCCGGGCTAGAGAGTCTGAATGTGTATTAGTATCAAATAAAGAGAGCTCGCAGATATATCAATTTAACAATCTTTCGACAATTTCTTTGCCCGCTCAACTTGGTTCGATGCCGTGAGTCGTCTTGTGGCGCATACAGCCATAGTATTGTGTAAAGGTGATGTCGATATGCTTGTACCCCGTTAGGTACGACGTGATAAAAGGCCACGTTGGAACATCTGACCTGGATCTTATCCATTGTGGTCATCTTTTCATCGGTTTAATAGGAGAAATGGTCCCCTTTATTGACTCAGAGCCGCACCTGTTAATCATCCGTACAAAACCGTTGCGGCCAATCCGGTGAGTCGTTGCTTCCGCAATGCTTCCAAAAGCTTTCAGCAATGCCGGAAACCCCTTGATCAACCGCACAGTACTAACAACCATACTCAGTATAATGCTCTCTTAGCGTCAACGCGACTATATAGGTCAAAATACGGCAATGTATTCACGCATTCGGACTCAAACAAATATGGCATCCTGTATAGTTAGAGTTATTCGATCTTGATCACGACCTTTCCGAAGTGCGATCCCCCGCGCTGGTACTCCAGAGCCTCAATGACTTCAGTCCATTTGAAAACTCGGTCAACCACCGGTTTGACCTTGTGCTCCGCCAAAAATGAGTCAAGATTCTTGGCCATCTCTTTGCTTCCCACCAGAAGCCCCGACAACTAAAATCCTGGTTAGTCGGACTAAGGTTCAAAGTCTGGCTAAAGCCTACGTACTGAAACTTGTCCAAAGAGGAGCATCGTGGCCAAATCATTAATCGTCTCTTTGGGGCTTCCTTCAGCGACAGCTCCAATAACGTGCACGAGTCCCTCTTGTTGGGCCGACTTGACAGACTGAACCAGAGTTCCCTGGCCACCTAGTCATAGATAAGTTAGTTGAAGGGCGAAGTACTGAAAATATGGGTCTGCCTACTCACCAACTTCCAGAACATGCTCGACCCCCAGACCCCCAGTGAGCTCTTTCACTTTTTCAGACCATTCGGGGTGTTCGCGGTAGTTGATCACATGGTCTACGCCCAATGCTTTATACTTTGCCTCCTTCTCCTTGCTGGACGTAGTCGCAATCACACGAGCGCCTGCGGCTTTCGCTAACTGCGCACCGAATACGGAAACGCCGCCGCTACCCAAGACAAGGATAGTCGAGTCCTTAGTCAAGGGTCTCCTTTCGAAGAGAGCGTGCCATGCTGTGACCGCTGCACAAGGAAGTGTTGCTGCCTCTTCGTATGTGAGATGGTCGGGAATAGGAAGCAAGGTTGCCTCGGGGAAGATTCTACCGATGTAAAGTTAATTATATGCTGAATCTGTATTGTCAAACATGCTAACCTGTACTGTGTAAGACAGCCAGACACTGGTGCGCCGAGCGCAGTTGCAAAGTATTCAGGCTGCCGACGACAGTTAGACGGTTGTATTTGTGGGTATGTTTATTAATAAATCACTCACCTTCATAGGACCACTGAGCCATCCCTCGGTGAAGAGAGAGTGTACTCGATCACCCTTCTTCCATTTGGACACGCCGTCGCCCACAGCTACGACCTCTCCGGCGCCGTCGCATGTGGGAATAAGCCCTCCTCCGTCTGGCCCTTTGCTGTACGGGCCGGGGTAGCTTTTACCGCTAATCATGATATCCTAGACGACGTGACTAGTCAGGCGATATTCCAGAATCTTTCTATATTCACACACCCTACAGTGAAAACCAGTTAGTTTGTTTCTAGACCTATGAGAGACCACGATAGACGTACCTAAAGTTCAAGGACGCAGCATGAAGCTTGACCAACACCTCGCCCTTCTTAGGAGGAGATATCTTCACATCGCGGATTTCAAGGCTCTTGAAACCGTTCCAAGCCTGCTCGTCGGCAGGAAAACGCCAGGCTTTAGCGACAGAGGGGATTTCAGACATGTTATAAACGAAGGCTGGTCTTTAGTTGTGATTCAGCTGACGAGATGCGAGCTTTTATCCAGAAATGATAGGACTTATTATAAAGCCTTGAGATCAAAGCTGAGTAACTAAGATGCGTTCATATAGGCGGAATGATTTCCGCATGGTGGAGGTTGTGTGGAGGCGGACGACTCGGGGTTGGTAACGGAGGGGGCATCATGTAGTTACCTGTGCTGAAGATCACCTGTTTCATCAGCAGCTTATCCAACATCAAATCTGGCTTCGCTCGGGCCAACAAATAGGTTTAGGCGGGAGCGAGATGTGTGATGTAGCTTACATCCATCTTATTCTCGTAACGGTAAATCTTCAAAAAAAAATTGGTGCCTGCCTGCAAATATCTTAGGGATACATGTTGGGGATATGGTCAAACAATAGACCTAGCCGATTGTATAAGCATCTCCTGTAGGTTTCAGTACAGGGCACGATGCGTAAACATTCTGGAGAGCAATTTGAACAAGTCAGACCGGCTCCTAGTTATATAATTCGAGTATAAAACAGGAGCATGATAGGCCGGGTCAGGGGAACCAGCAGATGTATCAATTTAAGTTTCAACAATAATTTTGCTCGCTCAACTAGGCTTGATGTCGTGAGTTGTCTTGCAACGCATACATCTATACTACTGTGAAGAGGAGATGTCGTTGGGCTTGTATTTTGTTCAGGGCGACATGATGTAAGTCCGTATCGAATATCTGACTTTGAGTTTACCCATTGAGACCATGTTTTCAGCGTCTCAATCGGGGAAGTGGACTTTGCCATTGACTTAGGATTCACGCAGAACCCTGGCAGCCAATCCAGTATTAGTCACTTCTTCCGCAACCGTTTCTTGCGGTACCGCCAAAAGCCTTCAGCAATGTGGAAAAGGCCTTGAGAAATTTCGCAGGAACACCGGCAACGCTCCTCATAGTGTTCTCTTGGCGTCAATGCAGCTATGTGGGTTAAATGGGTAACAATGTATTCACGAGCTTGGGTTCGAATTATAAGGAGCGACACATTTGTTCGATTCACTCGATCTTAATTACGACCTTTCCGAAGTGCGACCCCGCGAGCAGATAGTCCAAGGCTTCGACGGCTTCAGTCCACTCGAAAACTCGGTCAATCACTGGTTTGACCTTGTGCTCGGTCAAGAATGAGTCGAGGTTCTTCGCCGTTTCTTTGCTTCCTACCGCTCCACTCAACAGCTAAAACGAGTCTGTCAGGTTGAGGCATGAAGTCCAGCTGAAGTTACTCACTGAGACTTGTCCATAGAGGACCATCATTGCTAACTCGCTAGTTGTTTCTGTAGAGCTTCCTCCTGCGAGTGCTCCAATAAGGTGCACGAATCCGCCGAATTGAGTTGACTTGATCGACTGGACCAGAGTTCCTTGGCCGCCTAGTCATAGATAAGTTAGTTGAAGAACGAAGTACTGAAAATATGGGTCTGTCTGCTCACCAACTTCCAGAACATGCTCAACCCCCCGACCTCCAGTAAGCTCTTTCACTTTTTCAGACCATTCGGGGTGTTCGCGGTAGTTGATCACATGATCTACGCCCAATGCTTTGTACTTTGCCTCCTTCTCTTTGCTGGACGTAGTCGCAATCACACGAGCGCCTGCGGCTTTCGCCAGTTGCGCACCAAAAACAGAAACGCCGCCGCTACCCAAGGCGAGGATAGTTGAGTCCTTAGTCAAGGGGTTCTTTTCGAAGAGGGAGCGCCACGCTGTGCTTGCCGCGCAAGGAAGTGTTGCTGCCTCTTCATATGTGAGATGGCTGGGAATGGGAAGCAATGTCGTCTCGGGGAAGATTCTATGAATGTAGAGATAAGTATATGCTATGGCTGTATTATCAAACATGCTGACCTGTATTGGGTCAGGCAACCAGGCACCGGTGCGCCGAGAGCAGTCCCCAAGTATTCGACCTGCCAATACTAGTTAGACACTTGTAGATGCAAGTATGCTTGAGTCGCTTGCCTTTATAGGACCGCTGAGCCATCCCTCAGAGAAGAGAGAGTGCACTCGATCCCCTTTCTTCCATTCGGAAACTCCATCGCCCACGGCGACCACTTCTCCGGCACCGTCGCATACAGGGATGAGCCCTCCTCCGTCTGGTCCCGTGCTGAAGGGACCAGGGTAGTGCTTGCGGCTGATCATGATGTCCTGGATGAAGGAACTGGTGAGACAATATCAAACGGTATTTTTTGTATTCACACACCCTGCAATGAAGACCAGTCAGTTTGTCTCTGGACCTAAAAGCAATCACAACGGACGTACCTATAGTTCAAGGAGGCAGCATGGAGCTTGACCAGCACCTCACCCTTCTTGGGAGGGGATATCTTAACATCGCGAAGCTTGAGGCTTTTGAAACCGTCCCAGCTGTTCTCGTCGACAGGATAGCGCCAGGCTTTAGCGACAGAGGGGATTTCAGACATGTTGTGTAAGAGGAGAAAGTTGAAGTTTGGTTATAATTCAATAGGTTAAGAAAACGGGAGCCTTTATACAAAAATGGTCGGAACGTCACTAGTAAATGCTGGGCTCAAGGCTAAGCAACGCAAAGGTATGCCCGAGTCTCGAGTTAGGCGGGATTGAATACCGCGCGGTCGACAGTAAGGTGGATGACCAGGTTTGCCGCGCGGATATTAGTGCGGGCATTCTCCCAAGACAAATGACCAACCAGATAGCACAAGCTTGTTCCGCGCGGGCGAGATACTGGATCGGGGGGAAGTCGCCCGGGCGAGGGCTCGCCGAGGATCGCGGGTGGTCGTAAGCTCCGGGCCTTGATAGTTTTGCTGACTACTCGTACGAGTTCAGTATCTAAGAAACACTATAAGGGGTTTGTAACAGAGAGCGTCATGTAGCTTGGACAGGTTACAGTTTTGCAACCCCGCCCTTCCCCTGTACATCCCGAAACTACCTTTTTCAACTGCAACGGAAGACATACCGGCCGATTCGTTTGGGATATGTACTAGGTTGACCCGGCAGAGCGAGGACTTGTTAGATCTTGGCCGTTTACAACTATGGTCTCTGCAACGGTACGATCCTAGACTGGCTACTGCGCTTGAAACTCTGACGTGGCTGAGATTGGTGCTTTGAATTCTGTGTCCGTCTTTGTTGGGTAGACGCTGATAGAACTAATAAGCCACGGGCCAGAAAAGAAGTGGAATTGTGTGAGAATAAATACAATTGAAATTTCCATTACCCTCAAGACCAACAAAAACAACAAGATCGGGCTCCTCTTTCAGTCGTCTGAACCACCAGGGGAACGTTTTAGCAAAAGCGACCTCAGTGCTTTCATCTCCTCCGATTGAATCCTGATGATTTCAGCAAGGTGATCGATTTGTTTGCTGAGAGCCTGCTGGTTTTCAGCGAGCTTGAGATTCGATAGGTCTCGTGTCGTAATTCCGTGGTTGTTGTTGTTCTCATGACCTACTTCGTCGTCCAATGGGATATAACTGTCCGACCTGGTTCTACCGAAGAGTGGTTGCCGAGTGATTACAGGGGAGTCATCTAGGCGGCGTCTAGCTTCTGCCACTTGCTCGTCGCTGGCTTGCAGCTAGTTATATGCCGTCAGTTTTAGACCATGGTGGGCAAGAAAAATACGTACCATACTCCCTCCCATATGCTCCCATACGCTCGCAAATTCTCGACCCAAGACGAAGCTGGGTAAAGCAATGAGCAAAAGCCCAAAGAGTAGCAAAGGGACTGAAAGTAGCCGGCCAAGAATTGATCGAGGTATGAGATCGCCGTAGCCTACGGTCGTGATAGCTATGTACAAGTCAGCACACCAATCACGAATTCCAGCTTATAATTGTACTCACTAACTAGCACAAACCTGGGAGAAAACTTCGTCAATATGTCTACATATGCATTCTAGATGCATTAAACCTCACCATGCAGCAGCAGGGATTGACTACAGGGTTGAATAAATAATGGTAACCATTGCGACATAGAGGCGGAACTCACATCGAATTGGGTCGGATCCCCGTCAGAGTTAACGAACGTTTCCAAGGTGGTGTCCCAAGTACCTCGCTCGGCGAAATATCTAGTCAACGTTGGATGAGTTACTTGATGAAACATACGTAGAAAGAAGCATGCCTACATTAATGTTGAAAAAACAATTAATGCCATTAGTACGAAGAATCCCAGGGCAAATAGCGCATCTCTTGATCGCTTCACAGCGAGAAACATAACCTCAATTGTACTGAAAGGGGAGCCACGGTTTTAGTTTACCTGATCACAACTTGGAGTTCAACTGCACGCACAGAAGAATCGTGTTGCTGTAGCGAAACGGTCGAAATACTCGTAACAACCTAGCAAACCAGTCGTACCAGGCCTCAGAAAATGCGGAGGATTGTACATACCGGAAGACCCGTAGAATAGAGAATCGAAATATCGCCGTCTGTTCAAAAATGGATTAATAGTTAAAATTAATCTATGCCTTGGGACCCACCATATCAAACTTTAGGATTAACAAGAGATAAAACGGAAGTATTGCTATAAGGTCGAGTATGGGGAAGAAGCTTGTAGACCAGTTCCATAGTTGTAACCAAGTCTCAGAATGCGCAAAACAGCGAGCTCCATATTCGAGGGTAAAGAGCGCGACCAGCGCCGTCTCAATCCCAAACCACACTGGCTTATTGCTTTAGCCAGAATGATCAAGGAAGGAATAGGAACACCCACCTCGCTCGCCAGAAGACCTGAATGCTGGAAGAGTTTCGAGTGTTGTAACACATGCTGAAAACGCGATGAGGAATGTTGAGAAGAAGTGGATGACAAAAGCACTTGTTGAAGAGTTGGGCTAGTTCGTAGTGTAAGAATCAGGCAGCAGAGGAATTCGGCCACAATCTACCTGCTCCATTAACATAAACATCTCTCTTCTCCGTCTTTATAGAAGGGTTTCAGTCGAGACATTGCTGTGCCGGATTAGAAACTACTCACATTGCGATGCTAGGTGCATTGGTATCAAGATCTATTACGCTAAGCGATAATTATGTGTAAGATGCTATTCAAATGAGCAAAACATATCTCTCACCGGTTACTCAGGTCTCCGCTAACTTGCCTCGCGCGTGCAGGTTTCCTTCGATCTCGCTCAACGACAAACTGCTCAGACACAGCACCAGAGGGGGATGTTGCACCGCCCATGTTACGAAGCGGTATCGAGGTGGATCCAGAAGGGCCTGCCTCAGACTGAGCCATGTCTTAATAGCCGGATAATTTTCTTAGAGTTTTCGATTATAAGGTGAGGAAAAGCGTTGAGGAGTTGGTCACCGCTCGGGACTTGAATTAATTTGGAATTAGATTGATGGATGCCCGGTCACGTGCCAGACGACCTTGGCATTTCTGTCTTCACTTGCTTGTCAATCTGTGTGTGGCTGCTAATGGCTAAAGCCAAGGCAAGCGGGAAGGCTGTTGCCAAGGTCAGAGTCGTTGATTCTGGTTTTAGTTAAACTTACATACCACTGGATTTTAGGCCGCCAAAAAGGCCAAGGCAAATGAAAAACAAACAAAGCGCGAAACGAAGACAGCCAAGAAGTCTAAAGCAAAGGATGCCCCGGAGGATGATCTCGAGGCAATTCTCGACGAGGTGTGTATTCAATATCAGCACATCCTAAGAGTATCGTAACCATAACATATTGCGCAAGTGATATAGATGCGACAGGAATGGGAGAAGGTGAGAAGGCCACTGGCGAGCCCGAGGAACTGTTGGCTTACCACGATTCATGAAGTAGGCACACAAGGTAACGGAAGAAACAGACACTGGCCCACCTTCGAGGAGAGCCAGTTCGACTCTCACTGGTTAGTTATAAGTTGCTGATATTAATCATTCACTGACGACATCTGTTCATCTAGCATGTCCCAATGGGAACCATCTGTGGTGTATTGGCGGGGAGTACTTCAGTGATGATGGAAAGGCTGTAAGTTAATACTAAGTATAATATTAATAATAGGTTTGATGATTTCCTGTAGCATTTCTTCAATGATGTCTTCAGGTACTGTCGGACAAAAAAACATTTAGGCCTTGACGGATGGCTCAATTTCGTTTCCGACCTAGGTATTCACCAGACAAGAATGAATGGCGTCTATACACATCGCCTGCCTCACCATCCCCGCGATCCGCACACGCCGTTGTAGGGACCCCAGCCAACGGCGGCCAGCTATTCTTGTTTGGTTTGTGCATATAACCCCTGCCGTAGCACCACTCACACAACGTTTTCCAGGTGGTGAATTTAGCTCGTTGAACCAAACGACCTTCCACCACGTAAGTCCTCACGACGATCAACCGTTTCAAGGTGTTTATGGGCTCGCAGTACCGAGACTTCTGGGTGTTTTCGATCGAAGATAAAACCTGGGAACGGATAGAAACAAAGGTATGTCGTAGGTCCGTAGGTGCAAGACAAATTGCTTATTTAGCGCATTTAGACAAGTCCAACAGCTCGTTCGGGCCACCGAATGGCGATGTGGAAGCATTACATTTTCCTATTCGGCGGCTTCAATGATCCAGGAATTAAAAGTGTGTCTAAATTCAAATCAAGTGTCAATTCTGACCTTCTATGTAGCCAAGTATTTCGACGACTTGTGGATGTTTGATACACAGCTATATGTCTGGAAGCAAATCGAATTTGGTCCTACCGCGAGGCGACCATCGTGAGCAATATTGTCAGTTCGGCCGGGTGATCTGGCAGCTGATCCGCCCTAGTCCCCGGAGTGGGTTCTCATTTCTTCCAACGACCGAAGGAATTATTTTGCACGGAGGGTATGTCAAGGAATACGTGAAAGGGAAACGAGTGGAAGGCAAGGCCCTCGATGATACCTGGTTTCTCCAGTACGTCCAGCCCCTTTCCAACAAGCATGGCTTTGTTCATCTGACCCAACGACCAGGATGAATGCAGAGAATCCAGCACAGCCGAAATGGGAGGTGTGTTCCCCTTTTACATTATTCACACCGCGCCCTGCTTATCCCTTTTCAGAAACGCAAAAAGATAGGATATGCACCCAGCCCTCGCTCCGGATGTACAATGGCACTTTGGTCAGCCAGATCTACGGGTGTCATGTTCGGAGGCGTATTTGACGAAGACACAAGCGAAGAAACGCTTGAGTCTGTGTTCTACCAAGACATGTAAGTAAGCACCTCCTATTCGGCCAAAGTTCACCTGAGCCTGAAACGCATACAGGTACGGGTATCAAACCACCGGGAATGGGCGGTGGATTTCCCTATCACTGAGAAAACAAAAACAGAAAGGGGGCAAGAAGCCTCAGGCAGTCCAGCATAAACGACGCAATAGCAGCGATAGTGAACCGGAGGCCGTAACAGTACAGGCGAGTTTAGGCCGTTGTGGAGCTATTCATCCGAGAAGTCTAATCATGATCTACACCCAGCCTCAACACCCTCCCCCCAAAATAACGGCACCGGGCATTCAAGCCGAGCCTGAACAGACTATACCTATACTAAGGTATAACGCCCTGCTGGCGGTCCTTCGCAACACGTTGTACATGTGGGTCCTCGGTATCCATTTAGTCCTGGCGCCCTGGGTGTTAATACTTGATCTTTGATATTTTGGGCCCGAAGTTATGGAGGTGTATTCGAACGAGGCGCGCGCGAATACACGTTGGATGATTTCCATTCATTGGCTCTGGACAAGCTCGACCGTTTCATATGTTTGAAACCGTGCGATGTCCAGTTTGCGGAGAACGATGATAGTTCAGAAGATGACGATGACGACGATGATGAAGACGACGAGGATGAAGATGAAGAAGATGACGACGAGGACGAGAATGGTGGTGAGGAAGAGGAGAGCGGCGACGAGGTTAAAAAACGTCCTTCGAAGTCCAAAAAGAAATTAATCGAGGAAGCACCTGCCCCAGATGAAGAGATGAAAGAGGTGGCTCCAGAGATAGTTGAAGCCCCAGAGGCTAAAGCTGAAGATGAGGAAATGGAAGAATTTGTGAGTTTGAACCTAAGTCTCTGCTCTGCTGATGCTAATTGAATTTATGGAGGATGAATTGAGACAACAAGCACAGACGTTTTTGGGCGTATCTAAGGACGCAAGTCGATCAGCAGAGGATGCGATATCTACACCTCTCCCAGGAGAAACGCTCGCCATGTTCTATGCGCGTTCTCGTGAGTTCATTATGTCTATTCAAACCAGCAATGCTTCAACATTATGTCTAGGTGAGTACTGGGCACAGAAGGCGCACGCAAATAGCGACAACAGGGGGAAAATGCTACGTCGAGATGGCTTTGCTCTTGCCGAAGAAAAATACGGTAGGCATCACCCACAGGTAATACTCAATAGATTTTAACTAAACCAATATATTCCAACACAGAAACGTACAAGCCGATACTAAAAGAAGTGGAAAAGATTCTGAGCGAGGCGGGATTAGACGCAGAGGAGATGCGACAAGTAGGAGCGGGAGGAACGAGCGGAGGAAGCCGTAATCGACGGTAGTTTATCGAGTTAGTTAGCATACATATTGAATGAAAGTGCTTGTCCTATAATGATTTATTTCAAGGAAACCTGGAGGTGGTATAAGTTTTCAAGACTTGTCTACGTCCATCGGTTCGGTAGTGGGTTCGTCCTGGGACGGGGGTTCGGAAGTGTCAGGTCCTGGAGGTCGAACTGGGCTCATAGGGGAGTTGACAGCTCCTGTTGGAATCGAAGAGCGAGGAGGAGTGGTTATTCCGGCCTTTTTCGCCTTGGCAGAAGGGTTGAAATGACCGCACTTTGGACATATATATTCTACAATTCAGAAATATAGGGTTAAATAAGATTATATACCAGATGAGTTGAACATACGGGTAGTTTCCCATTCGCTCTCCTTCACCAATCCATTGTGAGAGAAACACTTCTCGCAAATCAGCGCATAACGAGACTGGGCCACACCTGTAATGGCACGATGGTGTAAAACACTACACAAGGTTAGAGCGTGGCTAGATTTACGTACCAACAGTGCTGTCATCATCTCCCAAAACTGTGTCCGCAAGCTTGTCCATCCAACCCCGGCGAGGTGGCTGCATTGGCCTTGCAGGAGTAGCTAAGGAGTAAGGTCACACTTGTTTAAGTATAAATAGAATTAATAGCAACGGACTGACTCACGAGCAAACTGAGGAGCAGCAACTGGATGAAGGTTAAGCAATGGTTGACCGTTCGCATTAACAGGTCGGGCAGGAGTCCTGGGTGCGCTAGGGCTCAAGGTAACTGCCCTTTGTCGTATACTCATGTTCGGATCCTCCTGTCATAGTGGCGTCAATCGTTGTTGAACTTGCGCAAAGCAGCCACCAATGCTCACCCTCTTAGGAGAATCCCCATAGCGCTCAAGGAGCTCACGAGTCTTGTCGAAATTATGCTTGGCCTTGATCTCTTCAATCTTCTTCTTCTGCTCACCACGAAGCTTCTTCAATTGACGGTCTAGTGAGACGCATAAGGGTTATGTGGCACTGCCTAGAGTAACGTGAATGCGTACCTTCTATGTTTTCCTGACGTTTGTACCAGGCCTGTACCACCCTCCGAGTCATATATATACTATGCACGCCCAGTTTAGCTTTTATCGACTGCCCTAAACCCAAGTCCGCTCACAGAATAGGACCGAGAATGACCGGCGCTAGGTAGACCACCTTCGCCGCTAGCCGTGAAATGGCCCAGCCGAACGGCGTCTGGCGACCCTCGAGACGAGGCAAGAACGAGTAGAACCACAGTGGGAAGTATAGGATCCATAGTGCGATGGAGCCGAGTGTGGAAAGAAAGCTGGCACGTCGTTCGCGGAGTCGAATCTCGGAGAGATGCGCCTCTCGTGCGCTGATGGAATCCGCAAGAGCAGCGAGGATGTCACTGTCGCTCTCGACGTTCTACAGTCGCAATTAGTACATCTATATTGGTTTCTATTAGTTATGCTACCTTCGAGGAGAACCAGGAGAACAAGCCCATGGTGGAAGAGTAGAGCGAGGTAGTTTGCGTCACACGTTGACCCCAGGTGTTCGTTTGAGGAAATTCGCTGGCCAATCACGTGGCCGTGGTGAGCCAGCACAGCCTCACAGCCGTCGGACAAACAGGTCTAAACTTTATCCCCCCTATCCCCCTGAGTTACGACAAACTTAAAGGCCCCAACCATCCCCGCCCACTCTCAAAATGGCGGCATTCCTGATTGACCTTGGTCTTATCATACTTGTGGTAAGAGGTCTTTCTATCTTTTCATATTCCATTGTCCACGGACCAGTTCTCATATTTCGACAGCGTCTGTCATATGGTATCCGGGCCAGAGAGAAGCGATCTTGGTTGCTCCCAAAAAGCTTGGACTTCAAATCTTATTATTTCAACAACGACTACTGGGTTGACGACGACGATTATGAGGCTGAAAACGAATACGACGATTCGGCCGAAGTCCTTTTACAATCCACCTATGCTGCTCTTCACAGTATCCCAGTACCCCTATCTCTTCACTCGGACACGGCTCAATCTGTCGTTTGCGGTTCGAGCGTCTACTCTAGCCTGATCGCAACTCCTACCTATTCTATGCCCTTAGTTACCATGGCTGAGAGCGGTGACTTCTGCATCACTCGTCCACACTCGGAACACCCCCAGATGTGGTCGGGCCAGTGTATTTGGCTGGTGCTCGGGAGCTACGTCTGTATAATAACCCTTGGTATCTCCGTTCTTGGTTTACGAAGACAGAAGTATGTCACACAAGCAAAAACTAACGGCTTGGTTGTGTCGGAGACAAAGCTACATGTCAAAACTCCCGTACCTCAAACAGTTGACCATTTCGTGTACGTTCCCGGGGCTCCACTACCAGCTTCAGAGGACGTCATCAAGCGCACGTTTGAACAGTATGGAAATATCTGTAAGCCATTGCTTTCGCTGTATTTGAGCCCACTAAAGTAATATGATTTTGGACACCAGATGAATTAGAAGAGCTAAAAGACCTATCTCCTAGCCCTGCGCTGAAGGTAGCCGTTCGCAAGGACATTGCACTCTTATTCCGTGGACCTATCTCACCTGGCTCTCCTCTCTATAACCACGATGAACCCCTGGATGAGGTCGAGGCATCCTACCCCAACTCTGCTCCAACTGCACCTCCGGACCGAGCAGACACCCCAAAGCCAGTTCGTGCGAAGGTTGTCATCACCAATCCTACCCAGATCAGTGTCCGCAGCGTGCCCACCCCCAACTATAATACCTCAGTCTCAAAAAACACCACACCCGCCGTGGTACAGCAAGGAATCCCTACGGTTGTACCCAAGCCTCATCGTCCGCCTCCTATCGTCATCACAAACACTTCAGGCATGAAGATACAGGTCCCCATTTACTGCACCCAGACATCGGGTCCAATCCACCCTTGCTTCTCCTCTTCCCCGTTGAAGCACAGTTCAATCCCAATTTCCCGAGCAGCGTCAATGTCCCCCATCCCTAGTCGCATGGTTCACTCAGCAAGCCCTGCTCTCTCAGAACCGGGAATACCGACCGGTCTGAAAGCAAGCATGTGGGCTCACTAAACGCGCGATTCCTTATGTTTTCACCTCGAATGGGCCGAACTTCACTTCATTTTCAGATTTTAGGGATGTATGCGTCACTTGCGTTTTTTTTTCGTCATTTCTGTCTTCACGCTCGCACTGTTTGTTGGCAAATATTATATTTTGAAAGCGCGAGGGGTATGAGACAAAACGAGAGTTGGGCAGAATGTCCGTGAGTGATTTAGTTGGGCCAGAGACGCTTGGTGATGTCGTTCCAGAGGGCAACGGGGTTGTTGACGCTAAAGGGCAAATTATATCAGTATGAGCTATTGTTGAGTTAGCAGTGGTTGAACTTACGTGCTGGGAAGGAGCGGGAAGGCTATTAAAGGTACACAGTTAGTTGCTGCTAACTCCAGATGGTTTCAGTTCACTTACTGAACTGGGCTGGGTGTGTCTTGAACTCCTCGAAACCATTTTGATCAAGAATCGAATACCCAAGCTTCCAGGTGATACCTAAATCCGATTGTTAAAGTTCAAAATCTCAGCTTCAAACTAAGCAATCTGGCTCACCCTGGTAGTTATCACCAATGAAATCCGGAGGCGCAAGCGCGTCGTTCTTCAGTCCCGCAGTCTTCACATCGCTATCGACCGACGCAAAGTTCAACGACTGGCCGCCGACGACACCGCAGTACTGTTGCGTCGTGCCAGGCTTGCCACCGACGACGACGGTCTTGACGTTGTACTTAGTACGCATGGAGATGGTGAAGAGACTGCAAGAGGATGCGCAGCGGCCGTTGTTCATGATCGCAATGTTGTCGAATTCGAAAGGCTTGGTCGCGGGAGGAGTGAGATCGTAGGGAATGCAGTCATCGCCAATCCTAGCAAGCGGTCGTGAGTACGTGTAAATAATTCAACGTATCTGTGACTTACTTCTGAGAGAACTTGTCAGCAACACCGTTGATGTTCAGGTTGATAGCCGGGTCGAGCCAGTTAAAGTCCGCGGGGAAAGTCTTGGAGTTAACATCGTGCCAGTTGAGAGCTGTGGCCCTTTTGTTAGTATCTACTCAAACAGCTCTGTGGAATAGACTAACGGTTGTAGAGCATCTCTCGGTCGGGGTCGACGCCAGTATTGTTGGCGACGATCTTGGCGGTGATCTTCTGAGCGAGGTCTTGGGCGCGAACGCTGCCATTCAAGCCAGGCTGGGGCTCAGTGCCAGGGCCGGGTCCAGCAAGCTATGGAGCTTCCTTTAATTACCAAGCTCAGAGGAAGTGCAAATAAAACTCACGACACGATGAAGCCAGGCAGCCAAGCAGATATATCCTCCGCCGTTGTTAGTCTATCAAAAAAAAAAGATTAGACACGCCTAACACACCATAGATCAGATCACTTACGACATCAACCAAAAGACGAGTGGCGCCCTTGGCCTTGACAGCATTTATACCGTCCAGAATCCCCTGCTGCACACCCGAAAAGCTGCCAGAGAAAGACCCAAGCGCAAGAACAGCTGTCTTCCCATCGTCAAGCAGATAGAACTGTAGTGCCCCATTGCCAGTGATCGCAGTTGGGGGGCTCAACCTTGAGGGGAGCGTAATATCAAACAACGGGCCATCAGCAACAAGGCCGGAAATAGCCTGGCGACGTCCACCGATGATGGGCGCGATGACCGGGTCTGGCTGGAAGCGAGGTTTGTCGGCAGTCTTGGCGAGGGTCTTGGCCTTTACTTGGTTGTAGTACGATGCGCCGTTGGTCGAGGATGTAGCGAGACAGTTATTCGCCCAGAGGGACTTGGCATCCGTAAACGCGACAGTCGCAGAGCCCACACGAGAAAGGTACGGGACAGTGTAGGTCTCCTCGGTATTGGTGCCGTTACGAATGAGACGAAGCGTAACCGAATCGCCGCGAACGGGTAGGGACCACTGAGCAAAGTCGCCGAGACGGTAAGACCATTCTTTGTCGGCACGCAGGTAGGACGAGAAGAATCCGTTCTGGCGAGTCGTCTTGGCTTGGTAACCACCGTTGACTGCAGCGTTCTCATCGACGACTGTCCAGGGGTCTTTGCCGTTGATGGAGGTGATACGGGCACCATTGAACTACAATTATGTCAATTATATACTTATTTATTGGATAATGGTGCTCACATCAGTCAAGTTGCGTCCAAGGGCAGCCTGCCACTTGGCCACAGCGTCACCACCGAACTCAGCGGTTGCAACAGTCGACGCCTCGGGGACGATGTAGACGTTCTGAACATCAAGTGCGTCCGGCCGGGCAAGGACGGCGAGAGGGAAGGGAAGGTAGGTTGTGTACAGAGAATCGTCTTCCAGAAAATCCGAATTTAGAAACAATGTTGATCTTATACAAAGGAGGCTGCAACTCACAGCAGTAGTTGATATATCCCGCGTGGCCGTCGTTAAGGCGCTTAACGCTCTTAGAGACACTATTCAAGGTTACTGTGTTAGTTTCAGCACACTGCATTTTCACGAGAGTTCTTACTCCTGGTGAAGAGCAACTGTCACACCGGGTCAGTAAAAACGTCCGTTTTTCGACTTGGAGCCCATACTCACAGTCACTATCGTACTTGGTCCCCTTGATTCTTCGCAGCTCTCCCTGAAGATCGACAGTATCGTCCGTGAAAGGATCGGGCATGTTCAAATGAAAGGACACCGAAGTGTGAAAGTTGAAAGTCTTGCTAACGACATCGACGACCTACAAATACTGTGGTCAATCCCCTCTCCGCTCAAAGTTAAACGCCGCACTTACGTTGTTGCGCAGAGTCTCATTATAAGGGAACGACTGCAAGCAGCTCAATACCTGCGAGGGCTTATACCATCCCTTGGGCGCGATGACTGTACACGGATCCGCCTGTCGATTTTCCATGCGCGCACCAGCCACGAGCGCAGCAGACGAAAAGCCCAACGCAAACAAGTAATGCATGTTGACGCGCGACACTCGATAAAACCAATAGAATCGAAAGACGACGAACCAAGGAGGGGAATGCGCCAAGAGACGACGAGAGAGGGAGTTGCGTTGGGCTCAATGCCATTTTTGCGGTTCTTGTAGTCTGCTTCGCGAAGTTGTGCCGTGATTAGTATGGATCGTGGAGACGAGAGCACGCGACGGGAAGCCCAACATGGCTTCTAAATTGGCGCCGAGCCGCGGATCATTGCCTAATATGGGCTGGCACCGCGCGGGATGTGTGAGCCAAGCCTTTCGTGGCGCATGGTCAGACATAGCATCAGCATGCGAGTGTATTCGCCATTCAGTATCGTCGCTTCACAACATCGTACGCTCGCGTCAGCGACTGATCCATGCTTTCAGGCCCCACTTTCGTCCGCTCCGCCAAGGAAGTACCAAAAATAATTCAACGCGAACCGACCCCGCATGGAAAGTACAAGGTGAACAGATTAAACAAACAGTACGGCCGACCCTTACGATTGTGATTTTGCCTGCAAAAGGTGAGTCTAGATCGATGCACGGGACAAGGTAAGCAGGGGGCGTACCTTGACCTCGTTCCCGACCTCGCGAATCACAACCCCCGGCCTCGATCGCTTCCCGCCTTCCTCGCCCTCGTCCCACATGTACCCAACACCCACAGCCAGCTTTGTCCCCGTCGAATTGAACGCCAACGCACTCACAGCCTCCCGATACCGCGGCGTCTGCCTCAACCTCTTCTTTGCTGTATGATCCCAAAAGCATACCGTTCCGTCCGAACCACCCGACGCAAACGTCCCATAAATCGGATGGAACACCAGTGCGTTCACACTCCACACCTGGTCTACGTCTTTCTCCGTCGGTGATGGCCGTCGATGACATTTGAATGCATACCGCCGACTCTGGACCTCGGGCGCTGGATCAAAATACTCCACCGACACACGGCCCTCGATCGACGCGCACGCGTAGCCTTGGCCATCTCCCATGCACGCGATAGCGCGTGTCATGTATTTGAGACTACTCTCGCGGATCTGTAGTGGCGTGTCGAGTTTACGCACGTCGTAGATGTGTACGAGGCGCCCAGCGAGGCCGACAACGAGTTTGTTCCCGACGATGTCCATGCGGTAGACGCGCTCGGGTTGGGTGTGGGGAGCGCCGACTGTGGCAGGGTTCGTGCCCCGAGGGTCCCACAGACGAAGAGTCTTATCCCAAGATCCAGTGACGAGTAGGTCTGCGCGAACGTTAGAGGCGTGACTTTAGCGCAAAAGGGGAAACGGGCGTACTGCTTTCTTTTTCATAAGACACGCACGAGACAGTCGCATCGTGTGCACCTAGCACGGTCATCTTTTCAGTTTCCAGATCCCACCTTCCAAAGCATCAGAAGTCGCCCCATAATCACCATAAAGAGAATAACTCACGAGCGAACCCAAGTGTCCAAGCCACCCGTAAACGCCTGGTTCCCATTGGAAAAGCAGCAATCTAGCACCGCAGCTTTATGTTGCAGCGTCGACCTACAATCATTCTGCGTAATGTCATACAACCTTACATTCTACACGCCCTTAATACTGTCCTTTTAAAAATTAGACGTAAAAGGGTGCTTACACTGTCCCAAGATGCAGCAAGGAGATGTGCTGGATTCACTGGCGAAAACCGAAGTGCAGATACAGTATCCAATGGCTGAGCATCAAGCTCGAACTCATCTACCGCGCAAAGAAGATATGATTAGTGCCCTCCACCTCGATGAGAAAAGCGCCAAACTACTCAACTGGGATGCTCGGACATGGTCACCAAGACGTGAGGCTTGCCTATGACATAAGCGTGTTCATTATGTTAGATCACGTGGATAACCTTCGGAGATAGGCAGGACCAACGGTGGAGGCTATTCCAGACGCGCGTATCATACGGCCGGCTTCCTTCTCCATCATCCTCCACTCTGCCTGCCCGTGGCTTACGACAGCTACTCAGAGGCAACGACTAAAAACATATAAAACCCGAGTTGACGCTCGTTTCTGCTGCCGCAACTCAAAGCAACCCCACTGTTCCATTCGTGTTCCGGTTCTTATCAAACAGCCCTAGCCATGCCATCTCTGCCTGTTGTCCGCGCTGCGAATCTGACTGCTGCACCGAAATATCGACCCGTAGCACTCGTCTTGGGAGGAACGAGCGGCGTGGGTAAGCCCTCCATCTACCATTCACTCCTCATGCCTAGACATGCATAAACACTAACTATCTGCTTGCGCTCAGGCCAAGCTATTGCAGAAGCTCTTGCAGATGCCACAAAGGGCAATGTTCACATCGTCATCAGCGGACGCAATAAGTCTGCCGCAGATCAAATCTTCTCTAAACTCCCCAATGTGCCACCTACCCCTTCTTCCCAGGCTGAATCGGGATCCAGGTACGAGTTCGAGCCATGCGATGCTACCCTTATGTCCAACGTGCGGCAGACGACCCAGTCGCTTCTTGGGCGCCTTCCGAAGCTCAACTATCTGGTACTCACGCCTGGCATTTTAACGATGAAAGGGAGAGACGAAACGAGCGAGGGGATGGACAAGAAGCTTGCGCTGCACTATTACGCGAGGTGGAAGTTTGTGCAGGACCTTATACCGTTACTGGAGAAGGCAAAGGCGCAAGGGGAGGACGCGCGCGTACTTACCGTTCTAGAGGCTGGTTCGGTGAGACTTCTTCGCGGCTTCACGGCTATACAGATACTGATCGCTGTTGTATGCCCCAGAACGCAAAGCTGAATGTTGACGATCTCGACCTAAAGCATGGATATGGACTCAAAGCCGCAGCTGACCATGGGAGGGCTATGAACGATCTTGCGGTCGAGCACTTTGCAACCCAGCACCCGGATATGGCTTTTATCCATGCGTACCCCGGGGCCGTCAGTACGCAAGGGGTTAACAACTTCCACTGGTCAATTCGTCTTCTAAGTCCTATCTTGAACCTGATCACTGTCTCGCCTGCTGAGTGTGCGCAGTGGATGCTCTATACTCTGCTAGATCCACAGTTCTCGAAGGGCGCGTTCTACAGGTGAGTAACAGGCGTGAGGAGTGGAGTGTTTGGTGCTGAGCGGCTTGTTTGTAGGAACAATCACGCAGATGATGTTGGGGCAAACAAGCACAGTACTCCTGAGCTACGGAAGCTTGTATGGGAGCATACACTGGCAAAGACCGGTGGCGCCTAGACCTAAAACTGCATCGAACCATCACATGTATTGTTTCCTCGCTCTACCCTAAATTGTTCTTGTGGATGTCCTTGTACGCTTAGACTTGCGGTTTCGCTCCAATGTATGCTATCCTAAAGCGATGGACCGTGGACGCGGGTAGTACCTGTTGATCAACCTTGTTTAAAGAAGAGGATATGGCAGTCTCGATAATCGAGATACAATCGAGCGGTTACTTGGCATGAATGTAAGTTACCAGACCTGATAATGGTATCCGATATAACATCTCGGAAGGCGGGGAGTTGATCGGGTTGATGCAATATAGGGACATAAGGTTCTCATTTAGGCTCAGGCTGCTAATATAAGTATATTGACGAGTAAACCATCAGTGTATAGCCGCGCCCAGTGTAGTTACCGATGAATGGGAATAAGGAGCTCGTTAGTAGGTCCCCCAGCAACCAAGACTTGAACAGAGGCCAGGTATCTGGATAGGTAGAGAAATTAAGTAGGCTGTACCTCAAGGGAGCTCAAATTTCAGCATGGCGTGGAGAGTGGTGATATGTCAACTTTAGAATAGGCATCTTCAGTCAAACGTTTGAGGAAAAAAGCAATGTTGTCAAAAGAGGTAAACAGCGGGTAGAGTATTGCTGGACTGAAGGTACAGGGAGTTTGAAGGATTGAGCGAGTACTAAAATTTGTCAACACCAATGGCAACACGCAAGTCCGATACAGTATTGATCTGGTCGAGCATAGGTATGCGATGGGGGAGGCGATGAATGGGCGAATCCTAGAGCGGTTCAGAACTTTAGAAGATTGCAACCAACGATCAGTCATGACACAAAGGCCCGACAATTTGTAAGCACATACCACCTCCTTTCTGTCGTAGTGATCGCTTAGATGAATAAATTATAGCGAGGGAATCGCAGAAGATGTATAGATTGGAACCACAAAATAGGCTGGTTCCCATGTGAGCCGCGCTCCAGCTCAATGCAGCTAAAACCTCGTTTTCAGCTTACAGAATAGTTAGTATTAAACAAAAGTGGCACTGAGCACATCGAGGTAGCTTGGTTCTGTCATTTATGCTGGATCGGCATGAATATACTGGCTAGTCTTACCTGTTTTCTTTTTCAGGACGCATATACTCACTTTTCGTATGCTAAAGACCTCCCGGCTGGCATACCATACGGGTGTTGGTATAGTCATATGTTCACTTAGACCTGCAAAAACTGACCATACATACCCTCGGCTGATGTATGCAACTTAATTGATATCCCCGGGTTGTACACGTATGACAGAATCATGCTGTCCAACATCCACCTCCGCTACCCCAACGCCGGACAATAGCGCATACAAGTCAGACCAGTCACACAAAAGCGCTCGGCAGTGTTGAACCAGCGGTTTTGACTCTATTCGCCAATAATCTCAGACAACTTCACATTCTACACACTAGTAATACCGTTCTGTTAAGCTTACTGCACAGGGGTGTTGACGCTATTCTAAGATACAGGAAGTGGACAGCCTGGACCTGCTGGTGATACCAAAGGTGTGTGCACGGGATTTAACGACTGGGAGCCAAGTTTGAGCTCGCTTATTGTCTGTAAAAACAAGTGTGATTATTGTTGTACCGTAGGGAAATGCTATTGTGTTTCTGTTGTTCATACCCTAGCAGCCCGACGCTTCGCGCCAGTTACTGCGGTTAATGTTTATATTCAATCTTTTATCCAATAATTCCCCTGTAATTCGCCGGGAAATGCGTCAAACTACTCAACTGGGATGGTTTTTCGCGCTGTGAGGCCTTCCCATGACATAAGCACATTCAATTGTTGTGGATTACCTAACATAAATATACAGGACCAAGGAGCCCCAGGGCTGATCGCGGTCGCCGATCACTGAGCTGGAGCTCACGTCATTACTGCAACGACGCGCGTATCTTGCGGCGAGCTTCACCCTCTATCTTGTCTGCCTGTAGTCGACGACATCTAGTTGAACTCCACCACTAAAAAGCCGGCATAAAAGCTGACTTGGCGCTGGTTACTGTGCAATAACCTTCGATAACCTTACTGTTCCACTCCTGTCCTCGTTGTTGTTAAACAGCCTCAGCCATGCCGTCTCTGTCTGTTGTCCGCGCTGCAAACCTCGCTGCTGCGCCGAAATACCGACCTGTAGCACTCTTCCTAGGAGGAACGAGTGGTGTAGGTAAGCCCCTCCACCCGCCCTCCACCCTCTACCGATACCTATACGATGCCGATTGTCGGCTCGTTGTGTTTCAGGCCAAGCCGTCGCAGAGGCGCTCGCAGACGTCACAAAGGGAAATGCCCACATCGTCATCAGCGGGCGCAACAAATCCGCCGCAGACCAAATCTTCTCTAAACTCCCCAATGTACCACCTACCCCCTCGTCATCGGCTGAGTCTGGATCCAAGTATGAGTTCGAGGCATGCGACGCTACCCTCATGTCCAACGTGCGGCAGACGACCCAGTCGCTTCTTGGGCGCCTTCCGAAGCTCAACTATCTGGTACTCACGCCTGGATTTTTGACGCTCAAAGGAAGAGACGAAACGAGTGAGGGAATGGACAAGAAGCTGGCGCTGAATTACTACGCAAGATGGAAGTTTGTGCAAGATCTCATGCCGTTACTTGAGAAGGCAAAGGCGCAAGGAGAGGATGCGCGCGTGCTCACCGTTTTGGCTGCTGGTTCGGTAAGTTAAGATATCCTATTCATTTCGGCTTCACGGCGCGGGGTCCGGCCCCACGGTGATAAAGTCACTGATGTATGCTCCAGAACGGGAAACTAAATGTGAACGACCTTGACCTGAAGCATGGGTACGGGCTCAAATCTGCAGCCGACAACGCAACGGCCATGAACGACCTTGCGGTCGAGCACTTTGCAGCGCAACACCCCGATATGGCGTTTATTCATGCGTTCCCTGGAATCGTCCGAACACCATTGCTCACCAACTTCCACTGGTCGGTTCGCCTTCTTGGTCCTTTGGTGAACTTGTTCACTGTTTCGCCTGCTGAATGTGCACAATGGATGCTCTATACTCTGCTCGACCCGCAGTTCTCGAAGGGCGCGTTCTACAGGTAAGTTAAAGGCATTGCCTAATCTGTGGGTGGAGTGATGCTAAGGGATCTATTCGTAGGAACAATCATGCGGAAGATGTCGGGGGCAATAAACATAGCACTCCTGAGCTGCGGAAACTTGTATGGGAGCATACGTTGGCACGGACCAGCGGTGCCTCGAACTAAAACTGTATCCAACTATCACGTATATTGCTCTCTTGTTCTTCCACGAAATAATTGTTGTGGATGTATTTGTACACTCGACTTGTGGTTTCGCTTCAATTTATGATATTCTCCTAAAACGGATGAACCGTGGACGCGGAGCAAGACCGGGTCGTACCTGTTGATCAACCTTCTTTATTGAAGAGGACATGACAGCTTCGACAATCGAGACACGATCGAGTGAGTAATTTGAGATGGCTATCCGAGACCGACCAAACCGTCCCGAGGAGGTCGGGCCGACCCGAGGAGATCTCACAAACCGTAATGTGTCGGATAACTTTAGCATGGGCGCGTATTGCATGTGTGAGAGGTATTCTAGGCTCTCAGTGGGCGTCTGACGCACGTATAGAGAGGCGGAAATCAGCTTACCGTCAGCTTTGTCAAATCCGGGCATACCAGACCGAGCGGGTACGTATGCTAACCTACGCTGCCTACGCTCTATCCTCCGCGTTACTGTAACTGTGGCACTGCACCTTAGCTGAATCCCGCCGGCTGGGCGCAGTCGCACGGCATTCTAAACCCCCGTAGGCCATCCATAGCCGTAGTCACAAATTTCTCGTAATATCCGCAAAGCGTAGCCAAGACAAAGAGAGAAAAATCAGAGTGCAATTAGTCTACAAGTCGCGCAATTTCCTTTTGAGGATCTGCCGAACCGGCGGGGGATCGCTGAAAAAAGGATTTTTGGCTCACAGCTCGATCGGAGAACCGAGAGATACGGATCTATGAGGCTTTTCTAAGTTAAGTGCACAGCCAGAGAAGCAGCGTCCACAAGGTTTTGGGACTCATCTCAAGTTAGAGATCAACGCGCTCCATGATTGTGCCTGCGCTCGAGACGGTCCATATTTTCTACGAGCGTGTGGAAACCGGAAATCCAGCCCGCCGAAAGTGGGTCGGAGTACCGAGCGTCACCATGGTCGGTGTCGGGGGAACCTCGGGGCGGGTACTCTAGTGTTTTGTTACATGTAGATCGTGCAGAGTGGAGACTGGAACAAACGGCGGCGAGAAAATCCGCGTCGTTGGCGGGAATGACAGAGAGCACCCTAGTTTGGAAGTGGTTCCCATCCTCTGGGTCATACTGCCAGAAGGCTTCTCGTGGCTATACGATTTGTGTGCACCAGCGCTCTGTGCTCACGTCAGCTACCTCCACAAGGCCTGACAGATCAAGCCGATCGAGATCACCTTCGGCACAACATTCACTCGACCATAAAGCCTGAGCAGTATCATCAAGCCAAGTTAACGCCCAACCAGCAAGATGCAGTCCCTCGCGCAAGACCTCCGCAAATCAAATGTACAAGGCAGACGCGGATACGCGTGCACGTTCTGCAGGCGTCGTAAATTTGTGAGTAGCTAGCTATATGCACGTGTCTTTGACTCATTTTATTGGCAGAAATGCGACGGACGCTCACCTTGTCGGTCCTGCCTCAAGGCCAAGCAAACCTGCAGCTATGATAACACTTCCCACCGCACCCCCACCCAACTCCTTCAGGTATGTCCATTTCAGACGCGCCCAACCCCACACTAACCCCCGCACAGGACCGTATAGACGAGCTTCAAAACAAAATCGTCTCCATCGAGTCTCGCTCGCGCTCGCGCCAAGCTACTAGTGTACCATCCCAGTCCCCGCGAATGTACACGCCACCCTCCCAGCAGGGCTACCCAAGCACCGATGAGGGTTCGTACGTGCAGTTCTCTCCGACCGAGTACGCCGCGGGCCCGTCACGCTCTATGTTTACGGCCGCAGGCGCATCCCCTACGCGATACGTCGCTGACTACGTTGCCTCTGACTGCTCGTCCACCGACTCGTCCTGTAACCCTGGCTTCAGTGGTCCCAATTACGGTGCTGGAACGTCTCGAAATAGCCCTGCGACCGGTCCTTGGGATGGACCATTTTTAGAAACGGCCTCGCCGCAGTTGCACGATCTCGGTCGAGACGGGGCCCTCTCCGAGTCTCTCGCCGACAAGATGTAAGCACTAGCGGCCTAGTGTGCGAATCCTTTGTCATTGCGTACTGACTTGGCATTTTTAATCAGCATGTTCCACTTCCTTACTCATCGCTTCAGATGCGGTCTTCTGCCCATTGACCGACTTCAGCCGAATATGCTCAATGCGCAACGCCATCCCGCACTACTGAGCGCGTCCTATCTACTGGTAAGCTCTAGCTCCTTTATTCACACGCATCCGGTCCACCCGTCGATGTCATGAAGAAGTCGAAGACTAAACGTAATAACATGATAGGGATGCTTCTTTTGCTCGGACGGCTCGCTTGCGCATCTGGAGCCGTCGTTTGTCGAGCGGACAAGGCGGGCATTGGAGGATGGGATCGAGTTAACAGAGGAGGATCCCTCATATGCGATCGATTACTTGCTCGCAAGCTCAATGCTGGCGTTGTACTACTATAGCAAGGTCTGTTGAATTTTCCGCCTGAAAACGCGTGATAGCTGAACTGAAATTGCTGTTTCCAGGGCCGACTGCTCGAGGGGTATCATCGCGCAATCAGCGCGGTTCGCTTCGCAGTGAACCAGCGTTATCACGAGTTGAAGCCGCTCTCGCGCGATCCCATCTGCCTGCAGGACCCCCAACACGTCTCAGCACTTATGAACCAAAAAGACAAAGTCTGCGTTTGGTGGTTCACGTTCTTCATTGACCGATGGGGGTCTCTTCTTACCGGCCTCCCGTGCGGAATTGCAGATGCGGATATCAGGACACCGTGGCCTCAAACTTTTGACGTATGTTCTCCCTCCCCTATCTCCTCGGGGAACACCGGACTGACATGACTGAATAGAATATCATTGATGAGTTCCACACAAACTCGGTGGCCTCGCTCTACGACGCACTGCCCAGCATCCCCGACCGCGTTTCAAGCCCATACTACAGTTTTGAACTGAAAGCCCTTGCGCTTCTCGACCGTGCCTCCGTCAAAGCTAGCAGTGCAGATACCGTATCACCTGAAGTGTGGGCTGCAGAGCATGTGATGATTCAAGGCGCATTGGCGAGGTTCGCAGATAGTCTCGAACCCTTGAGGGAAGCCAACACTGCGCAAGATGGGACTACAATGTCGTTAGTACACAGTACGTTTTTGGCCTCTTTGGTTATGGGGTTCAAAAGCTGACATTGTGCGTTTTAGTCAACGTATATGCGGCGACTTGCGCACTTCACATGCCCTATATCCGTCAATGGGCTCACACTGAAAGCCAGGCAGCGCAAAGAAACCATTTACGCTCGATATGTCGGGATGCAGCGTCAACGGCTGCGGCAATTCTGCGTCAACTGCGCGATGTCCATCTCGCGGGGGTTCCGGTGTGGCAGGGCGTGAGTTTGGCTTTCTTTCTATTCTCATCTCCCCCTTTCCTGCTCCTCGTGCAATCCACCCCAATCCATCGCGTCATGCCTTGGGGCAGGGCGTTGAAATGCAACCCATCTTATTCTGTTACATTTCATGCTTGTACCCACCGCCACAGAGCGCCCACTTCCGCTTTCTGCAACTCACACCGTTTCGGGACGTTCGGCTAACCATGGTTTGTTTTGATTAGTTACCGCTCGCGGCATTGTGCGAGTTCTTGCTTCAGGAGCGAGACAACCTTATTGACGAGTTGGACTTCACCGAGCAGGCCGAGGTTGACAGGCATTTAGACGAGCTGATGGGCTGGATGCAAGAATCGCGTGTGGCGTTTCCTGTTTTGGGGATGCAGGTCGATAAACTCGAAGCTGCGAGGCAATGATTCGTCTTTGCGTAGCCCTGTGTCTGTGCGCATGGAATAGGGTGTGGAGTGGGAGTGGATTAATTTTTATTTTAGCTAGCATTTTCCCGCATTTGTTCAAATTTTTTCAAGTTTCAGTTTTGATCGTTGATTGTTGTTCGTTTCTCTGGTTCCCTCAATCTTGGTTGTAGTTGCACGCTTATATGCTGCATGTATCAATATGTAATTCGTTACCCTTTTGTTTAGACATCATTCATGCCTTTTGTATGCTATGCTATGTAGCTTCCTATGGCACCTTCTAGACACCTATCTTGTTGTTTTTCTCGCGTCTGATGTGTACACGTGTGAAGCCCTACAAAAGTACAAGTGCCGCGCTGAGAGATTATTGCTGACGCGCGGAAGAACCTTCGTCATCTAGCATCGTATCAAGATGCGCGCTGCCAAGTAGCGCGTTGTTAAATAGCGCGTTGCCGGTGTAGATGATTTGCGCTGTTTAGGAAGTAGGCCGAAAGTGCACAGCCTAGATCAGCCAATCAAGCGCTGCCCTGGATTGTGTACAGTACCTAGAAACTGGCCCTCCCGGACCCGGGACCTATCAATTTCGGAGCTTTGCTTCGCTCAGTTATCCACGTGTATTGCGGCCAAGGTACGAGCCCGAGATCCTATTGGATCCGCTCAAATTGGTGATTAGGGACAGCATGTAGCTTCTTGCTTTTTGAGGCCACAATGGTACAAGTATTGCGTAGCAACGCATACATTCGAGATCGGTTCAGAACAAAAATAATAATTTACATCACATAACCAAATAGCATGCAAGAATGTCTAAGCTGCGTGAGAGCGAAAAGCAGCAATTTGTTCCTCGCGCGAAGGCTGGTTTATGGACTCCATGGGGTCAGAGTCAAAAGGGCTCCCTTTTGGGCTCTTGTTGAGAATCCAGTAGTTGCGTGCGAGTATCCTCACCTCGTCTTCGTTAGTCGACGCCTGGGCGCGCAAAAACAAGTCGGACGACTGGCGGTGCGCCTTCACGTTTGGAGCGACGTACTCTTTCGATAGAGAAACTGGATTCTGTGGCAAGGGCGGGTTGGAAGGGAAACCATCGCGGTGCAGTAGGCCGCCGCCAGTTAGCTCAATAATCTGGTCGATGGTAAGTGATTCGCCGGGAGGTAGAGGGATAGGCTGGGAGGGCGTGACGCATTGCATGTACACTTCTTTGCGCAGGTACTTGTCAACGTCCACCGCAGAAAAAAACGCGACGCTCTGTGGTAGATTATCGAATCCCAGCTTGTAAGCAAACATAGAACGAGTCCAGAGGTTTGCAATCTGTAGTGCGAGCGCAAGCCGGTACTTGTCTTCTTCCTTGGCGAGGTAGCGGACCTCATCGTGGATGGAAATAAGATACCGAGCTTTGAGGTCATAAGTTTTGATCAGATAGTCGACGGAGACGATGAGCATGTGCAGGTAGTCGACTCCGGAGGACTGCACGACCCAATTGATGCGCGAGGTCATGTAATCTTCGCCGGTGTTCTTAGGCAGGTACTTTTTCAGCAGCGCAGACGTTACGCCACAGTCTAAGGCGGGGGTTCGCGGGTCATCAGACGAAGCAATTTCTTCAAGCTTGTTGAAAAGGAAGCTCTCAGTCCCGCCGTGCCAGAACCTTTTGTCAAAGTAGGTTTTCGAATACGTGTTCGTACCCTTGGTGGACGCATATAGCTCCTTGGCGCGCGTCTTTGCGTCGGCCTGTTTCATCGATGCGCTGTGCTGGAGTAACAACAGCACCGCGTGGTTGATCCCGGCGCCGTAGATACGCGAATAATTGAACACTTTCGCCTGGTCACGGTTAATACCGAGGATGGCCGCCGTTTTCGAGTGTAAGTCCGTCCCGGCCGCCTTGGTACCCTCTAGAGTCATCCACCCAATCGCTGTCGCACCGTGTATGCCAAACTGAGCATCACCCATAACGCTCGCAATCCACAGCTCCTCCGAGTCGACATCCGCCCCAACAATCGCATACCCTTCAGGCGCTCGCACAAGCGCCTTTAGTTCGGAGCCCACGCGGTTGGGTTTCGCGTTGGACGCGGTCAGCCAGGTATTCTCAATGGCGCGGCGGGTGACAGTGCCCATCGTGATCATCTGCGGCAGGATCATTCCGTACTTCTTCGGCGGGGCCGACTCGTCCTCGGGAGCGGGTAGTGGGGGCATACCCATTGAGACTCCTGGTTGATTTTCCCATATCACGACTTGGTTCCGAACGCGGTCCCTTGCGCTGATCCAGTAGCTACACTGCGCGTTCATATCTAGCGCTGACTTGGCGTCATCGCCTGGGCTGGAGAGAGTGCCATCTTGCGAGTACTTCAAAAAGGTCTTGCTCATGGGTGAGCCCACGTTCGCCTTCTCTCCGTCCTTATGGGGCAGTTTGAAAAAGGAAAAGTGATTGCTCTCGGACATCTCTGCGAGCTTGACGTCGGCTTCGTCTAGGAACTGCAACGGATTTGTCGTCGCGCCAGTTTCCTCGATTTTGTCTATAGGGACACGAAATGTCCATCCGTGCTGGCGGGAATAGAACAAGGGATGGCCCAACCAGCTCAGTCGCAACAGGAGTGGCGAGATTCGTGTGCGGACGGTGAGATCGAGCGTCCCCGGTTCAGCACCTGGCTGAGGGGCAGTAAGCTCCCAGTACCATTTCGGCCAGTAGGTGTAGTTGACCGGGTCTTGAGGACGAGGTTTGCCAAACTTGGTCGGCGTCCAATCGAGCTGAGAAATAGGAATGTCGCTGTGATCTGGTGGGGGACCGCGTTTGAGCACGTTTGAAGCGATAGCTTTCAGCGCCTCCCAATCGGATTCGGCAGCTGTGCTAGTGCAAAATCGCATTGCCATCTCTTCCTGCTCGCAGATGACCGTGCCTTCTTCTAGCCAGCGTGCGCCGCGATTGCGAGAAAGGATCCCACGTACAGGCGTCTTGGGACCGAGAGGCACAAACCAAAACGCATCCCTGAAAGGTTCGAGCTCGTCGCCGTCCGCAATAGTGACCCCCGGTTCGTACTGCGGCTCGCTAATAGCCTTGCCTTTAAGCCACCCATGCTTCGATGAAAAGAACAAATGATGATCGCCAGTCGCCTCGCGCCAGGTCATGCCCAGCAGGAATGGGATGGTGCGATTCACGACGGCCGGACCAGGCTTCTCCTTTGTTATGTCATTGTACCATTTGGGGCGAGTTTCAACCTTGCGAGGGGGAGGTTCGTCTGCGCCGCGTGACCTGCCCACCTTTTTGGGCGTCCAGTCGAGTTGAGAGAGCCATTTATCGGCCTCCCAGGGCTTTTCGCCATCGACATCGTCCTGGTACATCGCCAGTGCTGTTCTAGCCAGACTATGTAGGCGGCAGCGGACGCCCTCATCGAGTTCTTTATATTTGCCCTCTGCAGCTTTGAGATAGTTCTCCCACTCCTGATCTAAAGGTAAAAAGCTGCTGCCCATAGTAAAGACGCCGGCAGCCGAGACAGGATTGGGGCATGATTCGAGAAACATAGGTAGGACTTTGTTGTACACAGCCATAGTAGTAGACACGTCGTTGCAGCAATAGGCAAGGTACTGGTCGATGCCTTCCAGAATCTCTTCTCTCGAGAGTGTCATGAAGTCACTTCGCGTAGTCTTGTTCATATCTTTTCCACAGTACAGATGCGCAAGCTCAGCCAGAGAATTAGTCGAAGTAATATCTTCCCAGCGTTTGATACCAGCCTCTTCGGCCGAGTGATCGTCTGCAAGAAACTCAGAGAGAGACACCTCTATATCCTTTTTTAGTCGCAAGAGCTCGGTGCGGCGAACATCATCAATATCTGGTTCATGTATCATAGCATCTAGCTCTTTAGCAGTCTCGCGGTTTCGATTGCGCTTCTCGCGTTTGGCCTTGCGATAAGAAAGCCACGCAGGCCGCTGCCCAGACGTGATTCCCTTAACCGCAATGTGGAGCGACATGGTGTCAAGAAAGCGATTTCGAGTGCCCTGCAAGGAATATTCTTCTAGTATGCGTGCGCGATCATAGGAAACGTGATGGCCGATGATTACTCGAGATCTTGAGGGGTCGCCCAGAGGAATTAAATGTTCAGGAATAGGTGATTCACCCAGGAGCCACGGAGATATCCAGACATACCAAGCTGTGGGAGATACCGCACAAGCCATGATGGCAAAATGCGATTCTTTCGGGAGAGTCTCGACGTCGAAACATAGGACACTTTCCGAACCCAAGTCCTCCACTTGCACGGGTGGGTTGTCGAGGGTATACTTGGTCCAACCTGCTTGTTTGACGAAATCATCCGGTTTGGGGGGTAGTTCCGGCATGAGAGCGAAGTCGTGGGCCAAACTTAGCCACGGTTCAGCCATGTGAACGCCAATGTTGTAGAAATGCTCATCGATCGATCGTCCTTGTAGGGCTGGTAGTTCAAAGGAGGTTTCTGGGAGCTCCGATGCAAGCTTGATATCTAACCCATGGTGTGCTAGATGCCGGCGAGAAGTCTCGGCGGCCAGATCTGACGCACGGTCATGGTCGGAGCCAGGGAATATTTGTGAATGGAGCTTGCGCGAAAGCAGTTGCACTCCAACCTCGTTTTTTACTATAATGTAGATGTGGGTATCTTGTATATATATATATAGTTGTGATTGGCTGCTCACATTCGTCTTTTGGTTCCAATTGGATCTGGAGCGTCTGGTCCACAGGCTCTACTAGCTTAAGCTTTGTCTTCTTTGTCTCGCCTTTCTTGGCTGCCACATATTTCTTTTTAGGTCTGACTGAATTCGTATCGGGAACACTTACTTTAGACAAACCAGGTATGAGTCAGTAGTTTTTCAACAGGGGTGTATGATAGGTCACTCACATGTGATTTGGGGCCGCTCCGCTGGATACTGAGTGTGTTCAACTATTGGTGGCTTCGGTGGGCTCGGAGAAGTTGGTTTGTGCGGAGTTTCGGCTGCTGTTGGCGTTGGCATAGGCGGCACAACAGATTCAGGTGGAGTAGGTAGTCTATTGGTGTCTATAGTGATGGGTTGGAGCCTCACAGTCTTGAGCAGCTTCGTGGTATTCGAAAAACTTCGACCAATAGAAGCATTGTTCGATTTAACAGCAGATGTTAACAACACCCGAGTGGAGCCTATGCGATGAAGCATACACGATCTAACCTACCTACATGAGCAAGATTCCATAAGCGTTAGATAGCAACTCACTAGGCCAGTAGATCAAAGAGGTTTAATGGTGGGTGTATAAAGATCAGTTGGTCTTCCCTACGGCTCGTGGATGAGCGCGGTTGTCTCTGCTGGCAATAGTTAAGGTGATTCTAGCTATTCATATGAGATTCATTCGTATGACAAGTCGGCCAAGTGAAAGAGAGCCACTGACGGACAAAGAGACAAGCTTTCGCCAGGACTCAACGATGAGGTTATCGAGGAGAATATTTAAAGCACAGATCTCACGTGATGAGATCTACATTCTCGATCGGACTGACGTATGAATAGCAAATAAAATCGCATCCAAACGAAACAGCATTAGGGGCATTCAGAGTTGTCACTTTTGGAGGCGATTATGGGGCTCGATTATGGATTTTACATGTGTTTTGGTCCAAAAGCGATGGCAAAAGCGACGTAATCGGCTACTCTGAATGTCCCTATTGCCTTAGTTAGTGTGTACTTGGGGAAAGCCATTATTATTGTAGAAATGGAAGCGGTTATCAACATAAAAAACAAAGCACGCTGGCTCGATAAAACATTTTCAGGCATAGGCTTCGATAGCAGTCATGAATCGGTCGTGTGCCATGGCTTGGATGTGCTCTAACCGAACCGACTCCTCGACCATTGCTGATTGGAGCTGTGGGCGGATTGTCTAGGCCAACAATGTTAGAGATGAAACAAAAATGCGATAACTGTTGTGGGAAACTCACCATGCCTCGGTGTTTCAGCGCAGGTAGGAATTGCATCAGAGATGATATCATGTTGCCGAGACATATCTGCTGACGGATATTCGTTTTATCGGGGAACATCTCAGGCAGCAATCCTAGCAGCTGGGGTACGGCACGGCTCAGGCGCTCCAGCTCTCGAGCTTGAACTGGATCTTCTTCCCCGAGGGCTACATCTAGCAGAAGATCGGGAAGTTTGGACATGCAATCTGCGTATTGGAGGTAGAGCTGTAAAAGAGCCGTAAGCTTCTTGATCATTAGATAAATGGACTGGTATTTACTTTTCCACGGAAGGTCCAGTCGTCTAAACCGTCGAATCCCTTGTCGCTAAACAAGCTCGTGAGTAGAGCATAGTCATTCCGGATCGCAGCTTCTGGGGCAAGATCCCTCATCGCCATGTCGTATGCGGGTTTGATTTGGCCAGCAGCCACAAAGAATTCGAATGCCTGGTAAGACTGGTAGGAATACTGCGATAGGATCGCCTAAGACAGTGCGTTAATAACCTCCAGGTTTTATTTTAATGAAAGGTACACGACAAACCTTGGCTTCTTCAATCCACTCCTGGGGTACGCATAATTGATTAATCAGGAATTCTTCCTTTTCCTCATCTAGCTCTGAAACATGGCGAGCCAAAAGCGACCTTATAGCGACCATACGCCTGGGTAGGAGAGATTTTAGCAGGATTCTTCCCAGTAGCACAATGACTCACCCTTCAGACTCCTGGAGATGCAAGAGCACAAAGACAGAATACCACCAAAGTCCGAGGTTCTCGAGTTGGGAAGCGTAGTTGGCTGTGATGGAGTCAGCTTTGTGGCTGTAGGTCGGATACGCCTCGTCTTCCTCTTCCCCCTCAATTGTGATTGAGCGATCTGAGACATCACGCTTGCGAAGCACGCGTGCGAGCATGATATAAACGTGCCATGAAATCCTATAGTCCACTGGGCTGGGCCCAAACGCTCGAGGATACAAGATGGCGTCGAGTGGAATCGCCTCGTCCATAGCAAGTTTAATAATTTCGAACAAGGCATCCTTAGGCGCGTTCTCGCCCGCCACTTTCCAAGTCAGGGCAGCTGAGTCGAGAGAGGAGGGACGTTCGATGTACCACGGATGAGGTGCAGCAGTAGCAAGCGATGAATCGTTGAACGCCCGTTCATAGCTATCCACGGAGTCGACGACCGGGGAGTTGAAGTAGCCATTGAACCAGAGATGCAGTCCATATGCACGCTTCCAGTCCAAGTTTTGAGCAATCGCAACATCGCTGCAGCGTTCTGCTGGATCACGGCTTTTTGAACCCTCGACAGTATCGACGATGCCAGCAAGCAGTGCATAGATCTTTCGAATCCAAACGTCGATGTGGGCGTCAACCTTTTGCTCCTTCCACTTGGAGAGCTGCATCTCAATGTCGCTCCTGAACTCGGCGTCTCCTCCGATCTGGGAAATTAATGTGGCAAGCTGCATCTCGTTCGACTCCATCGACGCGTCGGTCGCTCTGGATACTTGGTTGCCTGTCAACATGAGGAAAGCGCGGTTGGCCGAGCTTGCTCCTGCCAATTCGCGCAAGTCGAATTCGACCGTGGGCGCAACAGTGACTTGGAGCCACTTAGCCAAGGCAGCGCGACGACGCATGGCTGTGATTTGTTGCTTGATGTCGAACGACACGTCCTCTGCCAAACGAAGGTTGATCTCGTCGAAGAGTGCGGATCCGAGACGCCAGACGCTGGATTCATGAGAACGATCGTCGGGACCAAACAGGTCAGCGATGTGGTGGAAACGAAGGTCATCGTTGGGGGTTGCGACCGGTACTCCTTCATCATCCAAGTCAACGTCGGTATTTTTAATCTGGTAGTCGAGAAGCTTGTTGACTCGAGAGCATTCGATTTCCTGCAAGAGCCGTAAGTAATGCAGCAGGACACCTAACCTAAAAAACATACGTCTGGGTTACTCAATAGCGGCACTCGGGATACACTAACAACAGTGGGGTTGGCAGGCAATTCGCTGGAGAGACTTGTCAGCACACCCAACGAGCTCAAACCAGTCAAGCAAACTCACTCCTTGGAAGATACCCCACAAATCTTGCCTAGGTGCACGAGCTGCCCATCGGGTCCCCAGCCCACACGGAACGAGCGTCCAAGGGCAAGACCCGCATCCATATACGCACCAGCATACGACCGAGTCACCGACTTGCTGTTTTCAACTCTCTCATACTTCCGAAGCGGTTGATCCCTACGGTCGATTTTCGAAGTCTTATCTGCGGTCTGACGCTAACAATTGAACGCACAGGCGAGAGAAACACATTTATTATCACAGACACTAGCAAAAGAAACCTTTACACCAAGCTCACCTCAGGGAGAGCATTGCGAGACGCAAGAAAAGCGGACCGAGTCAAGTTCGAGGCAGTCTGTCGGGGAGCGCGGCCGAGGTCGTCGGCGCGTAGGGTATCGTCCGCGTTGTGGAACATCGACGCCTGCATGACCTGCACCTTGCGAGCATCCAAATCGATAGTCGCAGCCCACGGGCGATTGGAACGAAGCTTCTGTTTCTCGGGAGACCCATCGGGTGTTGTAGACCGAACAGCAACGCGACGCTCAGAGACAGGTGATGCGGAGGGAGAAGGGGACACCGACTCCTCCGAACGCGAACGGTGGCCATCAAAGACGCCTTCGTCCACCTCGTCCTCGTCTTCCTCGCTCTCGGGGTCCGAACCAGATCCCCCCAAGCCCTCGCCTATCACGCTCTCCGCCTCAGCGGTATCCGCATCATCGTCATCGTCGTCATCCCCAAGTCCATACCGCGTAAAGTGCGGCACCCTAAACGTCCATGTTCCCTTCTCCGGCTCGAAGTTGACAAACTCCGTGTCCCGCATCTTGCGCAACTTGCGCTCCTGGCGCTGCCACGCAGGGTCGTTGGGATTTGTGATCGGGGCACGAGTGGCCTTGTCCTTTGGCCAACACTTCTCCAAGCTAATCTCTGCGGGGACGTTCAGCCCCTCGCCGCGCGCCGCCTTCTGTGATTCGTCGGGGTACACGGTGCAGGCGCCCTCCTCAAACAACACAGTCTTCTCGGGAATACCAGAGATAGCGTACACAGTCGTCAGATCCACAGGGGAGAGGAAGACGATCTGGCCGTATCCATGACGTCCGACAGTAAAGTTTTTGACGGAGACAAGCTGGTCGTGGCTCATGCTCTGGAGCTGAGCGAGCGACGGGTCCATCCAGTATTCGCCTTCTTGTCGAGTCGACGAGGATTCCGGAACAACAGACTCCTCGCGCGCTGGGGCATTGACAGAGTACGAAGGGTTCAGATCAATCGACCCGCGCGGGGCACCCAGAGATCCAAGCTGGCGCGAGCTGGACGAGCCAAAGAGGCCGGCGTTGTGCTCGCCCTCAACAGCCCGCTGAACAAGATCGGGATGGAAGACCACCTTGCCCTTGGTAGCATTTCGAGCAGGAGTGCCAAAGATAGATCCAGAAGAGCCCAGAGCAGGCAGGTCTGACGGGTTGATATCTTTGTCCAACACGAGCTTCTTGACGCTAGACCGTCCTCCAGGAGTTTGAGCTCCAAATGACTTGCCGTCACTCAAGCTAGCAGTGAAAGACTGACCCAGGGATTGGCTAGTAAGCAACCCCCTAGAGCCTGGCCCAGCTGACGCAGAGCGGTTGAATGGATTGACGGAGGCATCGAGAGGAGCGGGGGGTGTTGAGAACCCACGAAGCTTGGTGAGCTGAGGAGTGGTCGGGCGATAGAAGCTTTTGCGCGGCGAGACGTGAATGAGAGGCTTCTTGGCCTGGTTCTGGGAAACGGAGAAAACGTGTGGGCCAGGAGGGAGGCCTGCAAATAGTGGATTGTTGCCGAAGGGATTTTGATCGATGGATGCAGTGAGAGTAGGTTGAGGGGCTCCAATGGATTGTGAAGCTTGAAACGAGTTGCCGAAAATCGACTGCTGCTGCGCTGGCTGGCCTAGAGCGGGTGTGTTGCCAAAGATCGATTTGTTGGGTTGGCCGAACATATTGCCTCCCGCGGCGGGTTGCTGCGCAGTAGAGTTGTTAAAGCCGAAAGTATTGGCAGCAGGAGCAGCTGTGGTGCTACCAAACAAGCCTGTAGCAGGCTTTCCGAACAGTGAATTCTGCTGCTGTTGCTGTTGAGGCTGTTGCGCACCCCCACCGAATAACCCGCCTCCGCCTCCACCGAACAAGCCAGTTCCACCAGCCGCAGGTTGCGCTTGAGCAGGTTGGCCAAACACTACGGACATAAATTGTTAAGTCATTCATTTGAAGCAATAAAAAAAAAAACTTACGGCCAGTTGATTGCTGGGCAGGTTGCGCCTGTTGCTGCTGTCCAAACCCTCCGCCAAACAAGGATCCAGGTTGCCCAGGTTGAGCAGTCGTATTCTGCGCCGGTTGTCCGAACAAACCAGTCGTGGGTTGTGCTGGTTGCGCCGGCTGACCAAACAGGCTCGTCGCAGGCTGAGCCGGCTGGCCAAACAGGGACTTGGGAGCAGTGTTTGCCGTTCCTGTTTAAACTATCAGCATCAAGTTTGGTCGCAACAGAATTACAAGAAAACTAACCGAAACCAAACCCAGTGGACGCAGGCTGTTGTTGCTGTTGGTTCTGCTGGGCTTGAGGCTGCCCGAATATACTAGTGGTTTGGGCGGGCTGAGTGGTCTGACCAAAGGCTCCGGTCGTGCCAAACCCAGTCGCCGCAGGCTGAGCTGGTGCAGCTCCTGTTTGCAATGTAAGTAAAAACTTTGAGAAAAAAGAAATAACACGTACCAAACGCTCCAGTAGTCGTCGCAGGCTTCTGTCCAAATATTCCACCGCCGCCAAAGCTAGGGGTGGTAGTAGCACCAAACGCATTGGTCGTAGGTTGCTGAGGCTGAGCCGGCTGGCCAAAGAGCCCAGTCCCCGTCGTGTTCGTCGCGGCTTGACCAAACAATCCAGTGGCAGGCTGCTGAGGTTGAGTCTGCTGGCCGAACAAACCAGTGCCAGTATTAGTTGCCGTCTGGCCAAACGCACCGGTGGCCGGCTGCTGCTGCTGCTGTTGCGTGTTTTGGCCAAACAAGCCGCCAGTTTGGGCCGCTGGCTGAGCTGGTTGTCCGAAAATGCTGGTCTGCTGCTGGGGTTGTGTCTGTTGAGCCTGGCCAAAGAGTCCGGTGGTAGGAGCTGTGGTGGCGGGGGCCCCGAAGGCGGATGGCTGTCCGAAACCGCTGGAAGTCGAATTCTTGCGACCCGCGGCGTAATCTTGGGCTCGGAGTTCCTGAGAGTTTGGTGAATCGTGAGTAAAACAACTGGGGATAGACAAAAGGTTCTCACCTCGAACGATGAATTACGATATGCGGGCATCGCTGTGATACTTTGATAGTGCAACGTAGTTGCCGCGCCGCCTACAGTGGAATCGCGCTCTTGAGTTGCAGCGTATGTCGGAGAAGCGGTTCCCTGTCCTGCCGCAGGAGTCGCTGTTGCCGCTAGAGGGCTATCAGATCGGGGTTGTAGCTTGCAAGGTGCTGTCACTTACTAGATCCGAACATGCCTGTCGCTGGTTTCGCTGCACCGAAAATCCCCCCTGTGGTAGTAGCAGTAGCGGGCGCTGAAGCGGTTGAGCCGAAAGCTGGCTTAGCTCCAAACAAACCCCCAGCGTTACCTGTATTGCCAAAGGTTCCACTGGAACTCCCAAATGCTCCGGTAGTTGCGCCACCTGTTCCAAACCCAGACGTAGACGCGCCGAACGAGCTAGTTGCGGGCTGACCAAAAGTACTCGTTTGGGCTTGGTTCTGCGCCCCGAAGCTTGTCGATGTTCCGCCGAACGCGTTGGTTTGTGCCGGCTGAGCTGGGTTTGCAGCGCCACCAAAAGAGAAAGAGGGCGCTGGGGCTGTCGTATCTAAAACAAGCGCCAGGTGAGTAAACATCTTGCCCAGCCTTCAAAAAAGGTTGATCGACGTACTTGTTCCGAAACCTGTTGTTGGTTGTCCAAAAGTAGTACTAGGCGTGGTACCACCACCAAACGAGCCTTCAACATCGCTCGATAAATTAACATTTGGAGATAAAAAGTCGCGATAAACACTCACCAAATCCGGACTGCTGTTGAGGCTGCTGTGGTTGCTGCGGCTGCCCAAATATGCTTGTCGCCTGCTGTGCTTGCGGCTGGCCGAACCCTGTAGTACCAAAGCCTGTTGAACGATTGGGCCTGAGTTAAGAGAGAAAAGAAAGAGCGACTCGAGACACGCACCTGTCGATCCAAAGGCATTCCCTTGTTGCGGTTGGGCTGGCTGGCCAAAGAGCCCAGTTGCGGGCTGGCCAGGTTGTGCTTGACCCTGCTGGTTTTGTTGATTTTGTTGGTTATTCTGACCCCATCCTGAACCGAACATCTTGAAAGTGGCTTATTACTCTCAGAGCTCGGGGTTGGTTATCAGCGTGAAGGACGGAGGGTAAGCGAGAAGTGCTAGAACGACGCGGTGGTGGTGCACAACAAGTGATGCCAGGGATCGCGTGTTGCAGCGAGAACACAAACACTTTAGGGCAGGCACCAAATTTCCAACTTGTGCAAGCCACCACGTGAGAGCTTTCAAGTCCACTCGACTTCCCTGGGCTCCTATGGACCAAAGAAGACATGATTTATACCAAATGCAACGACGCCGTAAGAGTCATTTCTATGCACTGGAATCCAATGATGAGCGCGCGAGCATGCGGCTTTCAACCAATCGCAGAGAGCCATCGTTGCCGGCTACTGGGTCTAGAGACTCGCCGAGTCATATGAGCGAATCATTCTCATAGCTGCTGAGTAAAATAACAAAAAATGAGTATTCTAGGCGGGGCCTAGACTCAACTCAGCAGGTTTGCGCCGGTTTCAGACATCGAGTCACGCGGATGATTCACACGGGGCAATGGCGTTGTGTTGGCCTGTGTGCTTGTCAAAGACGGCGATCAGAACGCGTTCACCAACTTCTGGTCGCTCCATTGCAAACAGATCCTTTGGACGTGTCTTGCACACTCGGGCCCTCGATAACTCTTCTTTTTCGTCTGCCCGAACCTCGTCGAAAGTTTAGATCAGCTCTTGTTGTTTGTAAATTCGTCTCTGCCAGGGCGAGAAGGGCCGTTCGCATTTGCCGCGTTGGCATTTGGTGTTACACTCTAAACCCACGGTAGCCCGCGCGCTCTTTTTAGCTCTTCAACGTACGCCTGTCAACCGTCCTAGACGTCATTTTCAGCTAACAACATAAAATAGCTCATGGCTACGACGCGAACGTCTCTGGAGGACGCCCGGCCCTCGCGTCTTCCTACACCTCGCAGCTCTATGGTCATGGATCCCATGTCGCCAACTTCTCCAATGACCGCGAGTCCTCTACGCGAATTTGCTCGTGCTCGGTCTCCAAACGCGACTCCCATGCCCGTCCATCCAACCCATCGTATGTCCAGCTCAATACCCTCTTTCATAACGCGCAAAGCGTCAGGAGTATTTGCGGAGGGACCTCGCGCGAACTCATCTGGATCCACAAACCCTTCTGGCATTGCATCCAAGCTCAACGCGGCCGCGGCCGCGGCGGCTAAAAGTCCTAGGCCAACTATTTCGCGGACCGCGCAAGGACAGCCTGAAAAGTCTGGCGAGCCTCCTCGCAGGCGCACGGTGTCGGGTGTATCCAAGGACTCCTCGCGTAGCCGTCCTGGTGCTAATCAACCTCGGTCTCGTGTGCATTCTTTGGCGTCTCAGTCAAGCCAACCCTCGCCCAAGGCGAAGCAAGAGCCTCCTGCTTCACCAGCGAAAAAGGCTGCAGTGCTTCCTCAGCCTGAGTCACCTATCCATCCCAGCCCTGTCAAGCCCAAGCCGCGACTCGCTGGCGTTGCCAAGCCGAATGGTTCACCCCATACGATTACTAGCCCTTCTCGTCCTCCACACAAAACTCCTGGATCACGCCAAACCTCGAATGTCTTTCCTCCTCTCAGTACTCCCTCTCCACCGTTAAACGTCTCGCGCGGACCTAGACCCTCTGAACAGAAGACCGTCCAAAAGGTGCCAATCGTGGTTCCTCCCCCGAATGATGAACGGTCTACCAACGGCTCGTATGAGAACGATTGGGCACCTAGTGTAGGAGCTGTCATTTCTGGACCAGCTAGCGAGGCCCATGACTTTAGCGGGATTCCTCTTGGGAGTGAAGGTCTACCACAGTTCAGGCCAGAAGATGATGAAATGTCCATGGAGTTGATCACCGAGATGGATGATGGCGGGGAACTGGATGAGGACGTGAGTTTCCTGCTTCATAGATAATATTTGGAGTAGTAACTTAGTGCACATATTTTACTTTAGATGCAAGCGGCCTTGCACACGGTTCAGATGACGCATATCAAAAAGCTCACGCACTACAAACGGTTGCTCGAGGGCGCGCAGACGTCCTCTGCTTCGCAACTTCATGCGCTGCAGGCTGAACTTCGGATGCTTCGCTCGAAATTGGAGGAAGAGCGTCGGCGCTCGCAGCAGCTCGAGATGGCGGCCAACAAAGACCGAGAGGCTCTCAAAACTGCTCAAATGGTATTTCTCTTTTCCTTTTACACCGTGTTTATTGATGTAACATTTCACCATAGCGAACGGCAATACAATCTGTTGGGTTGACGGGCTCGATGGATCTTTCGACCGCGTTGAGGGGGGATGGGCAAGGTGGTTTCAACGAGACAGAAATTCGCAGAGTGGTTAGGCACATGCGAGCCTCGGATAGGCTTAGACTGTGAGTATCAGCCTGTTTACGACTTTATCTGGATTAGTTTCTAACGCCTTCCATGTTGCTTAGTATCCACATCATCCTAGATTGTAAGTATCGTAATTCAGTTGTCTTTATTGACTTCACTTATGCGTTGTAATCCACCTAGCCTGCCTACCGGGTGATATTTCTGGTAAGAGTTCTCTCGTCAATTTTCTCAACACATGTCTGATGCATTTGTCACAGCAATGATACGCATGTTGGAGAAGTACGCAGCTTCGACCTTCGATATTGTTGGTAACCTGCCTGAAGACGTAGCGATTCGCATTCTACGCAACCTTAATGTTGTCGAGTTGCTGGACGTTGAAACCGTACGTTTTTACTTTTCTGGCACACGCATATACTCACGGCACTTGAAATAGGTGTGCAAGAAATGGCATTTGCTCGTTCGCCACCCGGCTATTTGGCGTTCCTTGTGCGTTGGGTTGACGTCGACGGACCCTGTTCCTTTGAGGCCACCCCCGAATCCTGAGGATTGGTGAGCTGTGACATTCTCATGTTTGATATCGTTACTTACCACAGCGCGGTTTAGGGAGCCGCTGTATCGTTCTCTGCACCATCGTGAGCGCAACTGGGCGACTGGCCAAGTGCAGTCTGTGCGCTTCCTCAAAGGACATACTGGGTTCTGCACCACGCTGCTTCTCAAGGGCAATCGACTTATCAGTGGTAGCTACGACGAGACCATTCGAGTGTGGGATATTAGGTCTGGTGAGGAGAAGAAGTGCTTGAAGGTCAAGGCCATCAGGTAATTGAGGCAAGCCAAGAATGAGGGTGAAGACTAACGCGATTTGCTACCACTAGCTGCCTGGACTTTTTGCCTGACGAGGAAGTGCTTGTCGCTGGGTTCCACGACGTAGGGTAAGAGCAAATTTTTATTTCTTGCAGCTGCGTACTTATCCGGCTTTTAGACGGGTACAGTTGTTCTCGACTGTTACATGGGCACCTATTCAGACGCTCCAAGGTCATTTGTATGGTATCAGGGCTGTTGCTTTGTCGCCGCGGTACCTAGTTTCGGCAGGAGCTGATAAGGCATTGGTTTGCTGGGATTGGCGAGCGGGACAGAAGGTGAGCCAAATCGTGATAGCCCCGTATTTATTTGGGCTAGTCTCTTACATTCCTTCCAGATCGTTCGCTTTGGACAGCAGACTAACCTGAACATTGGTGTTCAAATCGTGGATGAGGCTGAAGGGCGTATTGTAGGTGTTACGGTGGATGGTATCGTGCGGACCTTCTCCATCCGTGCGCCTATTTCTTCATTGGCAACTGCAAATCGAACTGACTGTGATTATAAATAGCGCGCCGAGAAATGCTGAGCCAGTTCAAGCTGTCTGAGCTTGGCGGTGGCGATCCTATTCTGTCGGCCCGTTTGAGTTCTGTAGGCGTTGGCTCGGCCAATATGCTTCAGTAAGTTCTGTATGTTTCGCTACAGGTATTCAGTGCTAACTGCTATTTTCAAGGTGGTTTGCAGCGAAGGGCAACCAGATGACATGCGCGACAAAGAACCTCATTCTACACTTGGAGCACGAAGACGAGGATCCCTCCTCCGCCGTCATCTCCTCCATCGACGAGTTCCCCAGCACACCCCCTACACACCACATCACACATCCGCGCCAGAGCCTCAGTGTACCTCGCCCAGAGTCGCGCGCACGAACTCCAGCACGCAAGTCTATGGGCGGAATGCCTCTTAGCCCTGCCCCGAGCCGCATGTCCTCTATATTCACACCCGCACGCACGGGCACTTCGATGGGCGGGTCTCTGCCTGGCACGCCGCAAGGACGGGATAAGAAGCCTGCAAAACCTCCTGTGTTATTGAGCGTGGTGGATACTCCAGATGTTGCTGTGGGTGCTGTTGACCCGAGGAAACGACGTGTAGCTACGAGCACGAGGTTCTCGTCTCGAGCAGGGGCTGACAGGAGGGTGAGTACATGCGAAAGTATATTGCACAAACATGGATTTAATCACCCCGAATCAGATCTTCGTATCAACCTACAATCTGCCCATGTCTCGTGCGAAGGACCGAGCTCAGGATGAAGAAGGCGATGAAGAACATGAGGCCCCTGTAGTGGACTTTGATACCGAAATTGCGACTATGACAGGTGCATGGTCTGCTTTGGCCGAAGAGTCTGGAGAGGGTTGGCCTACGAATTTGGGGGTTCCCCCGTCTTTCAAGGGACTTGCTACGCCCGAGAAGAACCCCATGGCCATGGCTTTGTCCCATGAGGAGGTTGTGGTCGGTACGGCTGACGGAACGATATAGTAAGTACATCACCAGGTCTTTTGTTTGCGTGTGCTGAGATTGTTTGCGCTTAGTGTAATGAGCTTTGTTGGATATCAATACCGTGCGACGCCCAAGAACGAGGTGATTGAGGAGGATGAGGAAGAGCAGTAGACATGCTCTATTTTCGTTTATAATTCACTTTCTCCTAGACCTATACCTTGCCGCTTTGTTAGCTTTCTTGTCACATAGGCGCATATTGTTTTACGACTTTTGATTAGCTCCCTACGCTATTGATGTCAATAGACCGATTTACATGCTAAAAATAATAACTCAGAACAACGCAGTGCCTCGGCTGACTAGGAGAGCGGGTCCAATCTACGTGTGGCCCAATTGTCGCGGAACCTTGTGGACAATTAGAATCTTGACCCGATTCCATTCTTCCGCGATTTACTCACTTTGGCCTGAGGGGCAGTCGCGCCGTTTTGTTGTGAAGTCACGTGGCCGAGAGGTGAGATTGAGGACTTGTTCTTCTGAGCATGTGTTTGCTCTCGACCGTGATCATTACAACCCCCCGCTGATCTTTCGCTACTCCCCTCCGTCTCTCCCAGTCGAAATATTGAGTGTTACTGAATGCCTGCCCCTACGCGCACGGAGCTGGAGGGCTGGAAACGCCCGGCGCTGCAGCAAAAATGCAAGGTAAATAACTCATAACGCTCGACACGGTTTGCACGATAATCTGACTCGTGTTCTAGGAACTTGGAATCAAAGCTAACGGCAAGACAGAAGTACTTATTGAACTACTAGTCAGCCACTATGAATCGCAGGAAGGACCTCAATCTGGGTACGTTCATCTTATGCACGTCGTCCAGAGTGGCGCCTGCGAGGAACATCCAGCTCACAATTTCTCTTCTTAGTTCTTCTAAACCAACAACATCCAACAAGCGAAAAGCGCCCGCCGCTGCGTCCAAAAGCCGGGCTACCGCGGACGAGGACCCTGCCGAAAGCAGCGGGGACGAACAAATCGCTTCCGCTGACGCGGCGACCAGCGCGCCACAGCGACAAGCATCTACTCGTCGTAAAGCTCTTCAGAACCCAGCCGGCCCGCCTCCTGCCAAGATCCGACGAGTGGGAGTCAAGTCGCGAGTGAAGGTTGAGCCCTCGGAGCCAACCGGGCTTGTAGACCGTGCGGTTGGACAATATACTGCCTATGCTAGCCCACGCCGTGCACAAATTATGGAGGTGGTGCTGGCTTCGCCTGCGGTAGCTGGGAAGGGGAAGGCGAAAGCTCGGGAGGCGCCACCCAAGATCGGGCGGTCCGAGGTAGAGTCGGATGGCGAGGACGATTCTGGCGAAGCCTCGGGGCCTTCTCAGACTATGAAAGCACGAGCGTCGGGTGAGTACCTTTAGTATGCATGCGCGCCAGACAGTTACTTACAAGGTTGGGATGTATGCAGCTTCGAGTGCGCCACTGCTTGCTCAAAGGACCGCTACGACCGAAATTGATGTTGCACCTCCTAACGACATCTCCCTTCACAGCTCCGTAGACTCGGACCAAACTCGGATTGCCGACTTGGAGTTGCAAGTGCGTAATGCACGCAAGTTCAACGACGAGGTCGCTCGCGATGTTTCGAACTTGAAAGGCATGCATCAAGCTATTCGGCATGCTCTTGGCGATACAGAACCTTCCAACATTGCCGATAACCTAGCGCCACTCGTACAGCTGCGGGACATTGCGCCGAAGCTGATTGCTGTATCAAACTTTGACGTCGATGCGGCTACTTCGCGCATAGAATCGAATCGCAAGCGGCTTGAGGGTTTGGAAATTGGCGCGCAACAAGACCGGAGTGATATTGCTGAGTTGAAGGAGCGGGTTCGAGAGTTGGAGGAAGGGAAGAGCGCCATCGGAGATTTGGAGGCGCTAGTGCGCCAGCTTCAGTCTCAGATCAATATGCTGCCTGCAGTCATGTCTCAAAAGTAAGTACTTGCGTGATTTTCTTGAACATACGCTTATCGTCGGTTCATATTAGCAGTAACCCGGTCGAGGACTCTGGGACCGAGCGCATTTATACTATCATTCGAGGACCCTCGCACGAAAACTCCGCGTTACCTTCCAGTTCCCAGCACCGACCTTCATCCAGGCTTTCCGTGCCACCTGAAGATTCACTTCACCCGTTGAGCCAAGACCAAAATCAAGGACGCTCGTCCTCTGTCTCTAGAGGTCTACGTGCCACCCGCCCCCCTCTTGCTGAGAAGGAAGGAGTACGCGTGGGACAACCCGACGTGGAGGTGGAGACCGCTGATCCACGCCGTTCTATTCGACGCATTGCCGAATCGTTGCCTGGAAGCTCTGCGACCAGCGCGCCTCCTTCGAGGGCGAGGAGCTCCACCCCAAGCCAGCGGGAGCCATTGAGCGCGAACCCGACGCCTAGTCGCGGCAAAGGCAAAGGCAGGATGAACAAGAGGTCTGCGCTGGACACTGTCGAGGAGGATGGAGACGGAAACGCGTTCGAGGAACCCCTGCGCTCCAGCACACCAGTTGCAGCTTTCTCTGCTCTGCCTGAGCAAGAACCTATCGAGACTTTGGATGTGGATGCAGTCCCTGCTGTGTCAGATTCTGAAGCAGATCAGGATATTCAACATCTCCCCAGTCCCCCTCCGGCACCAAACCCGTTTTCCCCTACTATTGAGGCGCCTCGTAGCCCGGCGCGCTTTTTTGAAGCCGGGCGACGGGAGTCATCTGGCAGTCCACCGTCGTCTGCTAGCAAGCCTAGCTCCAAGGGTCAACAACATGGGTCCAGTCCGTCGCGCGCCAGCCTAGTTCCCCCAACGCTTGGGGATACCGGCCCTATTGCTTCGCTGCCCTTCAAGCTCATCGCATCTCCGACAAAGCCGCAGGAAGGTGCTGCTCCTTCTACCTCCCGAGCTCCTGCCTCCACTGGACGAGTGCCCAAGGCGCCACGAAGCAGCCATCTACCATATTCTCGTCGCCCAGGTGGCTCACGGATGACCTCAGAATCAGCCAACGACGCTCCGACGACAGGAACAGGAATGCCCAACTTTGCCCTGCCCGAAACTCTTTCTGCGTTCCCGTCGACTACTAGTACCCTAGGTGCACTAAGAAGCCCTGGTCCCTCGAACAGCTTGATCGACAATCCCGCCGGATTTATCACTCCCGAGCGGCTCGAAAGTAACTTTAGCCTATTTCCTCCGACTCGCTTTGACTTTGGGCAAACGCCCGGAGGATTGGCATTCAAGACAACTGGGAGAGCGCCTCCAGGGACCCCCGCTGTGACCACAACCCTGTTCGGAACCGAGGTCGCACGCGACACACGATTTGCAGACCTGCCATACGATCCGGAGGCTGGGAGGGGGAGTTCGTCGTGGGAAGAGAGTGTACCTTTGTGGCCTGGAGCTGCACCGCGCAATACCACGAATTGAGAGACGAGTTGACTGTTGAAGAGGTATTTTATTGGGACTATTCATGGAATTCTGCCGTTTCCTGTTCGCTCTAAAACTGTTTGTTCTTAATATCTGCTTCATGGTTGTACCAACAGATACTGTAATACTTATAGATACCATATTCACTGGAGTTCTCGCTTCGCTCATTGGCTGCGCACATCGGGCCTGACTCCGATATGCGAGCCTAGGTCTTACGTTCTCTCGACGTCGAGGGTGCCTCCACACCACCCAAGACCGCTGAAATGCGTCTTCGAAAATGTAATTGTGTGTTCCAAGTTGGCGCGTTCGGATATCGGACCGGAGTCACAGCCACAGAGAACGTCCAGGAGCGTCACTTGTTCCAATATGCTCCGACAGCTCCCAACGCGCTCGGGCTTTTGTTTTTCACACCAGCGCATATATAAGAGATTCATTTCAACGTTGGGGACAGAACAACCCCACCTTCCCCTCCACATTTTCCCCAGCTACCCCGTAATCGATAACACCCTCGAGCGTTCCATTGGAAGTTTACACTCGCTCATTCTTACTCTTGACTACCACCACCACTACCTCCCACCATGCGTATGCCAGAGTCCCTCGAAACATACAAGCGCGATGGACGTGCGCTGGACGAGACATCCGACGCCGTTGATGAAGGTCAGTCGCTATTGTGCACCGTTTCAGACGTGGCGCTCACCGCGTGATTTGCGCCATCCAGTGAACATTGCAAAACTCAAGGCGCAGGCACAGGCGGACATGCAGGCCTGGGATTCTGCTGCCGCCTTTGACACTGAGAAAGACAAGAAGGCATTTAGGGACTATGAGGCTGCGTGTGACCGAGTCAAATCATTCTACAAGGTTTGTTTTATTTCTTCTCCTTTTCTCCTTTATGGAGTGCTAATGGAATTTGGTGGAATAGGAACAACACACGAAGCAAACCGTTGAGTTTAACCTGCGCAAGCGTCGTGAGTTCGAGGAAGGCCGTGGCAAGCGTGCACGAATGGGCGTATGGGAAGCCAGTATGTACCGTCACACGACATCCCTGAATCCGACACTGACGTATTCACATGGCTATAGTCGAAATGCTCGAGACGCTAGTCGATGATTCGGACCCGGACGTAAGTCTCGCTTAGCTATCCGAAATGGAAGTATTCTGATGACGAACGGGGTTGTAGACTGAGCTTACGCAGATTGAGCATTTGCTCCAGACTGCTGAAGCTATGCGCCGCGATGGCAAGCCTGAATGGATGCAGGTTGTCGGATTGGTACATGACCTTGGCAAACTGCTCTATTTCTTTGGGTCTGAGTGAGTACTTTTCGTTTGTCTACTTCCATGGCCGCGTCTAACCGCTTGCTTTATTGTAGGAGTCAATGGGACGTTGTTGGTGTGAGTGGTTCCCTTCCACGATGCGCTTACCAGTTACTTACATCTTCGTACAGGATACTTTCGTAGTCGGATGCGCCTTCCCAGATACCATTGTCTACCCCGGCTCGTTCACTGAAAACCCTGACTACGCACACCCCGTCTACTCAACTAAAAACGGCATGTACGAACCTGGCTGTGGATTGGACAACGTCATGCTCAGCTGGGGACATGATGAGGTATGCACATGCACCTTTTAATTGGCTATTGTCAAGCGTACTCATGTATGCATGTGATATTTGATTTAGTACTTGTACCACGTCATGAAAGATCAGAGCTCTCTGCCTGAAGAAGGACTAGCTATGATTCGGTACCACTCATTCTACCCGTAAGCGCTTTCCTAAATTCGCATCTACCATTTTTGATTTTAATTTCATTTTAGCTGGCACCGCGAAAACGCATACGAGCACTTGCTCGCCCCAAAAGATCGCAAAGCCATAGCCGCAGTTCGGTAAGCCTGCCCCCGCACCTGCAGCCTCACATCACATCTAACTGCCACCTCATTACTACTAGCGCATTTAATCCCTACGATCTTTATTCCAAAAGCGACGACCCTGTCAACCCCGAAAAACTCAAGCCATACTACCAAGGCTTGATCGCCAAGTTTTTCCCTAATGAACTTGATTGGTGAACAGCCACCCTCGAGGCTCAGGCACTTTCGGCTTCACATCCAGTGGGGCAGGTGTCGATCTCGGCCTTCATACGGGCGCCGCTTACTCTTGCTTTGACTTGAATCGCGTGTTTTTGTTCTGATTTTCGATCTGATTTGAATTTTTTATGAAGTATAACGTGTAGAGTAGAGTACGTGAATTAGACTGAGCAGGTTTAGACTTGTGGGATCTTGAGTCCTGCTGCTCTTGCTTTTGCCAGAGTCGCTTCCGCCTGAGTTATAAAAAATGACGCCCGTATTTGATAAGTAAACCTATAGATAGATCAGAGGGTGGCGGGGTTACCTGCTTGAGCATGGGAGCATCGATCATCTCAGCGCCTTTTCCGTCCGTGTCGAGCCCGAATGCACCGGTTGAGGATGCATGGGATTTTTCCATTTGACCGACGATTTTTGCAGCGCGGAGGAGCTCTATTCCAAGCCGAATGAATAAGAAATAAAATCACGCATATAAGAGCAGCACTGGAGTGTGCATACCTTTTTCGGTTGGGACAAATGTGGATTGGATTATGGAGACTTGTTTTGGGTGGATGGCTTGCTGTGAGCACATAAGTCAGAGTGTGTAAGGAGGGGCGGAGAGATAGGGGACGTACTTTCCCGTCGTACCCTAACCGACGAGCTTCTTCGCATTCTTCGCGGAGGACGTCTTCTTCTTGGTAGTTCACGCATACCTTCACGCGCCCAGTTCAGTGATACGTACTTGATACATGAGATTGAAAGAGGCACTGACCATGTCGATGCATTGCAGGCCGAATGCTTTGGCTGCTGTTGCCATTTGAGAGCGTGGGTACAGGAGCTCTTGGCGCGATCGAGTGCGGATTATGGACGTATCAGCACAGTCTGGCTTCAAGTTATAGGCATTTCGGTAGACTTAGGATAACCGTGCTTACAGTCTTCTGCAGCAAACTAAACGTTGCTCTTAGCTCATGGGACGTTTATGTAGGCGCATAGAATGTACTCACCAAGAGGGACGATACGATCACTTTGTCTCCTGCACCTGATTTGGAGGTACGGCCCCATGCTGCTATATTTCCAGCGTCCCAGAGCCCTCTAGCAGATTCGATGGAAGCGATGATACTGAGGGGGCGGCCTGGATGGTGAGTGTAACGCTCAGTGGCGAGGTGATTTTGGGGCGAGCAACACGATGGTGCACACCTTCGGGAACATAAGACGCTACTTTATCCAAGTATGCCGCTGAATGAATCTTGGGCATTACGAGTCCCTGGAGTCCCGGGAATTGAAGCTAAGTCAAATCAAAACATCAATAATTGCTAGCACAGCTGAGAATAACTGAGCGTGCCATCGTAGTGATATCATCCTCGAACTGCGGCGTATCTATCGCGTTGAGCCGAACGAAAGCACGGTTCGCATGCTCTTCACTCTGTGCCTGTATCGCAACGCAATCATGGCTTTGGTCGAACGAAAAGGGAGAGCGCCCACCTTTAAGAATTCCAGCAAGGATGATCGAGCTCGAGCTTTCTCGCTGGGCGCAACGCTGTCCTCTAAATCATAAATTAGAGCGTCTGATTCTGAGATCAGCGATTTTTGTAGCATTTTTTCATTGGATGCTGGCACTGCATACACCCAGTTTGTTAGAGGCCTGGTCTAGACAGTCTGTAAGATTTAGGGGCTAACCGTAGAGTAGAGAGCGCTGAAGTCTTTTCGGTTCCGGGGAGGCAGAATACCTTCTCGAGATTTGGCTAGCATGCTGCAAGCGAAAGTGCTGACGGGCGGCACGAAGTTGACGAGAGCCAAAGGACATGGAGGGCAACAACAGCGATCGTCGCCAATGCAAACGAGTTGCTACCGATGGTGCTTCTGTAACAGTTCCTGGTACTGTGCAGCTAAAATTATGACGCGTTGGTCTTCCCGCAGTCCCACCGAAGCAACGACTGTCGTTCCAAATTCAAAAAATCCAGAGACCTTGGGGTAAATTACAACACAAAATCGTCCTATTGGAATGCGCAGTAAACAACCGACTTCACTACTGTTGTTTTGCTTGTTGGTCGTATGAGCTTGGAGTATGGTGTTGTGGTGCATCGAGATGCTATGAGTGCTCCACAGCTAACAGGATTGATAGGTCGGAGAGTGCCAACCACCGGCGGGGAAGCGCTGAGCGTTCGGGGCATACACCACTTACAGATCGCAGTGACACACTGCCGGACTGCAGAAATAGCTCGAGTGGCTGTGTCCGGTGTCCCTCAAACCCTGAGATCTTTGGACCCTGAGATACGTTTGCGCAGCCCCAAATCAGGAGCTCTCCCATATAGGACGCGCTGCTCTTGCTTTCTTCTCTCTAACTTCCCGATACCACCTCGTCCTTGACGCCCTTCTCCACTTTTACCCCAAATCTTCGCGCGTCATGTCTGGACAGCAGCGCCCCGTTCTTCAAGCAGATGAGCATGGGGGCTATCAAGACCCATTTCACGACAATGGATCAAATGTCTACCCCATGAACTCGTACAATCCTGCCCAGCAGGCTCAAAATCCGTTTGCGAGCACGACAAGTCTGCCACAGCAGTATCCAGGCGAGGCGCACGGCGACTCGAGGTATGATCATGACGACGACGAGGCCAAGCCCCTAACCACTGGATCGTACGCTGGAGGGTTTTATCCTCCGTCTGGGCCGGGCGGGTACGCGTCTTACAACTTGCTTTAGAGATTGGGGTTCATGCTTATGCTGTTATTGCTAGTTTCATTGACCCTTCTGCGTACGGGACCCCATATGGTCGTCCTGGGTCAACGTACTCCCAGACCTCCATGACCCCGTCCGCGCGTCAGGATGAACAATGGCGGCGCCGTCAGACCATTAAACGCGGTAAAACAAAGCGTGTCAAGCTCGAGCACGGTAACTTCATCGCAGACGTAAGTATTTTACGACTTTGAGTTGACGTGATCTCATTAGCCTTTTTGGGACGTAGTATGCCGTCCCCACACCTGTCGCAAATGGCATCGAGGCCAAATACGCGAACAGTTAGTTCATTCTACCTTTTTTTCCTGGATCAAATCTGAATTTCTTGCAGCAACCACAAATGAGTTTACGCATGTGCGTTATACCGCTGCGACTTGCGACCCTGACGAGTTTACCACCGAAAACGGGTGGAGTCTGCGCACGTCCAACTATGGTCGACAGACCGAACTGCTCATTGCAGTCACCAGCTATAACGAAGATAAAGTCCTTTATGCCCGAACTCTCCATGGTAGGGCTCGTCCATATGTGGTTCATTGTTTACGTAAACTAACGCATCTGGATCTTGGCAGGTGTGATGCTGAATATCCGTGATATCTGCAAGACGAAGCAGTCCAAGTACTGGAAGAAACATGCGGAGGAGGGTACGCCTGCGTGGCAGAAGATTACTGTCGCGCTTATTGTCGATGGTCTCGACTCTATGGACAAGGTAAATTTCAGTTTCGCCGCCCACAGTGATCTGCGTATTGATGCTGGTTTAGTCGGTACTCGACGTTCTGGCTACTGTTGGTGTATACCAAGATAGTATCATGAAGAAGGAGGTCGACAAAAAGGATACTGTTGCTCATATTTTCGAGGTATGAGTTTGTCGTTCATTCCTCTGACCCTTGCTTACAATTGGGTGTAGTATACGACTCAACTGTCTATCGACGCGTCGATGTCGCTTGTCCAACCTCATGGAGATGATGAGAACAACCTTGTTCCTGTTCAGATTATCTTCGTGCTCAAGGCGAAGAACCAAAAGAAGATCAACAGTCACAGGTGGCTTTTCAACGCCATTGGTAAAATGCTGAACGTGAGTTTTGTTCAAGCTGGGGTGATTTTCTCATTGACAGGCGACTCTGTAGCCTGAGATCTGCGTGCTTATTGATGCTGGTACCAAGCCGGGGCACAAGAGCATCTACTACTTGTGGGAGGTAATGCGAATTCGTTATGCTATTCATATGCCTATTGTTTAACTGTTAGATTTAGGCGTTCTACAACGACCCCAATCTTGGTGGTGCTTGCGGAGAGATTCATGCCATGATCAAGGGCGGAAAGAAGTTGCTCAATCCTTTGGTCGCTGCTCAGAACTTTGAGTACAAGGTGCGATCCCACACCTCTTTCCGATACGCCAAGCTAACGCTGTTTCAGATGAGTAACATTCTCGATAAGCCTTTGGAGAGCAGCTTCGGCTAGTGAGTCTCATTTAGCTTGTGATCCGGGTCATTACTAATCGTGTATGCAGTGTGTCCGTACTGCCTGGTGCGTTCTCGGCGTATCGTTTCCGCGCTATCCAGGGCCGCCCGCTCGAGCAGTACTTCCATGGAGACCACTCGCGTAAGTTCATACTCGTTTACGATTTTTTACGCTGTGCCGTGCTGATGCCCGAGGCGACCAGTCGCCGACCGGCTCGGAAAGAAGGGTATCCACGGGATGAATATCTTTACCAAGAACATGTTCTTGGCCGAGGATCGTATTCTTTGTTTCGAGCTTGTGGCCAAGGCTGGAGATCGCTGGACTTTGACGTATGTGAAGCCTAGTAAGGCTGAGACTGATGTTCCTGGTGCGTGTACTTCTATTTTATTTTGTGATGTTTGGGAGCTGAATTTGGGGTGATGCAGAATCGGCTGCTGAGCTGATTGGACAACGTCGTCGGTGGTTGAATGGTTCCTTTGCTGCGTCTGTGTATTCTCTTGTGCATTTCTTCCGGTTGTACAAGTCTGGCCATGGTATGATTCGGTGAGTACTTCCTGACTTGCTGAATTGATAGTTGTCTGACTTGTGTTTATGATAGCATGTTCTTCTTCCATATTCAAGGATTGGTGAGTACCCCACCCCTATTAGCTTATCGCACCCCACTAAACTGTATGCCGTGTAGTACAACGTCTTCTCGCTCATCTTCTCCTGGTTCGCGCTTGCCAATCTGTGGCTCACATTCTCCATCATTATCGACCTGCTACCCAGCCAAACACCTCCTGTCTATGTCTTCGGAACTGCTGATGTTACACATTGGATTAATATGGCACTTGAGTGGATATATTTGGCGTTTTTGGCTCTGCAGGTGCGTAGTCTCTTGGTGGGCAGCTGCTTTGGTTTTGACCCTAGTATGTGGGCGTAGTTTATCTTGGCGCTGGGTAATAGGCCAAAGGGAGAACGGCTGGCGTATTTTATTACGCTTTGGTGAGTGAAAGTTTAGGCGAATTGTGGGATAGTGCTGATTCTAGCTGTTTGTAGTGTCTTTGCGGTCTTAGCTGTATACCTGATCTTCTGCTCGCTATATCTCACTGTGCTGGCTTTCAAGGTACGATTCGGGTACTACTCATCTGACGTGTATGTTAATCGTTATTGTTTAGATGGTCAAATTCTCAGATGGGTCGTCTACGGCGCAAAAGATTGGGGAACTGCTTTCCGGGACGAATGGTGTTCTAATGGCGGCGCTTGTTGCGACATTTGGAATCTACTTTATCGCGTCGTTCCTCTATGTGAGTCTGCTTAATCTGTTTCAATTTGTGTCGATATCTGACGATGTGGGCTTGAAGCGTGACCCATGGCACATGTTCTCGAGTTTCCCGCAGTATATGCTTTTGGCCCCCAGCTTTACGAACGTCCTTAATACTTATGCGTTCTGCAACTTGTGAGTTCCTTCATTTGGTTGTTTAGATTTTCTGGTTCTGATTGTTTTATTTGTTGTGTAGGCACGATGTCAGTTGGGGAACCAAGGGTAGCGACAAGGCGGACGTTTTGCCGTCTGTTGCGTCGACCAAGAAAGAGGGCGCTGCGGCTGTCGTCGAAGACACTGAGAAGATCCAAGAAGATATCGATGCTGCGTTTGAGGAGACTGTGAAGCGTGCGGTTGCGAAGATTGATACCAAGGAAGTCGTTGAGAAGCCTACGATGGATGTGAGTTCTCTATGTTATCTTTTTTGATGGTGGGTGCTGATGGTATGATGATGTAGGACTCGAACAAAACTTTCCGTACTCGTCTCGTGTAAGTATTTATTTTCTAAATGGCTCAAGAGGAGATGAGACTGATATGGTGCATATAGTGCTGCGTGGATGCTCTCGAACGCTGGACTTGCGATCTTGATCGAGAACGTGAATGGGCTGAAAACGACCGAGGCTGAGCAAAAGGCCAAGCAGAACACGTACTTTACGATTATTCTGTGGTCCACGTTTGGCTTGTCGATGGTTCGGTTTATCGGGGTAAGTAACTCATTTCGTTTGTATGTCTGCGGGTGTATACTGATGATTGGCTTTAGTGCCTGTACTACTTCATCCGGCGCAACCTGTTCCGCATGTGCCGACGCAACTAGGCGTGAGGTGGTGACGATGAAAACAGGCTGGGCTTGTGATAAACGATCTCATTACGGACGTTCCATTGATTTTCTAATTTTCTTTCTCGTGTTTTTGTTGATGAAATATTTGGTTTGCAATCAATTTACGTTTGTAGTTTATAAGGTTCGATTTGGCAAGATGCTTCGGTTCATTGCCTGCTTGCTTCGTCCAATGCCTGTCCGCGATTGAGCCACAGCCTGCCCGCGAATAAACCCATGCCTGCGCGCTTGGCTTGGCATGACGGGCTTCGCAAGGAACAGTGCTGTTGACCACGTGCAGCGGGTGCTGTGGCGGTCGAACGTGCGTTATCCCCACTCATGAGAATGACATTCCTAGATGGAACCTCCATAGGTAATGTGAACTTCCAAGTTCCTAATGTTCCTCTGGTCGACGTATAAAAGTCGTCCGGCTATACACGACATCGAGTCGTCGGCACCCTACGCACCTCTTGGTCCTACCGACACCATAAACCAGGCGACGTTTACTTGGAAGAAGATGGTGATGTTCGGGACTGTTTTGCTTTTGGTCGGCGCGGCGGAGGTTGTGTTTGCGGCACCTGCTGCGATACCTGGACTTTCGAGGGCGTTGTCGTCGTCAAAGGTGTATGATATACAGGGACATAGAGGGAGCCGGGGTGCAACTATTGAGAGCACCCTTCCTGCGTTTGCTTGGTATGTTGCCCTCTCTTTCTTCAGGTTGCCGAAGCTATAGATCTGACTAGTGTGAGTGTAGGGGGTTGATATATGGTGCGAAGACGTTGGAGTTCGATAACGGTGTTACGAAGGATGGAAAGTGAGCTAGCGGTACTGGCCTTGTTGCCTGGTGTACTAATTTGTTTCGTTTTTTTAAAGTGTTATCGTGTGGCACGACGAGAGCATCGACCCGACCAAATGCAAGGACACAAAGCCTGTTGTTGCGAATGACCCTGTATTCCCATATGTTGGAAAGGTGCACAAACCACTAACATCTTCATCTCTTGTACTGACAGCCATGTCCTATCTAGTACGTTGCGAACCTCACGTTAGCGCAGATCAAGACACTTGACTGCGGCTCCCAACGTCTTGACGGATTCCGTGCGTCTCCCCTTCTGCCTCGCGAATAACAAACTGACGCGCAGTCCTTGATCGGACAGCACTCCAACTTACCTACCCTGGCACTAAGATCTCCACTCTCCCCGAACTCTTCAATTTCCTTGACTGTGCAGACCCGTCACACAAGGTCGAGCTGAACATCGAGTCCAAGGTTGACGCGCAGTTCCCGAACCTCACGCGCACGCCCGAAGACTTTGTGAAGCTTCAGTATGCGCTGTTCAAGAGCAGCAAGTATTATGGGAAGATCACGTACCAGAGCTTTGATTGGCGCACGCTCATTCTGATGAAGGTGTGTGCACAGAGGGGAGGTTCAGGTAGCTCGTACTAACGCAGAAGGGTTTCTAGAAAGTGGACCCGAAGATTCCTCTCGCTGCTCTTGCTGACAGGTATGCAACACATATTCCACCCTCATCCCTTACATTCCATCTGACCCCTGCATCCTTCCCTCAGCACGACGGTCTATGGCGCATCGAACAGCACCTCCACTTGGCTCGCTGGTCTACGTCCCGACTCTTTCCCAGGCAGCACACTTGGTGTTCAGCTTGCTCAGGCCGCCCATAGCATCGGCGCCGATATTCTTTCGCCTGCTGCGACAGATGCGACTTCTGGCTCGCTTGACCCGAACATCCCTGGGTACAAGTCGTTCACAACCGAGGCGATGGTGAAGGAGGCACACGCCAGCGGGATGCTTGTCAAGCCTTGGACTGTAAGTCACTGTCTCTCAGCTTGCTTTCTGTGAGATTAATGAGAAATTGGGCGTGTAGGTAAACAGGCTGAATATAGTAGAGCAGATATATGCGTGGGGCGTAGACGGGATCATCACCGATTGTAGGTTCTCACTACCATAAACAACCTCGCTTGCTTTATCTAACCTTTCTGATTGCCAGACCCCGAAATCGTGCGTCGTTGGGCCGTGCTGAAAGGTCTCGTCGTCGCGCCTGAATATGACGAAGCCAAGGTCTTGAAGTGCCTGAAAAGGTATATCCAGACGGTGTAGGCGAGCTGTTTGTTGTAGATCGTATGACGAAATAAGCCTATCTCTATCAGTTCTACTTACATGAATTGATTTCGCTCTGTCCGTGGTTCAAACGTGCAGAAACTCCTCGGATATATAACAGCGCTAATTGAGACTTGCGTGGTGCATCTATGGTAGTAAACTAACAGCTGGACAGGGTCTATGTTCCAGTCGCGGGACGCTCGCCATAGCGCTCAAAGTACATAATAAAATAATACACATAGACTAACAAGCAGCAAAAGAACTGGTCGGCGACGAGATTCACGCAGGTTTCCTTCGGTGAATTTCATAAGAGCGCTAAGATAGTGACTTGAGCCACACCTCTCGATTGAGAATAAACCCCAGCTGCCTCTCCCGGGCGGCTCCGCGCTTTACTTGCGCCAAATCGGCCTCGAACTCGGTCCTGTTGTGCCTTATCTCTGTCTCAGGATTCAAATGGCGAGGTTGCCGAGACACTTGAAACAGAATGCTTTGTTGAGATCTGCGTGTGCCACGCGGCCTATAAGCGAGGCCGACTTGTGGTGCAAGCTCGTCTCCCTTCTGCTTTCTCTTGGCCACCAGACTGAAGTCATCATGGAGGACAACGAAGACACGCCGGTTTATTACGTCAACGACTTCGAAGATGACTGGCCAGACACTCACAGTATCAGCACTACAACATCTGGGTTTACCGATAACACCATGAGTACTCTCACGTCTGAGGAAGCGTCTGGTATGCCCTGTCCTTTCACACATGCCTTCGAGACTTACTCATGTCTGTTTACTTCTGCACCTAGAGTACTTTCAGCAGATCCATGGTCGAGCGTTTCCCCTGGCCCAAACACATCTCTTCCTTCCTACAGATGATGCTGAAGTCCAGCGCCTCGATCTTCAGCATACAGCGCTGAAGCGTATTCTAAACGGGAACTACTACGGCCCAGTGAAAGAAGTATTGTCAGAGACGGGTGACCGGCAGAAACGAGCGCTGGACTTGTTTACGGCCGAGGGGAACTGGTGAGAAAGTTCAACTTCTGTCTGAGGATGATTTGGACTTATCAGTGCTCCTTTTTCGGTTCGCGTCTAGGGTCCGCGAGATGGCAGTTGAATTCCCTCATGTCGACTTTACGAGCGTGGACATTGTTCCTCTTGTGCCTCACACTCAGTCTCCCAACATCTTAGGCTATGAGGTGTACGACCTGTCCAACGGGATCGCGGAGGCGGATGTATCATTTGACCTTGTACATGTGAAGCGCATGGCACCTATGGTATGTCTGCCTGTATGCGTAGCAGATGAAACGCGCTCTTACTGTGTCTCGGAAAAGACTTGGGACATCACCGCATTCATTCTAGAGATTTACAGAGTCCTGCGACCAGGGGGGCTATTGATCTGGTCCGAGTTCGAGTCCCCCGTGCGAGATGCGTCAGTGGCTGATCACAATATCGCTGAGAAATCGCCAAACCTGGGGCGAGCCTGGCAGTTGATAATGGACGCATGTACTCGACAGGGGGTCCCTATAAATGCGTGGAGGGACACTTTGCTACTCCTGGACCCGCAAAATGAAATATGGCGCAATGAGGGAGGGACGGGCAATCGAGCCAGTGGATTCACATCTATACGGAATGTGGTCAAAATGCTGCCCATCACACCATGGCATCCCTCTCCACATCTACGCGACGCAGGCATGATAATGCAACAAATAACTAGCCAAACGTGGGCTAGCTTTATTCCGCTGCTCATCAACGAAGGCCTGAGTGAGTCCGAAGCAGAAGAGCTTGTACTCAAGATGTGCATGGAGACTCATGAGGTTGGGACAAGGCAACTCTACGTCAACTATCATATGTTTTATGCGTTTAAACCAGCTAGGAGGCCTGAAATTGCGAACGGTGAAGGTACAAAAAATGTCAACACCATTGTTGAAACTTGAGGAGTTGATATGGAAGGGATTACATATTGTGTTCGACACGATTTGACGGCTTCTACGTTTGTTTTCCTCCAGCTCTCAATTGTAACATACCATACCGTACCTGACCGGGAAGCGGGACACATTTGAAGTATTAGCAAGTTTACACAACAAAATCCTGATGAATTCATGGGCTGTTTCGACGAGCATATAGCGGCCGGTTTCATGTATCATGTGTATGAATTTTTAATAGCATATCTCATTGTGATGTGAACATGTCGGGCAATCTTTCAACGTCGGACTCAAATGCTCAAAAACCGGGAAGCGGGACAAACAATTCAAACATTGTCTCCGACCATTCAGGCATAGCGAAAAAGTCCTTTAGAGGTGGAATGTGCGTATCGACTAGTATTTAACGATCAGAAGAATGAAACCCTCAGAATGCACTCGAGGACACGGCACGAGGGGTCAGAGGTGGAGGTGCTAAGTGAGAGGCCCCAGTGTGCCGTGGCACAGCCAAGTTGGCCCTTGGAGACACCCATTTGAGACTAGCAGGAAGGGTTAGTGATGGAAGAACAAAAATAGGTTGAGCGATTAGTGGAAGAAGCTAGAGTCGTTGACCAGCACCCTCAACTGAAATCATGATCTCCTCCGACATCCAGTGATAAGGATAAAAACCCCAGGAGAGTCGGCATTTAGGTATGTATAGGTAATTTATTAGGTGTAAAATCAGTTCCTAATGTCTATTACAATGCCTTTTAGGGGCTTTGTGTTCACATTTCAGACCAAATTCGAGGGATCAGTGTAGCCTCCCCTTTCAGGTCTAATGTTTTACCCTATTGTTGATGATTCATCTGTAATTTCTTGGATATCAATGAGCTTCGTGTATCCGCATCTTTGCATCCCCCCTCCCCCAGCACGACGGTCTACGGCGCATCGAACAGCATCTCCACATGGCTCGCCGATCTGCCCCTCGATTCTTTCCCAGGCAGCACGCTCAGGCCGCCCAAGCATCGGCGCTGGTATCCTTTCGCCTACTGCGACGGACGCGACTTCTGGCTCGCTTGACCCAAATATCCCTAGATACAAGTCCTTCACAACTGAGGCGATGGTGAAGGAGGCATATGCCAGCAGGATATTGATTAAACCTTGGACTGTAGGTTACCGTCTCTCAGCTCGCTTTGTTGCAGAGATGAATAAGAAATTGGGCGTGTAGGTAAATAGGTTGAATATCGTAGCGCAGATATATGCGTGGGGCGTAGATGGAATCATCACCGACTGTAAGTCCTTACCATCGCAAACAACCCCGCCTTCCTAGTTTAACCTTTCCGATTGACAGACCCCGAAATTGTGCGTCGTTGGGCCGTGCTGAAGGGTCTTGTCGTTGGGCCTGAATATGACGAAACTAAGGTGCTGAAGTGCCTGAGGCGGTATATCCAGACTGTGTAGACGACTTGCTTTATATATCGTACGATGAAATGAGTCTCGCTATCAGTTCTACCCACTTGAATTCATCTCAGTCTGTACAAATATACCCAAATAGACAACAACATTAACTAAGACTTGTGTGGTGCATTTATTGTAGCAAACCAAGAGCTGGGCAAGGTCTACGTCCCAGTAGCGGGGCGTTTGTTCTAGTACTCAAAGCCCAGGATAAAATAATATATAGAGAGAGAGATTAGCAAGCAGCAAAATAACTAGCCGGCGGGGGTCGAACCCATGACCAATGAGATTCACTGAGTTCTCCGCCCAGGAGTGCTCTCCTTCGGTGAATTTCAGAACAGCGCCGAGCCAGAGCCTTAGTGCCGCACACACCGTGCCTAACTTAGCTTGCGCCATAGGGCTTGTAGATCGCACGAGCACTGCCTAGTACCTTTCTCGCTTCAGTTCAGAACACGGAATGGATCGCAGAGGATCTACACTATTTCAGCTCATTCACGAGACCAGCGGAGAGAGACGCTTATCGGAGGTCATGGACACAACACCCCAATTTCCTCCCGATTTAGTATAGATCCCCAACTACCTTTCTAGGGGATTCAGCCTTACTACTTGAGTAATACCAGTCTCAGCCTCACTCCTGTAGTGACCTATAATCGCCTCAATTGTTCAGAATCTAAATGGCGGTGAAGTGGCGAGGTTGCGGAGATGCTTGAAGCGGAATGCTCTACCTGTGCTATGCGGGCTATAAGTAAGGCCGATTTGTGATACAAGCCCGCCCCACCTGCTTTCTCTGGGCCACTGGACCGAGAGCATCATGGAGGGCAGTGAAGACACCCCGATCTACTACGTCAACGACTTCGAAGATGACTGGTCAGACACTCACAGTATTAGCACTATGACGTCTGGAGTTAGTGATAACACTATGAGTACTCTCACGTCCAATGAAGCGTCTGGTGCGTCCTTCTCCCTGATACCTGCCTTCGAGACTTACTCATATCTGTTTACTTCTACACCCAGAGTACTTTCAGCAGATCCATGGCCGGGTGTTTCCCCTTGCTCGGGGCGCGCCTCTCTTCCTTCCTACAGATGATGTTGAAGTCCAACGCCTTGATCTTCAGCATTCAGCGCTAAAGTGTATTCTGGGTGCGAACTACTACGGCCCAGTGAAAGATGTACTGTCAGAGACGAGTGAGCGGCGGAAACGAGCATTGGACTTGTTTACAGCTGAAGGGAACTGGTGAGAAGGTTCGATTTCTGTCTGAGGATGATCTGGACTTATGAGTGCTCCTTTTTTGGTTCGCGTCTAGGGTCCGCGAGATGGCAGCTGAGTTCCCTCACGTCGACTTTACAAGCGTCGACACTGTCCCTCTTGTCCCCCACGCCCAGTCTCGCAACATCTTAAGCTACGAGGTGTACGATCTGCCCAACGGCATTGCGGAGGCGGATGATTCGTTTGACCTTGTACATGTGAGGGACGTGGCGCCGAAGGTACGCCTGCATGCCTGATGGATAAAACTCGCTCTTACTATGTCTCGGGAAAGATCTGTGATCTCCCTGCATTTGTTCTGGAGATTTACAGAGTACTTCGACCAGGCGGGCTATTGATCTGGTTCGAATTCGAAGCCATCCCACGAGATGCGTCAGTGGCTGATCACAATGCCGCCGAGAAATCGCCAAACATAGGACGAGCCTGGGAGGTGATAATGGACGCATGCACCCGACATAGGGCTCTTGTAAACGTATGGAGGGACGTCCCACTGCTTCTGGACTCGCAAAACGAAATATGGCGCAATGAAGAAGGGGCGGGCAATCGAGCAAGGGGATTCACATCTATCCGAAAGATGGTCGAAATGATACCCATCACACCATGGCATCCCTCTCCACATTTGCGCGACGCTGGCGTAGTAATGCAGCATCTAGCTCGCCAGGTGTGGGCCAGCTTTACCCCGCTGTTTATTGACGACGGCCTGAGTGAGTCCGAAGCAGAAGAGCTTGTACACAAAATGTGCATGGAGACGACCGAGCTTGGGGATAAGCAACTATACGATAATTATCATATGTTGTATGCGTTTAAACCAGCTTAGAGGCCTGAAATTGCGTGCGGTAAAAGTACAAATAATGTAAATACTGTTGTCGAGACTTGAGAAATTGTAGTCTTGTTTTAAGAGTTATACTGGAGATGGAAGGAACTATTGCATTCGGCGCGATTTGATAACTTGTACGTATATTTTCCTCCAACTCTCGATTTGCGATTAGGGCGACTCAATTATTGCAATAAGCAGAAACTGTCTGCCCCCCGATTCTTTCCCAGGCAGCACGCTTGGTGCTCAGCTCCCTCAGGCCGCCCAAGCATCGGCGCTGGTATCCTTTCGCCTGCTACGACAGACGCGACTTCTGGTTTGCTTGACCTGAACATCCCTGGGTACAAGTTGTTTACAACTGAGGCAATGGTGAAGGAGGCACATGTCAGCGGGATGCCTTTCAATCCTTGGACTGTAAGTCACTGTCTCTCAGCTTGCTTTCTGTGAGATTAATGAGAAATTGGGCGTGTAGGTAAACAGCCTGAATATCGTAGAGTAGATATATGCGTGGGGCGTAGATGGAATCATCACTGATTGTCAGTCCTCGCCGTCGCAAATAACCTCACTCCCTTTATATAAACTTCCTCATTGCTAGACCCCGAAATCGTACGTCGTTGGGCCGTGCTGAAGGGTCTCGTCGTCGCGCCTGAATATGACGAAACCAGGCTCCTGGGGTGTCTCAAGAAGTATATACAGACCGTGTATACGAACTGTCTGTTATAGCTCGCACAATGAAATGAGCTTCCACCTATCTAAATCCGTCGAGTTCTCCGTTCAGGAGGGCTCTTCTTCGGTGAGTTTCAAAACAGCGCCAGCCGAGCACCATGGTGCCGCACACAGCGTGCCCAACCTAGCTTGCGTCATAGGGCTTGTGGATCGCATGGGCACTGCCCAGTATCACTCTCACTTCAGTTCAGATCGGGGAGTGGATCGTAGGGAATCTACATTGCTTTAGCTTATTCACGGGGGTGGCGGAGCGAGGCACTAATCGGAGGCCACGGTCACAACACCCCAGTTCGCTCTCGATTTAGGGTAACCTCCGGGTGACTCTCTCGGGTGGTTCCTTTCTTTATTGAACTTTACCACTTGCGTAAAACCGGTTTCGGCTTGCCCTTGGCCTCGCTGTCGCGGTGTCGTCAGGAAACCACTCAATTGCAAATTTGCCGGCAAAATGGCAAATCCGGCCAACTGCGTGCAATCACACAGCCGAGTGGCAAATTATAGCCAATTTGCCTCATTTGCCCCTTGGCAAATGGGTGCAAGTGGGGAAAATAATAGCTAATAAACCGGGGGGTAGTGGCAAATCAGGCAAACAGGTAAATTCGCGCAAATTACACCAAATTTGCTTGCCTGGTGTTTCCTGACGGTCTTATACCAGCCACAATTGTTCAGGATTTAAACGGTGGCAACATGGCGAGGTCGCCGAGACGCTCGAAACAGAATGCTATGCTGAGATCTGCTTATGCCATGCGGTCTATAAGTAAGGCTGATTTGTGGTATAAGCTCGCCTCACTTCCGCTTCCTCTGAGACGCCAGATTGAGGACATCATGGAGGACAACGAAGACACGCCGGTTTACTACGTCAACGGCTTTGAGGATGACTGGTCAGACACGCACAGTATCAAAACTATAACGTCTGGAGTTAGCGACAATACTATGAGTACCCTCACGTCCGAGGAAGCGTCTGGTACGCCCTTCCCTTTCGCGCCTGCCTTCGAGACCTACTCACAATTTACTTTTGCACCTAGAGTACTTTCAGCAGATACATGGCCGGGCGTTCCCCCTGGCCCAAACACATCTCTTCCTTCCTATGGACGATGCTGAAGTTCAGCGTCTCGATTCCCAACATATAGCACTAAAGCTTATTCTAAATGGAAACTACTACGGCCCAGTGAAAGAAGTACTGTCAGAGACGGGTGACCGACGGAAACGAGCGCTGGACTTATTTACGGCCGAGGGGAACTGGTGAGAAGGTTCAGCTTCTGCCTGAGGATGATCTGGATTGATGAGTGCTCCTTTTTTTTTTTGGTTCGCGTCTAGGGTCCGCGAGATGGCAGTTGAATTCCCCCATGTCGACTTTACAAGTGTGGACACTGTTCCTCTTGTGCCTCACGTCCAGTTCCCTAACATCCTAGGCTACGAGGTGTACGACTTGCTCAACGGGATTGAGGAGGTGGATGAATCGTTTGATCTTGTACATGTGAAGCGTATGGCACCTATGGTATGTATGCATGCCTAATGGTGGAATACGCTCTTACTGTGTCTTGGAAAAGATCTGGGACATCGCTGCATTTGTTCTGGAGGTTTACAGAATACTTCGACCAGGCGGGCTACTAATCTGGACAGAGTTCGAGTCCCCCCTGCGAGATGCGTCGGTAGCTGATCACAACATCGCTGAGAAATCGCCAAGCATAGGAAAAGCCTGGCAGTTGGTAACGGACGCATGCGCTCGGGAGGGGGCTTCTATAAATGTGTGGAGGGACATTCCGCTACTTCTGGACCCGGAAAACGAAATATGGTGCAATGTGGAAGGGATGGACAATCGAGCGAGGGGATTCACACCTATGCGAAATGTGGTCAAAATGCTGCCCCTCACACCATGGCACCCATCTTCACGTTTGCACGATGCCGGGATGATAATGCAACAAATAACTAGCCAGACGTGGACTAGCTTTATCCCGGCGCTGATCAACGAAGACCTGAGTAGGTCCGAAGCAGAAGAGCTTGTACTCGAGATGTGCACGGAGACGCATGAGGTTGGGACAAGGCAACTCTACGCTAACTTCCATATGTTTTATGCGTTTAAACCAGCCAGGAAGCCCGAAACTGAATGCGGTAAAGGTACAAAGAGTGTAAACGCCGTTGTTGAAATGTGAGGACTCGCAGTGCTGTTTTGAGAGACGGAATGGAGAATGAGGGCAACTCTTGTATTGGATGCGATTTCAGGGCGTCTATGTTTGTTTTCCCCCAGCTCTTGGTTTTGTTGTTGAGACGGCTCTATCATTGTAGCAAGCTGAAACTGCCATGCTCGTCCGGATAGACTATGAACAGTTTAGGAAGAAACGCTGTGCTCAAAGTGCATCTCTCTCTACGAGTTCAGTCCTAGTAATAAGAGGAGGGGCGCCCTCCCTCAAGAACTAGGCATTGATTTGTTTACGAATCTAGCGTGGTGCATTTATGGCGGTAAACTAAGAGCCAGGCAGGATCTACGTCCCAGTCACGGGATGTTTCCGACTGACCCTTCAATGGGCGTCATATTGCGTTCTGGACCTCTCTCACCGCCCTTTTCTATGTGTGTACCCTATACCGTGCTTCTGCCCTACGACTCCTGTGTGCTGCCTGTAAGCCGCGATGTGCGGATTCCTGTCTGACTTGTGTTCGGGTGGAATTAAATCTTACTACTTCAAAAAAAAAAATCCCAGTCACGGGACGCTTGTTATAAGAGCTCAAAGTTCACGCTAAAATAATATTAATAAATTAACTAGGCTCACAAGCAGCAAAACAATTGGTCGGCAGGGGGCTCGGTCCCATGGCCCACGGTATTTCTCATCTTCTTCGGTGAATTTCAGATTGCGCCGATCAAGAACCATCGTATTGCACACACCACACCCAATTTGACTCGCGCATGGCGCGAGCACTGCTTAGTACCTTTCTCGTTTAGTTCGGAACACGGAATGAAGTGTGGAGGATCTACATTGTGTAGCTCATAGTATTTACGAGGACGGCGGAGAGAGACACTCATCGGAGGCGACGGACACAGCGCCGCAATTTCCTCCCGGTTTGGTATAAACTCCCAACTACTACCTCTGAGCGGTTCCTCTGCGTTCAACCTTACCACTTGCGCAAAATTGGTTGCGGCCTGTCCTTGGCCTGCTGTCGCGGTGGCTTACACCGCTACAATTGTTTAGAATTTGAACTGTAGCAAAATAGTGGGGTCGCCAATACGCTTAAAACGGTATGCTATGCTAAGATCTACATGTGCCAGTGGCCTATAAGTAAGGTCGTTCGTGGGGTAAGCTCGTCTCACTGCTGCTTTCTCTAGGTCGCCAAACTGAGTGCATCATGGAGGACAGGGAAGATGCGCCGATTTACTACATCAGCGACTTTGAGGATGACTGGTCAGACACGCACAGTATCAATACTGCAACATCTGGGTTTACCGATCATAGTATGAGCACTCTCACGTCTGAAGAAGCATCTGGTACGCCCACCCTTTCATGCATCCCTTCGAGAATTACTCATATCTATCTATTTCTAAATTTACACCTAGAGTACTTTCAGCAGATACATGGTCGGGCGTTCCCCTTGGCTCAAAATTCCCCTCTCTTTCTTCCCACAGACAATGTTGAAGTCCAGCGCCTTGATCTTCAACACACAATGCTGAAGGGTGTCCTCAATGGAAACTATTATGGCCCAGTGAAAGGCGTGCTGTCAGAGACGGGCGAGCGGCGGAAACGAGTACTTGACTTGCCTACGGCCGAGGGGAACTGGTGAGAAGATTTATTTTTGTCTGGTGGAAACCTGAGTGACGAACATTTCTTTTCTGGTTCACGTCTACGGGGCGCTTTCACTAAACGTAGGGTCCGCGAAATGGCAGCTGAATTTCCTCATGTCGACTTTACAAGTGTGGACACCGTTCCTCTTGTCCCTCATGCTCAGTCCCGCAATATCTTAGGCTACGAGGTATATGATCTACACAGCGGGATTGCTGAGGCAGATGGGTCGTTTGACCTCGTACATGTGAAGCAGGTGTCGCCTAAGGTATGATATGCCTGTATACCTAACGAATAGAACGCGCTCTTACTGTGTATCTGAAAAGATCTGGGACCTCGCCGCGCTCGTCCTAGAGATTTACAGAGTGCTTCGACCAGGCGGGCTATTGATCTGGACAGAGTTCGATACCACTCCGCGAGATGCGTCAGTGGTTGATCACAACATCGCTGAGAAATCGCCAAATATAGTGCGAGCCTGGCAGTTGATAACGAACGCATGCACTCGACAAGGGGCTCCTATAAATGTGTGGAGGGACGCCCCACTACTTTTGGACCCGCAAAATGAAATCTGGCGCAATGTGGAAGGAACCAGCAATCGAGCGGGATTCACATCCATGCGAAATGCGGTCAAAATGCTACCCATGACACCATGGCATCCCTCTCCACATTTGCGCGAAGCTGGCATACTAATGCGACAGATAACTCGCCAGGCGTGGACCAACCTTATCCCGTTGTTTATCAGCGAAGGCCTGAGTGAGTCCGAAGCAGAAGAGCTTGTACTCAAGATGTGCATGGAGACGCATGAAGTTGGGACAAGGCAACTCTACGTCAACTATCATATGTTTTATGCATTTAGACCGTCTAGGAGCCCTGAAATTGCGAACAGTAAAGGTACAAAAAATGTAAACACCGTTGTTGAAACTTGAGGGGTTGATATGGAGGGGATTACATATTGTGTTCGACACGATTTGACGGTTTCCACGTTTGTTTTCCCCCAGCTCTCAATCTTAAAACTGCCATGTTCGTGCAGATGTGTTTTGAACTATTTAGGAAGAAATATCGTGCTCAAAGCCTACGCTGAAATCACCTTGCCCCACAAGGTCAATCCCTACATGAGAGGGCTTTTCATGAGGTATGTTCACGCGACTGTGTCCCTTTCACCAGACCTTTAGTTCATCCCATGACTTCAGTGGCCCCGACTTCAAAGCAACAAACCGTCGTAGCTCATGCACATCACGATACGCAAATCATGATTTATGTTTATATATGCATACATACTCGGTACCCTTTACGAATATAGCCCGCGCAAGTCCACACAGAGGGCAGGTTTAGATAGCTTTTACTAATACAGACCGGTTTCTATAAAGTGGACCCGAAGATTCCTCTCGCTGCTCTTGCTGACAGGCATGCAACACATATTACACCTCATCCCTTACGTTCCACCCCATCCCTGCATCCCCCTTCCTTAGCAGGACGACCTATGGCGCATCGAGCGGCACCTCCACCTGGCTCGCTGGCCTGCGTCCTGACACTCTCCCAGGCAGCACACTTGGTGTTCAGCTCGCTCAGGCCGCTCACAGGATCGGCGCCGATATCCTTTCGCCTGCTGCGACAGATGCGACTTCTGGCTCACTTGACCCAAACATCTCTGGGTACAAGTCGTTCACAACCGAGGCGATGGTGAAGGAGGCACATACCAGTGGGATGCTGGTTAAACCTTGGACTGTAAGCTACTGTCTCTCGAATCGCTTCGTTTAAGAGATTAACGAGAAATTGGGCATGTAGGTAAACAGGCTGAATATCGTAGAGCAGATATATGCGTGGGGCGTAGACGGAATCACCACCGATTGTCAGTCCTCACCATCGCAAATAACCTCGCCTCCTTTATCTAACCTTACTGATTGCCAGACCCCGAAATCGTGCGTCGTTGGGCCGTGCTGAAAGGTCTCGTCGCCGCGCCTGAATATGACGAAACCAAGGTGCTGAAGTGCCGAAAAAGCATATCCAGACGGTGTAGACGAGTTGTTTGTTATAGATCGTACGATGAAATGATCCTCCCCCTACCAGTCCTACCTACCTGAGTTCATCTCGTTTATCTGTGATTCAAACATACAAAAAAACCCTCAGGTATACAATAACATCAACTGAGACTTGTGCGGTGTATTTATTTATCGTAGTAAACTAAGGTCTATATCTCGGCTGTGAGACACTTGTTCTGATGCTTGAATTCCACGCTACAATAGCATATGTATGTAGATTAACAAGCAGCGAAAGAGCTGATCGGCAGGCGTCGAACTCATGGTCGATGAGATTCACCCAGCTCTTTGCCCAGGAGGGCCCTTCTTTGGCGAATTTCAGAACAGCGCCGACCGAGAATCATAGTACCACATACACCGCACCCAACTTGACTTGCGCCACGGAGCTTGTAGATGGTACGAGCACCGCCTAGCACCTTTCTCGCTTCAGTTCAGAACACGGAATGAACTGTGGAGGATCTACATTGTTTTAGCTTGTCCGCGGGAACGCCGGAGACGCTCATCGGAGGCCACGTTCATAGGTTAGCGCCACTATAAGACGTTCCGTTACTGAAACCCATAGGATCAGTTCCAGAATTTCAGTTCCCTGGGATATGCAACTGAAAATCATGGTTTGCTCTCATGCAGACTGGGAGCGATTGCGCGATCGTGCAAATCCAGCAGCCCGACTTACCATAAACGGTCGTCTAAGACCCGGGTCTCCCTGGGAGCGGCTCCATGACGTCGCCTTGTATGGCGATCGAGCGCCGCAGTCGACTTTAACTGAATGCATGGGGGTAAAAGGCCTTCGTCTTCGCAACTAGCCTCTGCCTTAAGTACCCCTTATCACATACATACCCGTAAGTGTGGTCCTACCGACTAAACTTGCGTCAGGTAAGCGACGGGCTGGCACACCCGCGTCTGTCCATACCAACCAGTTATTCAAGAGGTTATTTGAGGTAGCCCTGGTGCTTCCGGGCGAGCTTATAGACTCCCCTCCATTTTGCTAGCATAAGTTCACTGTACATACATATTGAAATCATATAAAACTATCATACACATACATGCAGTTAAAAGTAGGATGAGACGTAATGGGAAATAAATATAGAAAAGCGCTGCCAAAACTAGCTGTCAAACCGGGGTCCTACCAGTGGAGCTCCTGCTGAAAAAGTCTCCTGAAAACGCCCAATCTGCAAATGACTTTCAGCACCCAAAAAGGTACCGAGACTCAGCTACGTTTACTGATATTTATAATACAATCTGCTCAATCTGGGTGGCATTTCCTGAGAAACCGGGTTCTAACTTTCAGTACCTTTCAGGTCCTCGGAGAGCGCCCTAGTTCCCTCTTTGTTTGGTTTGAACCCCAACTGCCTGTCCCGGGCGGCTCCTCTCCGTTCAACCTTACCACTCTCGTCATGCCGGTCTGGGCCTTGTTCCCGTGGTGTCTTGTGCTGCATGTTGCCTCAGCTATTCAGAATTTAAATGGTAGCAAGACGGCGAGGTCGCCGAGATGCTTAAAACTAAATGCTATGTTGAGATCTACGTGTGCTATGCGGCCTATATCTAGGGCCGATTTGTGGTGCAAGCTCGTTTCACCTGTGCTTTCCCTAGGCCACCGGACCAAGGACATCATGGAGGGCAGTGAAGACACGCCAGTCTACTACGTCAACGACTTTGAAGACGACTGGTCAGATGCGCATAGTATTAGCACTATAACGTCTGGAGTTAGCGACAACACTATGAGCACTCTCACGTCTGAGGGAGCATCTGGTACGCCCTTCCCTTTCATGCCTTCCTTCGAGACTTATTACTTCCTCACCTAGAGTACTTTCAGCAGATCCATGGGCGGGCGTTCCCCCTGGCCCAACCGCATCTTTTCCTTCCTACAGATGATGCTGAGGTTCAGCGTCTCGATTTCCAACATATAGCGCTAAAGCTTGTTCTAAACGGAAACTACCACGGCCCAGTGAAAGAAGTACTGTCAGAGACGGGCGACCGACGGAAACGAGCGCTGGACCTGTTTACAGCCGAGGGGAACTGGTGAGAAGGTTCAATTTGTGTCTGAGGATGATCTGGACCGACAAGTGCTCCTTTTTCGGTTCGCGTCTAGGGTCCGCGAGATGGCAGCTGAATTCCCTCATGTCGACTTTACGAGCGTGGACACTATTCCTCTTGTGCCTCACGCTCAGTCTCCCAACATCTTAGGCTACGAGGTGTACGACTTGTACAACGGGATTGAGGAGGCGGATGGATCATTCGACCTTGTACACGTGAGGTGCCTGGCTCCTATGGTATGTCCGCATGCCTGATGGATATAACGCACTCTTACTGTGTCTCGGAAAAGATTTGGAACCTCGCCGCATTTATTCTGGAGGTTTACAGAGTGCTTCGACCAGGCGGGCTATTGATCTGGTCCGGGTTCGAGGCCCCCCTGCGAGATGCATCCGTTGCTGATCACAACATCGTTGAGAAATCGCCAAACATAGGACGAGCCTGGCAGTTGATAATGGACGCATGCGCTCGACGGGGGGCTCCTATAAATACGTGGAAGAATGCTCCACTACTCCTGGACCCGCAAAACGAAATCTGGCGCAATAAGGAAGGGACGGACAATCGAGCGGGATTCACATCTGTGCGAAATGCGGTCAAAATACTACCCATCACACCATGGCATCCGTCTCCACATTTGCGCGACGCCGGCATAATCATGCAACATATAGCTAGCCAGACGTGGGCCGGATTTATCCCGGGGCTTATGAGCGTAGGCCTGAGTGAGTCCGAAGTAGAGGAGCTTGTACTCAAGATGTGCGCGGAGACGCATGACGTTGGGACAAGACAACTCTACGTCAACTATCATCTGTTTTATGCGTTTAAGCCAACCTGGAGACCTGAGGTTGCGTGCGGTAAAGGTACAAATAATGTGGGCACCGTTGTTGAAACTTGAGGATTTGAGATGGAAGGAACTCTTGTATTCGACACGATTTGGCGGCTTCTATGCTTGTTGTCCTCCAGCTCCCAATTTTGAAACTACCCTGGTCCGGATGGGGTTTGAACTGTTTAGGAAGAAACATTGTGCTCAAACTCTACGCTGAAATCGCTTGGCTCCACAAGGTCAATCCCCACATGAGACGGTCTTTCATGGGGTGACTGTGTCCCTTTTACCAGATCCTTGCTTCATGCCTTGACTTCGGTGATCCTGATCTCAAAATGACAAAACATCGTAGCTCGTGTACGTCATAATATCTAAGTCGCAGTCTACGTTTACACACGCATATATGATTAGCACCCTTTGTGAACAGGATCTCATGTTTAATTTGCTGCTGCCTATATATTATACAATCAAGGCTCTGATTCAACCTCTACCGACGTACCAGATTCTCCATAGCTTAGATTTCGGTTGAATCATCCGCCGCAAGAATGAAGTTTTTGAAGAATTGAATGATCTCTACAAATCCGCTCGCGCGCAAAGCTAGGGGTACTCCATGAGAAATGTACAGAATCACAGGTAGGTGTTCGTCGCTTACCTTCATTAATGGTGTGTATGCCGTTGTATTCATCCTCTTCGTTTGAATGCGAATATCTGAAAATATGGCGGGTGATATTCCAGTAAAACCGAGTATCTGCCCCCAACACACTTTTAGACATTTCGATTTTGGGGGGACAGACTATTGCTCACCGGTGTTTCCTGTCATAATCGCTGGGCTGACAATCGTAGGTTTGTCCCCCATTGTATACCTAATCACCCCACTCAAGAGGCGATATGGCCCTGCCTCGGCCCCTTCGGTGGGAGTCACAGGCGCAGGATCTAGCGCGTTGCCAAATGCGTCGGCCATTGTGAGCGTGCCAGCCCCACCGGTGGTTATATTTTGCGAGAATGAAGTTAGAGTAAGGTTGTATTTTTCAGCAAGAGGGATAAGTTTGGCTGTAATCGACTCTTGCAGAACAGATACCGAGCTGAAAAGGATATTCGTCAGCCTAGGGGAATAATTGGGGCAGGCAGAAAATACCTGTCGGTCCTGATTCGATGGTTGACTATCGCACTTGCTAGCTCAGGCAACGCATTTGACTTGACACCGCCAGTAATAAGGTCAATGGCTTGCGTTGTCCCTAGCAAACTCTTATAAGACCTAGCAGCGTGTTCATCTCCAGCGTACCACTCTGAGCGAGGGTTGAATAATGTTCGCTGGACATCGTCAAGGGCTTCGTCGCATCTCCTCTGTTCGCTAGCAGAGGCAGAAGAGGAGCAGACAGAAGACAGAATAGAGTCACGGAATGGGGAAGGGATAGATGGCACGTGGGACGCAAAGCATCTGAGGAGGGTGTATATGGGAGAGGACCGGGCGAGTACCGGTACATAAGGTGTTTTTTCAATCTCAACAAGGAGCGAAGCGAGAATCCCTATGGACTGTAGAAATACGTTGAAAATCTGGCATATATGCGTCAAAAAGGCACAAGATCACGCACTGTATGCTCCGGAGGGACGCTAGAATGTCCACCAGGTGTAGCTACTTCTACTCGAACGTCAAGGTACCCCTTTTCAGCGACACTAAGTTGGGCAATTGTAACATTGCCTATTGTCTGCATCATGCCTTGAGTTTTGCGAAAAATCAGCGCTGGTACAAGCATCAGCGATATAAACAGGACCTACTGCCTTCGTCAACCATTATAGATACACTGTTCTTGCCATAGGTCTCCTCAATATGCTTAGCGATTTTGGCTGCACCCTGTCAAAATCTGTCATCACGAGGCATAAAGAAAACGTTCACAGCAAAGTACCTCGCGAGAGCTAGATTCCTCGTCTATTCCAAACCCAACAAGAATCCCACGCCTAGGCTCGAACCCCTTCTCTATCAACTTCTCGAGCGCGACCATGATGCCAACCAGTCCTGACTTATCGTCAGAGGACCCTCGGCCCCAAACCCAGGTACCATCATAATACCCCGAGTACGGTGGGTGAACCCATGAGTCAGCCGTATTGGGGTCGACGGGGACAACATCTTGGTGTGCAGTGAGGAGTATAGGTTTGAGCGAGCTATCGCTGCCGGGCCAGTAGTAGATCAGCGCGTGGGTGCTGATACGAGTCAGAGTCAAAGTCGCGTGGCTGATCGAAGGGGTAAGTTGGGGTAGAAGAGCCAACATGTCCGGAAACGTACACCTTGGGGTAGGTCTGTAGCAGGTACTCTGAAAACTTGTAGAATATATCCCACCGAGGATCTTCACCGACGGGCTTCATGCCGTCGTACGATTCAGTGCTACCAAAAAATCAGAGGCTTCATAAACGGTATTTTTGGATGGTACTCACGGAATACGCACGGCGGCACCGAGATACTCAGCCGCCACAGCCTCAAAACTTGGGTCTGAAAATGCTGCGCCTAGCTCTTCAGCTAGCTTGCGGTTCACCTCCGAGGATAGGGCTAGTGGCTCGACTTGAGGACACACGTCCTTGATTTTGAGCGCATAACTTGCGTGAGATGTCCCGTGGTGGCCCGGTAGAGCGCATGATAGAGGGTAGAGTGCCAGGAGACCAGCAAAGAACAGACCAGCAAGTGTGCGGCGTGAGCATGTGGGTCGTGCGAGAGGCTCAGTAGTCACAGGAAGATCCTCTTTGCTGCTTGCTAGGATACCCATGATGGGCGTGGTGTACCTGCAGAGGAGCACCAGAGCTGAACGTTCTTATAGGGGTCGAGCACCATTACAAATTCTTATCTATATCACGTGAATTTGCCCCTATCCTTCCGCGAAACTCAGCGGGTGGGCCCCCACGGTGTGGGAATTTTATACGGGTATAATCATAGAGATACTTTTTTGAGACCTGGGTTCAGTTGCGTAGTAATTTCCCATAGGCAAGTGATAAGGCAGCCGGCATTTCGGTCTTGTGTTCCGAGTCTTGAGCACGCCTTCCGTGTGGCGCTAACACCAAACGTAACCGATCTACGCCTAATAGGCTGCATATGAGAAGGTGATGGAAGGGCTTTCACATCGGTGCGTTTGCGTTGGGGCACTGATCCCATATTATGCACGAGGTATATGCGTGGTGCATGATCGAGAACATGACCGATTGCGAGCTTTTGTTGTAGACTATCGTATTTTCAGAGTGTAGCTTACACGAAGCCCCAAGCAATCCTGTTTGTTCCATTGTCTACTTATACAAAACCCAACCAAGCACCAGGCCCGGTCAGTCTACAACTTAGATTTCAGTCGAATCATCCGCGGTAAGAATCAAGTTTTTGAAGAACTGAATCTGCTCGACAAACCCGCTCGCGCGTGTTGCTAAACAATTTCAGTCAGCCAAAGAGAAAAACCAGAGAGGTGTGATAACTTACCTTCGTTGATGGTGTGCGCGCCGTTATATACGTCTTCTTCGCTCAGGTGTGAGTACCGGAAGATATTTGGGGTGACGTTCCAGTAGTAGCGCGTGTCTGTAAGTATGAAATATCAATTAGCTAGTCTGGTTCTTGCCCTAACATGAGAAAGATTTAACACTGACCAGTGTTTCCACTCATAATTGCCGGACTAACAGCAGTGACTTTCTCTCCGCTAGTATGTCTAATAACTCCACTCAGGAGTCGGTATGCAGCAGCCTCGTCACCCTCGGTAGGAGTCACAGGCGCAGGATCCAGTGCGGTACCCCAGGCATCAGACAGAGTAAGCGTGCCAGATCCGCCGGTCGTGAGATTGGCTTGAGAGAACGAAGAGAGCGTGAGGTTGAATTTCTCAGCGAGGGGCAGAAGTTTCTTGGTGATCGATTCTTGGAGCTCGGATACCGAGCTATGAGGCATCCGTGTTAGCACGGGTATATCAAGAGAGTAAGAATAGGAATATACCTATCGGTCCTGATACGATGGTTGACCACCGCGCTAGCGAGTTCGGGTAGTGCATTAGACTTGACACCGCCCAAAATCATATCAGCCGCCTGAGTGTTCCTGAGCAAGCTCCTGGACGACCTCGCAGCAGCTTCGCTTCCCCCGTTGAACTCCGAACCAGCGTTGAATAACTGGTCCTCGACCGCTTGTAGCGCCTTGTCACATTTACTCTGTTCGTTCTTAGACGCGGAGGAAGAGCAAATCGAGGAGAAGATAGAATCGCGGAAGGAAACTGGGGTGGAAGGGGCGTGTGCAGCGACACACTGCAGCAAGCTGTAGATAGGGGAAGACCGAGCAAGATTGGGTGCGTAGGGAGTAGACTCAATTTTCACTAGGAGCGAGGCAAGAATTCCAATGGACTGGGAGGGTAGTGAGTAATAAAAAAAAACAGTATATATGCGCGACAGTCAACTTACAGTGTGCTCTGGAGGAACGCTCGAGTGGCCACCGGGCGTGGCCACCTCTACCCGCACATCGAGATATCCCTTTTCGGCTACAGCAGGCACGGCGAATGAAACACCCCCGAGCGGCACGATTCCACCTGGGTTCCACAAAATTTAATTAGGGTAGAAAAAGCAAGAGTATTCGCTACTCACCTCCTTCGTCGACAAGGATGGACACGCTGTTCTTGCCATACTTCTCCTCAATGTACTTGGCGATATTTTGAGCACCCTGCGACGAATGGTCGGTATGGTATGTAAAGTAGAATATTAAAAACTCACATATAGACCACTGGCTTCCTCGTCAATTCCGAACCCGACAAGAATCCCACGCTTGGGCTTGAATCCCTTTTCAATGAGCTTCTCAAGGGTAACCATGATGCCGACCAGGCCAGTCTTGTCGTCCAGCGAACCACGGCCCCAGACCCAAGTGCCGTCATAGAGTCCGGAGTATGGTGGGTGGATCCAAGAGTCGACGGTGTTGGGTTCCACTGGGACAACATCTTGGTGTGCGGTAAGCAAGATGGGCTTGAGGGAGCTATCTGTGCCAGGCCAGTGATAGAGGAGCGCATGGGTGTTGATGCGTGTTTGGGTCAAAGTTGCATGGCTGGTAGATTGCGTAAATCTAGATGAAATATAGTGGTTATGTGGAGCGACTCACACATTCGGGTAGGTCTTTAGTAGATGCGCTGAGAACTTGTAGAATATGTCCCAACGAGGATCAGTTCCCACAGGACCCATCTTATCGAAGGACTCGGTACTAATAACATGTTAGACGATACGCAAGCATGACGCTATAATTAACTTACGGGATTCGCACGGCAGCACCGAGATACTCGGCCGCTACGGCCTCAAAGCTAGCGTCTGCGAAAGCCGCACCTAACTCGTTAGCCAGCTTGCGGTTCGCATCTGAGGCCGGCGCGAGAGGTTCGACCTGGGGGCAGACATCCTTGCTAGTGACTGCATGATGCTTCTGAGGTACACCATGATGACTTGTTACTGCGCATGAGAGAGGATAGAGCACCAAGAGACCAGCAAAGAACGCGGCGTGGAGTGCACGACGCGAGTACTTGGGACGCGCGGGAGGGGCAGCAGTCCAAGGGAGCTCTTCTTTGCTTTTGATGGGGGTGTCCATGTTGTCTGTCGCGCCATGTCGAGCCGGGCATGTTTTTATATCTGTTTAGCTGCTTTATAATGCCGAGGGGAGCACATGGTGAAGAAACGTCATTGCGAATTCTTATCACGATCACGTGGGTAATTTACACGTGATCCGCTAACTCGGCAGGCGCATTTCCTCATTCGGAACTCGACGTGGACATGTCTGAGCCAGCTGCCCCAAGAGCTGCTCCTCCAGCTGAAAACAACAGAGGAAACGGGGATGGAACAGTAAAGCGAGTCCTCAATGTTGTCCAGGTGAGTTTTCACTCTCGATACATCTCTTAAAAGTTGATTTATCCCCGAAATTAGCAAGTGGTATTTATGTACCTGGTCTCACAACTAGGTGAGTAGACCGAGCTATATCAATGAGCAGATATCCTTATAACGACAAACAGTCAAAAGCTACTTCAACAAACCGGCCCTTGACACCCCTCCCCCAGTTCCCGCCACGTCTCAATCTTCCGACATACCCGGCGCAGTACCGAAAGTTGCACAGACTCATGCCACTCCCTTCTGGACTCCTGGCACGAACCTCACGCTTCAATTCGTTCTCTCACCTTCCCCCACAGAACTCAACAGCGACGGCCTTCCGGGTTTCACGTGGGAAGGAATTGAATATGGTAAATGGAACGAGAGTAGGGAGTGGGATGGGCTCGTAAACGTTCCCGAGGTAGGGTTTCTATTGTTTTTTGCCCTCGCCACCTCGATTAATACTATACTGTGACTTTGCAGTCCGTCATGAACAATGGTACTCTCTGGGCCCACATGTTCCTGACCCGCAACGGCGCATCCATCAACCCATACGATAAATCTTTCAATCAAGACGACCTGCATTATTCTCGTAAACGTATGCTCGCATTCTAATCTGTCACGGAATATGATACTTACGCGGGGATCAGTTTTGACCCGGTATATGCCTCGTCGCAAGATCCGAAAGGTTAAAAGCTTACTCGCTGGCGGTCAAGAGGGAGAGGTTGAAGAAGAGGCTGTTGAGGAAGAGGTGCGCATACGCAGTGGTTAGTGGTTGGTGATATTTTATTAACGCGTGCTCTCAGCTTGAAGATAACTCTCCGGTCTCCTACTGGCACCCGGTATGTACCTCTTCTTCTTAGTCACTACGCCAACTTATCGGATTCTCTTCCCTACAGAACATCACCCTTACACTGGTCTCTGACTTTGCCCCAGTTCCCGTCACACAACTCCCGGCACCCGTTGCAGAACATGTTACCACGAGACTCGTCGGAGACAAACTCTACTACAACCCGATTCTCTTCCCCAACGACTTTTGGCTCCTCAAAAACGCCATGAGCCCGATCAACCATACTACTCCTGTCCTACCTCTCCATGGTGCGTCTCTTTTGATGCTTTCCGCTCCTATCTAACCCATAGGCTTGTTCTCCTTAGTGACCTTCCACCCGCTCACCTACTTCAAGTTCAACCTATACGCTACGATGACCGACAGCTTCGACAAGCAGCCGTCCACATCTGCGGCCGAGATCGACGAGGTGAAACGTATGCTGGTTGAGACGAATCCGATCCTGCTCATTACTACGATTATTGTCACGATACTGCATGGATTGTTTGAGATCTTGGCTTTCAAGGTGAGTAACGAGCCCGAGAAGGTCGAGAAATGAGCGCTGACTTGAAGCTATAATAGAACGATATCTCGCATTGGAAAGGAAAGAAGGAAATGGTCGGAGTTTCTGTCAGGACGATTGTGACGAACGTGTTTGTTCAGGTCAGTACTCAGACGCACGTTTCAACAACCCACATTGATGAGATTGTTCACATAGCTAATCATCTTGCTCTATCTTATCGACAATAACACCGAGACGAGTTACATGATTCTTATGGGCCAGGGAACAGGCATTGTCATCGAAGCATGGAAGGTAACATATCCAGCCTCCGTGTTAGGCAAGATGAGTATAACTAATAATCTTGCGCGCACAGATCACAAAGGCAGTTGATATTTCAGTTGTACGCTCAGAATCTGGAGCCGTGCTGCCATACAGACTTGACATCCAAGGTAACTATGCATCCATGAAACTCTTCGCCCCAATACTAACGCTGCCTGTGCAATAGACAAGCACGTCCTCAGCGAGGATGAAAAGAAGACGCAAGAGTGCGTCCTATCTCTTGTCCCTTCTCTCGCTGTTACTGACTTTTGGCTCCGAACGCAGATATGACCAACTGGCATTCCGCTACGTCTCCTACGTCGCCATCCCCCTCCTTGCAGGATATACCATCTACTCTCTCATCTACGAATCGCATCGCGGCTGGTACTCATTCGTCATCTCTACCCTTACATCGTACGTCCCTGCCTTTCTATACACATAAACACCGTGCCTGATTGCAAGATGAACAGGTTCGTGTATATGTTCGGATTCGCGCAGCTTATTCCTCAGTTGATTATCAACTACAAGTTGAAGAGCGTTGCGCATATGCCCATTAAGGTTCGTCCCAAGTTGTGGTTCATTTGGTGACAGAATGTGCTAATTTGAGTGTTTTCAGGCGATGGTTTACAAGACACTCGGAACGGTCGTTGATGACTTTTTCGCATTCTGCATCAAGGTCAGTCCATACCTCTAGCCTAGCTGAAATCTTCTGATATCATCTACTTTTCATAGATGCCTATACTTCATCGTCTAGCGTGTTTCCGTGATGACGTCGTCTTCCTTATCTTCCTCTACCAACGCTGGATCTACCGAGTCGACCCCAAGCGCATCAACGAATACGGTCAAGTTGGAGAAAACGATCCGAAAGCTGTGGCTGCTGAAGGAAAGGAGGATCCCAAGGAGAGCAAAAAGAACAAGTAATCTAGCATACGTCCGAATTCACTGTAATGTGCATACCTTGTATTGTGACAGTAGACAATTTGTTTCTTGTATCCGTGTACTCTTCAAAATCGCACTTAATCCATGATTCTTGATTTCTCACTTGACAGCGGACACAGTACAGTACACATGCAATGGATAATCCGATCAATGCACTCTACTCAAAATTACAAAAAGACAGGAGATTAATCAAAGACAGTACATGGCATGAATACAGGATGGACAGCGAGCGAGGACGGGGGAAGGGGGGATACGGAAAGCAAGCAGGGACGGAGTGCGTTAGGACGGGGTGGTTGAGTTTGGCTCGTTCACGGGGCTTAGTTCCTCGTCTTGAAGCTTTTGAGATCCTACTGCTACTGCTCCAAATCGTGGCCCACCAATCGGCTTGCCCCTATCATAATGCATCACTGTTAGAAGGAAGTAGGAATGGAGGAGTAGAGTACTCACTTTGTGAAGTGCTTCTTCTTCACCTGGCTGAGCTTGGCTGTCGCCGGGGTCATCATTCCGTCGGTCGGGGACACTGTCATAGGATTGCTTTCAACAAAAATTGTCAGCATCCTACCCCCCAACACATAAAGAGCCCAGAACTATCAACTAACCTGTTCTGCTGTGCCATTTTCTGCGCCAGGAGTGCCTTTGCACCAGCTAGATGCGCACTGCCAGCATTCACAGACGGTTCGGTAGGAGAAGGGGCAGACATCGTAGACGAGTTGAAAAGTTTGCGTATCGTGTGAGAGGTTGGCAAAGAGGTAAGGTGGCACGAAAAAATTCGAGATAGGGAGCGCAAGGAAATGGTGTTGGTTGAGTCTCGGCGCGTCTCTGCTCGGCCACGACACCGTCACGCGACGCGCCTCATGCTTATGTCACATGGGAAAGCACCCCTAGCTTGGTTTATAAAGACAGAATAAATGTCATTTTTGTTATTGGTTTGGTGTACAAGTACGTGAATGTATGCGTGAAAATCATAAAGATCCTAACCAGATGGACTGAGAAACGAATTGAAAGAGGACTAGACTAGTAAGCGAAGCGGAAGCCCTTGCGCCTTTGCCTGATCTCCTCGATGCTAACGCCCTCCATCTCGGCTGCCTCCTCCATGGCGTCGCGCCTCTCTTGCATGCCCTCAACCTCTTCGCCGTTGTCAAGTCGGCTATAAAAAAGAGAAATAAGAACCGATTCATCGTATAAGGAGCTGGAAATACGTACCGGTTAAGAGAAATGAGGTGCAACTTGAAGGCGTAACACATAGCAATAGCGACTCCAAAGCACGCAATACAGATTGCGTACGAATAGCGGTACTGTTATCGTCCAACCATGTCAGAAACATATTCAGTCCTCTAAAACAAGACAAACTCACGCTCTTTCCCCACTTGCTTGGCCACACATACGATCCCGCAACATTTCCAAGCTGCGAGAACGCATTTATAAGCGCAAGTGCGACGGCACGTTTCGAAGGAGGGCGGGGCAGAGAGTTGGAGCACCACGAGTAGAATACAATGAATCCGGCGTAGGATTGGGCCATCTGTTCGGGAGGTTAGATTAAACTCGGAGTGAGGTTGTGAAAAGACCAGGACGTACGAGGAACAGAGCGATATATCGACCAGCAGTGCTCATTGTTGCTTCGGCGATAACGAACCCAATGATGCCAACAACCAGAGGGCCAGCGACGTGATAGAAACGCTCGCCGGTTTTGTCAGCGTGGCGCGCATTAATAAATGCAACAATGCTGAATGCAACCGTGTGAGTTAAATTATTTAAGATGTACGAAATGAGACCTACGTCGCAAACGCCCAGGGAGGAGCACACAAGAGCAGGGAGACAGTGCGGCTGTATCCAAGGGTCGCAGTAAGAGCTAAAGTCCCAATTAGTACAAATGAACCCACGCTTGATGGGGAAATTAGGCTTACTGGGGAAATAGGCGTTGAAACTGAGACCGACGACCTGAGCAGTGAGCGCAAGCGCGAGCCACCACACCTTCCAGTCCCTCACAGCCAACATAAACCCATGGAATGGCCCCTCTGCAACGGTGTCATGATCCGACTCTCCACCCGCATCCTCAGCCATGCGAACTTCGGCAAGCCTCCTCTCCATTGGACTCAACCATCTCGTCGTGCTTGGGAAATCGGGCAAAATGAAGACCGCAACAACCGCAACAGCGATCGTAAGCGCACCCTCGATGAAGAACAGCCAGCGCCACGCAGCATGTCCCAACTTTCCCTGCATACCATCCAGAATACCAGCCGCGATCAGGCCACCAAAGGCATTGGAGGACAGGTTACCGCAGTACAGGATCGCAGTGCGTAAACCGAGCTCCTCACGCCTGTACCATTTGGATAGGAGGAAAAGGGCACCAGGGAAGAAAGCTGCTTCGACAAATCCGAGGAAGAAGCGAGTGAGGAGTGCGCCGACAAAGCTGCGTGGCGGGTGTGTGAGTTTTGGTTTGATAGGGCTGGGGAGGGTTGATTGAATACGCACTTGTGGGTGATTCCGGTGAGGCAGGAGATGGCACCCCAGACGACCATGCATGCCGGGAGGTAGAGTGACGGCTTGCCGATGTCTGTTTCGTCATGTGAGTAATGGTTCCAGGGCTAGGCCGTTTAAGGCGACTTACAGTTCAAAAACATGTTACTAAAAGGCAAGTTGAATCAGAATTCCGGCTCGCGCTGATGTGAAGTTAGTGACGTACCTTGGCACCTGCATCAAAATGTACCCAACGTAGAGAATGGACAGCAGAGTTGCGAACTCTTGCCCCTTTAGGTGCAAGTCGGCCTCGAACCCACGCAACCTCGCAGCGGCAGCGTTGTTCCGGTCAATCTGCACACCACCAATCAGTCACTGTCGTCTCACTAATAGACAACCTCACTTACGTAGTTCAGAATGTAAATGACAACCATGATACTCATACGCGCGTCCAACTTGCGCAACAACTTCTTCTCCATCCGTTTCCGCTCCTCAGTCCCGCCAAACTCGGCGTCAACGTTCCGAAGCGGGTCATTCGACGCAATCTTGGACATATTGCTATTGTCCTCCACATACGTCTGCTCAGCATCGTGCTTGACATCCTTGGTCGCTCCTGCCATCGTGGGGTTCGTGGAGGATTTCAAACTCAAAGACGGGGAGGCGGGGGAGAGGGGGAGGAGTGGTGGGGAATGAGAGCTCGAGTCCGCACCCAGAAGACTTTTGAGTGAGGAGCTCTCCATGGGGCACGCGACTTGGGCTCGGGTATTTTCGAGGTGCCCTGGTGATTTCGAATCTGTCTAGCCGACGCCCAGAGAAAGTTGGCAGGCCTTTCTAAATTCGTGTGAGTGATGCGTCATTCGGGAAAGTCTTCCGGAACTCGGGCCGACCTGATTGGCTGGAATGCACACAAAATGTTCGGCTAAAATACGAGCGACTTGTGAGAAATTCGCCGATCGAGTGACCCGATTGGAAGAAAGGTGGGTTTGCCAAGAGGTGGAGGTGCCCCAGCGAATAATATTAACCACCTACAAGGCGACCGAGGACGATGGGGCGGCTGAGAACTGAAGCGGGGTTTCTGATCGTCCTTCTGCCGATGTTTGATCGTGAGCCTTCGGGTGGGAGCCAACAAAGCGGGGTACGTTACTCGTTACAAGAGGTACATGGACCTTGACAGAACCATAACACGTGAAGATGGCCACCTCCTCGAACGGTTGGACCACAAAGACACTGGTCGACAGACACACAGAGACAGTATACCAAGCGCGCAGCAATACCATAGGCCTCGTGGTTGGGCCACAACAGCGCCCAGGTGTGTGCCCAAACAAACAAACACGACACTCAGAGATACAAAGCCTGCATGGCACTCGAGCTCGAAAGCTCGCCCACACTCCTCGTTTACTTTGCACTGGTGCTACCGCCACTGTAGCCAGTGCTGAATCTGGTGCGCTTCTCCATCTTATTACCGGTATTCGTTTAATCTGATACCAATCTTCCTTTAATTAAACAGAGTTCAAAGAGTTAGCGAGACAAACAAGGATGTCAGCTCCTGGCATCCCGCGTTCGAGTATGAGTCTACTTGACTGCCCTGGTCCTCCGCCCAGCTTTCCACCCCCTCTCCCACCCACCTCCTACCCGCGTTCTGCTATTAGGCGCGTCGTCTCTGAGTCCCGGCCCTCTCAGCGACACCACCCGATACGTGCCCCAGCCTTGCCTAGGCTGCTTACTTCTGCATGGGCCAACGAGAACGAGGAGTCAATTGTACCATGTCGAAAGCCCAAGTATGGTTTACCTCCCAACCCGCGCGAGCCACCATCGCCGGGCCCTAAACTCGCTCCAGTTCGTACGCTCCGCCCGACCCCCGACTCGCGTCGTCTCAATACCAAAGACTTCGACCCGTCCACAATCAAGAAGATGCAAGCCCACCTGGGCGACCTAGGAGATATCCACGCACACGCACTTGCCCTTTCAGGACGCTACGGCGGGATGGACGCGCACTACGCCGCTCTAGATGCGCGTCATGCTGAGATGAACGAAGAAGATCGCGTCGCGTGGGAGCTCATGATGCAGATGCAGCGTGCGTCGGCTTTAGACCTCGCTGTCCCACGAAAGGCGAGTGCTGGGTCGACGTTGCTCCTTCCGGACTTTACGCTGTTGCATGGAGCGGTACCTCTGAGTCCTGGACAAGGCGTTCCTAGCTCACCTGTGTACTCTGTTGGGAACTCGCCGGAGCGTTCGCCTCACCCGCCTTTTGAGTGGGATAATCCTAATCCGTTTGGTGTGCCGATGTCTGCACCGATGTTTGGTCAGTCACGCCCGGTGAGCGTTGAGGAGAGACATAGTACGGCGCGGAAGGCTAGCCAGCCTGAGTTGGACATCGAGCTCGCGCGCAAGCCAAGGCCCGCTACGCTCCAGGCTCACGGAGCCGACGCTGAGAGCGTAAACGCCGTGCGTACTGGCGGTAAGAAGCGCCTCGGGGTGATCCTGGACAGACCCGTCGTGCTCGACGAGATGGAGAAACGCTATGGTGGACGAAGGCTTTGATTTAATTTGGGAACCAAGGGACTTTACAGTGATCCAACGACGACTTATGATTATGATTATGACTTTGCTCTCGCGCTTTATGCTGTATGCTGTATGCTCTGTACTTGTTTGGTGGGTCCGTTAATTTTTGCAATGAAATGAAGTCAATATATATGCGTGAATATTGTGGCCAATCAGGTCTCTTGCCGGGGCGGATTCCGGCTATCGCGCCACATAGCGCCACGACAGCCACGGCTTGGCCGGCTTGATTATCACCCAGGTTGGAACCTGCTGAGTTAATCAAGACTCTAAGCGCTGACAGGCTTCTGATTGCACGACCGCCAACCACCTTGCCGATGACCTTTTTTCGGATAATTGTTTTTCATGATTGAACGGCACGAGCCGGCGGGCGGAGATATTCACGAAAGCGGACATGCGCCGAACCAATTGCAGCAAACACACACCGCCAACCAATGATCAGAGCTACATGTTGCCGACCAACTCGTTTCTTATAGGATGATTGACTCAAGTGACCGACAACCTCCCGAAGATTCACACTCACCTCTCCAGGCGCGCGCACCGACACAGCGCGCGACGTGCCCGCCGCAACGAGCGCGACCCCAAATCGAACTCGAGCCGCCGCGGCAAGCGACTTTGATAACAACGCGGGGGAGGCGAGCCAACCGGAAAACTCTCCGACAACAAGCACAGAATATGTCCGGGCCGGGAGCCGATCGAGACGGAGCTCAAAACCATCGGCGCAGGAGACAGGGGAGGCGAATTCCCCTCGACGATGCATCGACGCCACGCCCACGCACTCATATCGCGTGCGTTGTCGACCTCTGCGGCTGCGGCGAGTCCGCGTGCGACGGCGAGGCCTGCGAGAGCCGCGCAGAGTACGGCGCGGAGGGTGTATGCGTTTGCGTTTGGAGTTGGAGGCGTGACGCTTGGGCTGGTTGGGTACAAGTTACTGCCACGCGGAGAGATGGGAAAGGTGGATGGGGATGTGGGAGGCAAGGGCGAGACTTTGGGGCCGTTGTTGTCGGAGCGGGTGATCTCGTTTGACGAGGTGCGGAAACACAATTCGCGCGACTCGTGCTGGGTTGTTGTTGCTGGCGAGGTCTACGACGTGACGGGCTTTTTGGAGGATCATCCTGGAGGTATTGCGCCGATTCTCAAGGTTGCTGGGAGTGACGCGACGCGCGTATTTGTACCGATCCACCCGCCTGGCACGCTTTCTACGCTTCCGCCCGATGCACACGTTGGCACTATCGATCCCGCGACTCTGCCAAAACACATTACCCAGCTCACCCAGGAGGAGATACGGATACAACGGGCCCGTGCGGCACTTCCTCCTCCCGATGCGGCGATTAATCTCGCGGACATTGAGAAACTTGCCAAGACCGTGCTCAACCAGACTGCGTGGGCGTACTACCGGAGTGCTGGCGACGATGAATTCTGTGAGTTCCTATCTTTTTTGGTTCATTCCTAGCACTACTAATTACCCGGCCCGGTAGCGTATCGAGAAAACGCATATGCATTTCGCCGATACTGGTTCCGACCACGAATGTATGTCCAACTTCACATCATACCCATTTCCAACTAATCCCCCCGGCAGAATGAACAAAGTCTCCCAAGTTCAAACTTCAACTACTATCCTCGGCATACCCACTTCCCTACCTATCTTCGTCTCTCCTGCCGCCCTCGCACGTCTCGGTCACCCCGACGGCGAAGTCGGAATCACCCGCGGCGTCGCCTCTGAAGGAATTATTCAAGGCGTATCCATCAACGCCTCATGCTCTCTCGCCGAGATCACAGATGCGCGTTCTACAGACTTCTCGCCCTCCGCATCCACATCCTCCCAGTCCCTTTCTCAAACGCACTCTTCCCCTACAGGTCCCATAACACGTACCGCCCAACCCCCCGTCCCAGACACGACTCAACCCCTCATCTTCCAAATATACCTCAACAAACAACGCGATCTTTCCGAGTCTCTGCTACGTAAAGTAGAGGGTATGGGCTTCCGAGCGTTGATGGTGACGGTGGATGCTGCAGTGGGCGGGAACAGGGAGTTGGATAAACGGGCAAAGGAGGCCGGGTCGTTTGCGGGTCCGGCGCAGTATGGAGCCAAGCCGGCAAATGGGAAGAAGAGCCAAGGTGTTGCGCAGGCGATTTCGGGGTATCAGGATCCGGATGTTTGTTGTGAGTTCGGGTGGTTGATGATGAACGGGGGAGGATATTGAATTTTGGGTGGTTTGTAGGGGCTGACATTGAGTGGATTAGGAGTATAACTAAGCTCCCGCTCGTCATTAAAGGGATCCAGTGTGTAGAGGTATGTTTACCCCTGTCTTCTTAGCAAGAGACCTCTAACCTAGTTCGTATATGCAGGACGCAGAGAAAGCCTATGAGCACGGTGTGGAAGGAATCGTACTCTCCAACCACGGAGGACGTGAATTGGACTTGTACGTCACCTACTCCCTTTTCCCGTCCGCCCCTCTAATCCACATTTCGCCTAGCTCCCCGCCCCCCGTCGACGTCCTCCACGAACTCCGCCTCAAACGACCCGATATTTTTGAAGATGGGCGCATGGAAGTCTTCATTGACGGCGGTATCCGGCGCGGAACCGACGTGATCAAGGCTCTCTGCCTAGGTGCGAAAGCAGTTGGGCTCGGCAGGCCGTTTTTGTATGCGAATGCTGTGTGGGGCGAGGATGGTGTTCGGCGGTGTGTTCAAAGTAAGTCCTCGACTTTTATTTGAAGGGAGTGAGGGCGCTGATGTGTGTGGGTTGCTAGTTATGAGGGAAGAGATTGAAACCGGTATGCGGTTATTGGGTGTTACGAGGATTGAGGACTTGAAGCCTGAGCATGTGAAGTATATGGCTAGGGAGCCTGCGCCGTCAACGTTTTCTCCTGATCAGGGATCTTCATAAAGTGGAACTTTATAACGTTAGAAAGAGGGAGGGGCTCTTTGTTTGAATACTTCGTTACTTGAGCCGGGTTTTGTACGTGAGGGGAGGGGGTCATTTGTGTGCTAGTCATGATATTTATCAATCTTGGATAGTCTTGCATCTGGTATTTTCCTTCTTTTACGATTTATGATTTGGTGGATACTTAGAACATGATGAATATGATACCTACCAGTGGAATTGAACCAACGTATATGCGGGTCAGACGGGTAGACATAGCACCACGATGCATTGGAGACGGACAGCGATACAAGGTATACATATATGCTAGATTTACAGGACAACACAACCCCTCGCGTTCTTGCTCTCGTCTTGGGATGAATTCAATGGCTCGGAAGATTGTGGCTGTCTCCCGCCGGTATGTTTCCACCCTAGCAACCTTTCCGCTTTCGAGCAGTCAAAGAACCTGCACCTTGCCGTCAGTCGCCACATCCATATCTCAGAATAAATGTAGAACGTACCCCTCACGCGGCTCCAACCTCTTCCTCACGATTGCCGACGGAAAATACTCTTGTGCCAATGTCTCCGTATCAACCTCCGGCACACAATGATCCTCTCCTACAGCGTACATCACCTCCGAGCCTGTCCAGTTCACTTCTAGTGCTAACAGACATGCTCTACCCGCCGCCTCGGCGTCAGTCCATCCCCAAAGGTCTTTTGCGTTTTGTTTAAGCGATTCAGGGCCAGACATCACTTTCTTTTCGGGGACAACATGGTGGAAGCGCAGGCAGGAGATTGCCATTTCTGGGTGGGAGCGGGCGAAGCATGCGGATTGGATTTCAACTATTTGTTTGCTGGGTGACGAGATCAGTATACAGCTGGGGATGTATGAGAGGGGAGGGGGACTTACGAGAGAGAATAAGGCTCGTCGACGAAGAAGGGATGTTCCTCGTCTACTGGAAAGTACTCGTATTTCTGAACTTTGGAGTAGGCTCCCCCGATGGCGTTTACGCTGCTTGCCATGACTACATATTTAATGCCTGCCTCGGCTGCCGCTACAGACCACCGATGGTGTCAGTTTCTCTAGTGACTAGTATTTCAAGACATACCTTGCAGCGCATTGAACGACAGTGTCACATTGGTGTTGTGTATCACGTCCGGCGTAGATAGATAAGGCTGGGCAAACGCCGCAAGATGAACAAGTGCGTCCGCGCCTTTCACAATACGTGCAAAGGTTGGATAGTCACGCAAATCAGCGGTCTCATACTGCACACGAGGGTCCTGTATGACACGTTCCTTGGGAGGCGGTACGTGGTCAACCAGGAGCAGGGTATGGTTGGTGGAAGAGAAGGCGACGTCAATGAGCCCTTGGGCGAGGGAACCAGAGCTTCCTGCGACTACGATCCTCATGTGTGGATGGTGGGGGTTCGCTGTCCTCGAGCAATGTCCCCCTCATAGACCACCCCGTCGGCCAATGAGCGTCGCTCCCGCATGTGATCCGCCAGCAGACGCGAGTGGCCACATGACCACACACGGCTACTTGTCGGACTTAGTCGTGTTAGTCAGCACACAGTCATCATGACGAGTCGAGACAAATATCCGATGTTGACAGCTATTTACATACACACATGCCTAATCCCGACGCGGCAGTCGGCCTCCATCGTGTTCCCACCCTAGCAAGCGTTGGGCCTTGGAGCAGTCGTAGAACCTGCCAGCGCACATCAGATTAATTAAATAGAATAACCGCAGAGCACGATGAGGAGCTTACCCGCGATCCGAACGCATAGTACTAGCCACTTTTGTTTCCGGGTAAAATTGGGCCGCCAGCTCCAATGCATCATATTTACCCGCACAGTGTTTGGGCGCGACAATGTAAAATACTTCCGCGCCGGTCCATTCCACCTCGAGACCGAGCATACATGCACGCCCTGCCGCGCGCAAGTCCGTCCAGGCCCACATGTCTTTGCGGATCTCGGCGTCCAGCTGGTTACTATAGTCTGGGCGCTCAGAAGTGACAAAGTGGAAGCGTAGGCAGGAGATGGACATGTATGGGTACCGCCGGGCAAATGCCGCCGCTTGGATCTCGAGAATGTGTTTACTGGAGGTGGCGTTAGCGCGCATCGGGGTATTAGTGGAGAGACCTTACCCGACCGAGTAACCGTCTTCAGGGTTGTAGGGGTGCTTTTCATCGAGCGGGAAATACTCGTATTTTGGGTCGTTGGAAAACAGTGCTCCGATAGCGTTTATGCTGCTGGCGAGCACAACGTGTCGCATCCCCAGGTTTGCGGCCGCTGTAGAAGACAATGCCCTCAGCCTTTTTTTACACGTAGACACTGTACCGCTTACCTTGAAGAGCATTGAACGACATGGCCACCATGGCGTTGTGGACATCCTGCGACTCGAAAGGGGGCGCGCCGCGCTTCCCGCCCACCGCCAGATGAATCAGCGTGTCCGCCCCGTCGAGCGCCTGGTAAAATGCCTCGTAGTCGCGCGTGTCCGCCTTGACATACTCGACTCGGTCTCCCCCAATCCTTTCAGCTGGGTCTCTTACGTCGATCAGACGCAGCCTATGGGATGTATGTTCCAAAGCCTCGAGAATAACCCCTTTGCCCACAGTGCCAGACGAGCCAGTGATAGCGACAAGCATGTTCAGGAGAGAATGGATAGTGTGGTTGGAACAGAAGCGAGTAAATGCAGCTCCGATTTATCACTGGCGGAAATCGGCTGAAAACGTCTTGCAAGTTGTGGCGCGTTCGAAGCTCGGAACCGGAAGCGCTTTATTTGATTTAGCTGACCAAAGCCGATGGCAGTGCACAGACGATCTTTACTACTTGTGCCCCGGAATACATTTGCCTAAGAATAACAACTTCTACCATCATGTCGCGTATGCGCGTCAATGCAGTTGCTTTCGTCTATGACCAGTCTCCTATTCTCGTCCGCACGTACACCTCGTCTAAGGATGCCGAACTCAAGTACCACTACGTCGCCCACACGAGTCTAGACGTGATAGACGAGCGAGGCAAGCTGCCAACTTCCCAACTTCTTTCTAATCTACTGATATCTTCTCCAAGTCGGGTCTAGCAAAAGCGGAGACTGCTATCTAGGGCTCCTGTACACCATGGAGGATCTGGCCGTCTACGGTGAGTCGTGCAAATCGCATCATCCCACCGTCTTACGTTCCATCTCCCACGAGGCAAGGCTACATCACCCCCACCCGGGTAAAAATTATTCTGGCGCTCGCGCTGGCGGATTATGTCGTACGCGACGCGGACGTGGTAAACGTCAGTTCTAGTCCCCTCGCTTACCTGCGGTTTCGCACACCTGTCATCCCATCTTACCTTGCATTGTTTGGTCCCACGGCAGATTTTCAAGACGATGCATAGTGCCTATGCCGCGGCGCTCAGCAACCCGTTTCTCCGCCTGGCCGCGCAGACGCACACGGGCCACTCGGCGCCCGTGCTAACGAGCCAGAGTGGGAAGAATAACCTCGGGAAACGCGTAGACGAGATTGTTCGTGTGATTGGCACGATCCCTGTTGTCGCCGATGAACAAGTTTAAAGTCGTTGGGATTTTGGATTCCGCTTGATTTGAGGGTAGCGTGAAAGTAGATGAGTGGTGGCTGCAGATCGTCTCGAGCCTGGGCGTCTAGATCTTCCTGGTGCTCGAGACGTGGGACGCGAGATGCGTTCATTGTGGCCTAGAGCGATTGATGCCCTCCTATTGACTCATACGCCTCTAGCTTACGGTGTTTGAGACAGATACGGGGCGCATATCTTTTCGTCTTGTTGTGGGTATGTTTTCAATATTCATGTACACACAATAAACATATGTTCTACTCTATTTTGGATAAGTTCTCCCAGTGTGATTTCCCATAGGTCGCAGCGACAAGCAAAGGGAACACGAGAGTTGCGTCTGCGAACACCTAGGCGTCGTATCAGTGACTGGGAATTCGAACGGAGCACTTTGTGGCTCACTTTGACAGATTCAGACCCCGCTCGTATCTTTCCCCACGAGATGGCCTCGTCAGGACGAGCTCCCGAATCGGATCCGTCGAATTCCTGGCCCGTGTTCTGTGCCACCTTGTCAATTCAAGTTCTTCCGAGTAAACAAGCACTTACAATATACACCGAAAAATCGGCACCATTTCGCTACCAGGATGCCCGAGTAAGTCTTTAGCCATTATTGGGTAGAGTATTAAACGTACGATCAGCATAGCGTTTGCTATTTGGTGCTTGCAGACCCCTCCGCCCAGAATGATCATCCCGGCTTTCTTGGCCTTTAGTGCGAGGTCGTTTATGGCTCGAATGTCTCGGACAATATCGATCGTCAGGCCTGGATTGCGGAATGAATGGAAGTAGATCATGTCGCCCAAAGACCCGTCCGTTAGTGCTGGGCAAAATACCGGAATGTCGTTCTGCGAGCCACATATCAGAACCGCTCAGGGAACACGCATATAGAGAACGAACCTTGTACGCCCAGTAATACACTGATTCCTCATGGTTGATCTCCTTCCCTAGCCTCCTAATTACCTTGCTCGGCGTCCACACATCCCCCGTCTCCTGTTGCTCCTCCAGCATCTTGTCTAAAATTGGAGTTACCCAATCCTCAAACTTGCAATAGTTATCATTCGGCACGACAAGATTCCCGATCCTGTTCATCCCCTTTTTTCTTAACTCTGCGCCATCGAGATGAAAGTCGCCCAGATAGGTCGGGTTGAGACACTTGATAAAGTCTTCTTCGATACCTCCGGCAGTGGTGACGACTGCGGATACGTGCTTGTGCTTAACGAGGTGGAGGATGACTTCACGCAGGCCTGAGGAGATAAGGTTGGAGGTGTAGCCGAGGAATACTGTGCAGCGGGTTGAGGCGCGCACTTCGGGGGACGTGTAGTCGGGAGATTCGTCTTCGGTTAGTGGCTCGTCGGAGAGTCTCCAATTTCGCTACATCCAAACACCCTAGTTCAATCGAGTAAAGTGAGATGATAGGTGGGGTATTCACCATTTTGTCTACGATCCGAATAGCCTTTCCTAAGCTCGTGGCCTGGAACCCAATCCTCTCATAGCCACCTAATAGCGCATTCAAGTCCAGCGGCTGATCAAAATTGGGTCCTCGAATAGGAATTGCATCATCAGGTACAGGTTGAGATTGTACCAAGACGGCGGCAGCCGCAGCAGCGGGACGAGCAGAAGGTCCTGCTTGAGATTGAGGTTGGCTAGACATGGTGGGCTGGATGCGGTAACACTTAAATTTACGCGGGAGGAAAGTGATGGGTCATGTGACTTTTATTAGTTGGAGCTTGATTTGGGAAGCTTGGAGCTTTCCAGCTTTCTAAATTTTTCATTGCGATCCAGATGCACGAGAGCGAAAGATGGTCCATGGTTTGGGGATTTGCGGAGAGGATATGCCCCAAGGGTCGTTGATGGCATAATTTATATGAATGTTATGGCGCATATAGCCAACCGCACTTGGGAGTTGTGGAGCTCACATATGTCACCTGTTTAATATAGCTCAAGATTGACAAGTGTATTGAATGGGCTTCGGCTGACCACTTAACAAACTGAGGCTGGATTGTTATCGACTATGAAAGAACAACAGCGGGATTACAACAAGAAAACAACAAGAAAAAAGCTATGTGCATCGTTCCAGTACGTTATCGAGAATAAGAATAACTAAAAAAAAAGTCACATATGTACTCCTAAAGCAAAAAGCATGGTCCTCAAATTCCAGCCTCTTTTACGGCGCTTGAACAAGTCGCGCCTTCTTTCTGTCACTGCCCCCGTCCGAATCCGCCCCTGTCACCTGGACTGGATCATTACTTGTTTGGGCTATAGCGTGAAGTCCGTCGACGTCGGTATCAGGCACTTCGAGAGGTCTCTTACGAGTTTTGCCTAACTCTTTGGGGAAAGCAGGTTCGGGAGTCATTGCAAATGGAGTGAGCGGCGGAGGTTCTTGAAGCTGTTCAAGGTGATGAGTGAGTCGCCTGTGGGATGTATAAAAGTAACTCACCCCGCTTCCAAAATCAACCTCGCCGGCCAGAGCTCTATTATAGAAATCAGCCGCATATCAATGGAAATGCAATCAGGAGACTGACGCTCTTGCTTTCTGTGCTTCCTCTTCTGCTTGCTGCGCTCGCAGTGCCATCAATTCTCCCCATCGCTTCCAACTATCACGATTTCGTTCCCAAGATTTTGCTTGTACAACGGCGTTTTCTCGAATGCGAGTTGCTTCGGCGAGCTTAGCCTCGAGAGTAGTAACCTGGGATTTGTACCTATCGAAATTCCAAGACAGGCGGTTGTTAGTTAAGGTGAAGCAATCTGTGCCTGCTCGGACTGTTGTGCAAACCCGCTCATCAACGGCCGGGTCACTCTGCTATCACAACAGCTGAGGCTATGAGGTGTATGCGTACTTTGCTATGTCTGCAATGCTTCGCACGTCGGCATAATCCTTTTGCTGTATCGTGGAATGCTGCCTCAGTCCTTGCAACTCCTCCTGGGCGAGAATAAGCTTGGCTTCCGAGGCTTCAGATCGTTCATTCGCAGCTAAGTGCAATCTATCATAATACTTGGTCAGCGTGCTGGCGTCTTGTAGAACTCATAGTAATGTTATACCGGCTGAGTTCGGATGCTAACTCTGCGCTTTTAACGAGTTTGCTATGTATAAAAGGTTGGATGGGATAGGTCAAAAAAGCACGGGAACGCTCACCCTCTCAGATGATTGTTCTCCTGTTCGTTTGTGTCTAGTAATTCTGTCAGTCGCATTACCTCCCTAGGTTGATAGAACCAAAGGGTAAATGTTTGACTTGATAGTTTCGCGGTATCAGTAACTTACTTTTCGGTGACCGCTTTTTCTCTGCTGATTTGTGCTACGGCGGCTTCTGGTGTGTGTTCCCATTCAGCTTTCAACCTAGGAAACAGATAGTGATAGTGTCCCGTTTGCGGGTAAGACCATATCTTATTCAACTCACTCATCAAAAGATTGGGATACCACGCCCTTGGCCGTCAGCAATCTGTCGCAAGACTCTTGGGTAAGATCCGCATGCGGTGAAAATAGAGTACGGCTTACTGTTTAGCTGCGGATAACTCGTTCTCGGTCTTGAGACACTTGGCTTGCAGCTCAGTAAACTGATTGTAGTATATCTCCAAGGTCTTTTCCGTGCTCGCCTCCGTTCTGAATAAATGTGTGTGTTTAGTTACAAGAATTGTGGTGACCGCTCAGAACAGAAACGGCTCACGATCTGTATGTCGCGATGTCACGCGCTAGTTGTTCGTTATTTCTGAAAAAAGGCGTTTAAAAGCAGTGCTTAGCGAAGCAGAGATAAATAATTAAATACGCTTTTGCAGTGGCAAGTTCGGACTGAGCCTTCTGAAGATCTTCTTCGCACTGATCTAGACGTCTTCCGGTGTGTCAGCGCAAAGGAGATATCGTATCAAGAGACGGAAATTCACTCATGCACGCCCTCTAGCTCTGCCTCCATTAATTCCGCTTTTTCAATCGCGGTAATAACTTCAGTATCCGGCTGTGATTTGGCCTCGAGCTGTGTCGTTAAGTCTATAACGCGACTGTATCAGCATTAGCTCGTCAGTACTACTGTTAAGTTAGATTATGAGCAGAATACACACCTTTTGAGCGTTGCATTTTCGTTTTGAGAAGCAACTAAGAGTCTATAGAACATTCAATTTAAAGAACTCTAACCTCGCGGAACGTTGCCTACTCTTTGCTCTGTTGTAAGAGTTTTAGGAAGACTCTTCCTTGCTCAGAGCTGCCAACAAGCTTAAGCACGGGAGTAACATAAGCTAATGGAGAAATATCACCTACTTCCAATCTATGGCCACTGTCGTTGTCGAAGGGCCAGCAGATGAGGATAATGATCCTTGGGCCTGTGGGAATGGTTGGATAGATGTATTGGGTGAGTCAGCCTGAGGGACCCCTCGGTTCTTCTGAGTGTTGTAGGGTATGAATGTCTTGAATCTAGCTAGTTCATCAGACTTCCAATTTCATAAGAGCCAAGGTGTTCACGTACTTGCCGATGGTGTCAGTTGCTAGTTTCATCTTCTGATTGTGTAGCTTCTGCAAGTTGTCGTACCGCTCGGCCTGTCGATACAGTTCGTTGCGATATAGGGCGATATTACATCTATCACACCAGGGGACAGGTTCACCCTGGCCATAACTCCAACAATCTTTGCAGATGAAATGACCTGAATATCTATCATTGAGTGACACCATATATGTCTTAAGCAAGGGAATAGTTACCGCAATCTAAAGCTCGCCTAGAATCTGAGGATCATGTTCAAACAAGGCCACGGTTCACCTATTCGTTTGCATTGGCTATTAAATGAACTTACTTGGATCACTCAGGGCGGTTGTACGGCCACACCTACATAATGCAAGTGAAGACGAATTTGTTGACATAGGCTACCAATACAGGATATCCGTGAGTTAAATATAGGCAATCATAGCTTCGAGGTACCCACCAGTTAGAAGGCGTCTTTACGGAGGGCTGGAGTATATCAAGAAATCAACTGGTGTAGTGCCGACCGGCAAATGCGTCGATTGGTAGGCGGCTGATTTGAGAGGCTGATCCACTGCACAGAACTAGGTTTACTGGAAGTAGGGCAGATAGTTTAGACCTCGAAATTGATAGTTATTACTCTCTAAAACGTCATGAATTTGAGAGCGTTGCGTGCAATGAAAGATCTAGTACCTACGGTGCTGCGTCTCGACCGCTGTGCTGTGAAACAACAGGGATTGACACAAACTAGGTAACGGGTGTCTGTTCTCAGAAATATTCAAGAAGACAGATGTGTTTCGATAAACCTATGAGGCGAAGCGGGAACGTTGGTGGATGTTGTAAACAAGCGTGGCTCGTGATCGTGATCTCTGATCGTCTCCACGTGATCATCGACGTTGCCCGCAGCAAACTACATCCAAGACCAAGTTCCCTGCACACATGTTTAGCCTAGGAAAAAGGCTTTCGACGCCGTTTGGTCTACTTGGGGAAGATACTAAGCTCTCGTTTAGAACGAAGAAGTCTGGAATCTCGAGATTATCTGAAAGCTCGGTAAGCACACCTGTTATATTGTGGCTAAGACAAAGTCACTAATGAGCTAGTATAAGATTGCCGAGTCAGACGAAGCATATTGGTCACAGGTAGTCTTGACGATTTCAGTAACGATATTATTTACTTATCGGACGTTAACAGTATTATCTGCTATTTGATAGCCCTTCCGATGTGTGTAACCTCATAGCACCCCATGACGGTAAGTGGTTTGGACTAAACACAGCCTTTCTTAACTAACTGCGTCACCAAAAGTCCGAAGAGCTCTATCAGAAGCTCCCGAAAACGTCCTTACACTGCTGAAGGTCCTTAATCGGCGCTTACTTACACTCCTCACAGACCATACGTTCCCCTCTGAGATCTCCACGATTCCTGCATTTTCGTCTCTATACACTGGCACTACACAGCGAAATCCCAACAAAGAGGTGCTCAACTGCCTCCGTGTCCTAGCGCGTGTTCTTCCTGTAGTTTTTGAAGGAGATGCGGATCATGGCCAGGTGGAAGAACAGTTTTGGCTGCGTACGCCCAAGAATGATACCGCCCCGGCTGAAGTGGACCAGTCAAAACAGTTTGTGATTGACGATGAAGAGGAAGAAGACGGCCCCAAATCGCCTACAGCCCAACCAGATGGACAACCCACCGCCGAAGCAGCAACAGAGGCATCCCTGGGCGAAAAGCTAGTGAATGTCGTACTGGATTTGATGTTCTGTTGTGGATTTACCATCCCTAAGAAGATTCAAGTTGACCACCACAAAATCAACTACACGATATGGGTCAAAGGAATCGGATCTAACTCAGACATTGGCACCTCGCGAGATTTGGAGAGCAACAAGACTGAGGTTTTACGTGAGTTTCCTTTATCTTGCCTAACGAAAGATGTAATTTAACATTCAGCTTGCATCAGGGTTGCTTCTTGTTCTACTTTCGAAACAGATATTTATTCCCCCAGCTGTGGCTCTGTCAATGATTTCTCCTGCTCTCGTTGTGCTTACTCAACGTATACCCCGCCGACGTGTCTTGACTCTACTATGTTCTCTCCTCAACACTGCCTTGCATCCACCCAATCTCTCGCCACTCCCAATTTCTTCTTTGCCATACAACCATCTCGTCACCCGTGCCATGGACGCCGATGCCGTGCCCGAATCTGCTGTATCTGTCCTGTGCGTACTGTTGGACTATCAAACTGGCGAGGCTCGAGATCGGGTAGTTGGTGGGCCAAACGCTGGGGCTGAAGCGGGAGAAGAGCCAGAGCGACTACCAACTTCCAAGTCGAATGCATTCAGATATGCTGTTGCGAAGCTAGTACGTATTTTTATTTCTATCTCCAGCGGATAAACCTTACGCGTTACATTTGCAGCATCGTGCCAGTGACTTTGAGTTCGTTTTCGATGGTATCCTTGCATTGTTAGAGCAAAATCTTGCAGCTTTGAACGGATTATTCCCTGGTTCCCGAAAGGGTGTATCGTACTTGCTCGAAATTTGTAAGTGATATCGTACTTCTTCACGAGATAGATTACGAGTTACATTTAGACGTGTTCCTGTGGAAAATGTTGGACTTGAATAAGGTGTGTACTATTCCAACGACAAGAAACCAACCCTGATATTGTGGCTGCTAGAAATTTCGCGCATTTGTGGCGGACTCGGAGAAATGCGTTGACCTCGTCGCCTATCTCTTATGTTCTTGCTTAGAGGTCAAGGACAAGCCGCGTATGTCCCACGCATATACGATATCGGAGTGTTACTTACCCTCTCTTGTAGAGAGCCAAGGCTTCTGTCGTGCTCTTTCATACATCATCCAGTCGATGTCATCTGAATTCGCACTTGGCGCAAAGCTCCATCTTCCTGTCCGAATCGCGGTTCCTGCAAAGTGGGCCACTGCCGGCACAACGGGCGATTTTATGGTTACAGTAAGCCTCTCAATACAATATCGTGTTATTTAACTGAAACTCTCATTACACTCACCTTGTAAATCTAGTCTATTTATTCCATCGTGGCCACTACCTCCGGAACTCTAACTTCATTATACCCAGCCCTCATCATTACACTCTCCAACATATCTCCCCACCTCACGCAACTCACCATAACATCTTCAGCTCGGCTTACTTCCCTCCTCACCTCCTTTTCCTCTCCGCTCTTCCTTCTTGCCGATGAATCACACCCACGCCTCGTCTATTTCGTTCTGGAAGTGTTCAACAACGTCATTATGAGGCACCTTCCAGAAAATCCGAATTTGGTGTATGCGCTACTCAGGGCCCGGAATGTGGTCGAAGCATTGGGCGTATTTACACTACGAGGAGCGGTGCGAGATGTCCGGAGACGAGAAGAAGCTGCAAAGGGCCAGGGTAAAGGCAAGGGGAAGATTGTGAGCGGTGTTGGACGGGACAGTCCCGACTTGTCGAAAGAAAAGAGGGATCTGATGCAACGCGAGCGAGGGACCGACCTCCCGACTCCTGAGGACCTTGAAAGCAGCCTTGGAGGGGATGAGGCCCCTGTGCCTGCTGTCGGGATGTCTGAGAAGGCGCGTGGGAAGCTGCGAGAAGATGCAGGCAGGGAAGAGAGTCTGGACCTGTCTGCTGAGGAGGAGGTTGCGGCTGCTGTGGCTCTTGGGAAGAATGGTTTTATCCCGACACAGGAGTGGGTCTCTTCGTGGCAGCGAGGGTAAGTTCTTCTTTTAATTCTAAAACTACTTGTTCACCCTATACATGGCCATGATTGACATTGAACTCTAGGTTGCCCCTGGACATAGTGCAACTGTCAATTGCTGAACTTGCGCCCAAGGTACAGGAATTGCAAGCCAACGGGAGCCGCGCATCGAGCACGGCTGCGATTCTCGACCTATTACGATCAGCGAATTTAAGCCACGTTTTGCCTCCCGTCGGTCCTCTAGCTCCCCGTAAATTCCAGGTAGGTTCTCCTCCAAAAACTTATGAACTACTTTATCAATGACTTGCGTTTCCAGTGGTCCGATGCCTCGCTTGTGTGGCTCAACTCTTTGCTCTGGGGTGAGATCTATGTACGAGGAACGACGCCATTGGGCGTATGGAACGCTACAAACGTTCGGCTGTTTGGAGTGAAGCATACTCCCCAGCCTAGGCGTGTCACGGACACTGTACAAACTGTGATGGGCGGGTTCTGGGGTGGGGCGGCGCCGCCAGGGGGTAACGCAACTGGAACGGCGACACCACCCCCGTTGACTGGCTCATAATTGTACACTACGGCGCTGGAGGGAGGTCATTGTAGATTTATGTTGTTGTTTTGACATAATGTAATGTGTATACTGATCGAAGAAAGTGGAGGTGTATCTCATTTCCAACCACGACCATGACTCAACTTGGCTGGTGCAAATGTCGGCTACGCTAAGAAGTTTGATTGAAACCACCCCACCCCTCATATCACCCTTGCAAGCTCGTATCCTAGTTGCTAGTATCGAACCTGTGGACACTAGTGCTTGAACTTATTACTAGCACTTGAAAGACTACATTACCTTGGAGCTTTACTTCCGTTATAACCTGGGAATTAGAGACTAGCTGAACTTGCCGGCTCATCCTTCGACATCATGACTGGACTTGACAATAGTGCTGGACCTTCAGAGCCCTCACGCAGTACTATGACACGGCGCACGACACACTTATCCTCGGACCTCTCGCAAATACAAGAAAGATTGGCCCAAGACTCAGAAACAGACACCCAATCCGCCATTGATCCGGGAGCCATGCCAGGAAGTAATCCAGGAATAGCGAAGCGAGTGACAGGCCTGAAGGATCGGTATGCTACTACGGCGTGGGCGATGTGAAATGTCTGACTTATGCTTGATGGATAGAATTATTCATTTCTCTCCATCTTGGTTCAGGTAAGCGTCTGGTAGCAACTTCTGGACACCAGGTCTGAGACCGATTCCCACCAGCGTAACAATGGGAACAGGGGCAAGTACAATACTATCGATTAAATATTTAAACAAGTTTAACTCGTATCACTAGGTAAACGCAACTCTACTTCTGACCTTACCATGGCCTTCCATTTTCTACATTGTTAGGCCTATCGCGGCGTCTTTCCTGATACTCGACATTATCTTATTCGTACTGTTTTCGGGAGCACTGATTACTCGTTATGCAATGCATCCTGAGATCATGGGACTCACTCTAGGACATGCAACGAACGTAAGGACATTTCACACACGACTCAGTGAACTCGTGATCTTATCATTCTCCTCGAATTACAGAGCTTGTTCCTTGGTACAATACCAATGGGGCTGATCACGATACTTGGAGCAACTGCGCTAGTATGCACTCATGCATACGGTCTAAGTGATGGATGGGTATTGGCCGCTAGCTATGGCTGGTGGTTTTCGCTAGTTATATCGGGTATCGTGGGTTTGCTAGTTCCCTGGATGTAAGCCAATTCCTCCTAATCACCACAAAATATATACACAAGCTTATTGCGGCTCGATAGGCAATTTACTACTCACAGTAATCGACCTGAAACTGTGACGGCGGCATTGCTATTACCTGTAGTTCCGACCATCACAAGTGAGTCTATATCCTCTCAACCCCCTAAGGATACTAATTGCAATGAACGGTAGTTGCGGCTACCGGAGCAACACTAGGCAACTTGTTGGTTGAAAAATATCCTGAATATGTGTTCAATATGTGGATTGCATGTACGTCGCATATATGAACAGCATTCGGCCATCACTAACCAATGAGTCACTATACAGCTTACATCTCATGCGGAATTGGTACATCACTGGCGCTGATGATCCTAGCTCTTTATCTACAGCGACTAGCATTTCACCATCTCCCTGCAACGGACATGATCGTGCGTATTAAGCCACCACCACATAATTCCAAGGTATTCACACGGCATAAAATTTCCGGCTCATTCAGGTCACCGTCTTCCTTCCGCTTGGTCCAACCGGTCAATCCGGCGTAGCACTCTGCAATCTTGGGCGTCTTGCCGTTTCGCTTCAGCCCTACTTTCAGTCGAAGCCCCACTTGGAAAGTCTTGCTTCGGCTGTATTTGGGGTCTACGCTTTAGGTATAGTGGGGGCGTTATGCATGATGGGGTTGGGGTTGTGGTATTGGGCGGTAGCCGCATTAGCGTTCGGGAGTCGGATGCGTGGCGGGGAAGTTAAGCCGGAATTTAATATGGGGTACGTATGAAGCCTTTTGTTTCTTGCGTGCACTGATGAGACTTGTTTGGAAGGTGGTGGGGATTCACGTTCCCGCTTGCGTCCCTTACATTGTGTGTTCTTGCTTTAGGGACCGAGCTTCATTTGATGTTTTTGAAGGTTCTCGGAACGATCATGGTGGGCATTGTGATTGCATTATGGGTGAGATTCTCGGCACTCTCTATTTTCAATTAATTTGGCTTTTATGCTAAGGGGTAACTCGTAGATATTGGTCGCGATCAAGACAATACAAGGTGTTGTTTCTGGAAACGCCTTCCAAGCACCATGTTTAGCTGGATGGTCCCCGAAAAGGGGGGACGATGACAGCGAGAAGAGCGCATCATAGAGCGTTTAATCTGTTAATTTCTTGGTCTCAAATATCACGGGATGAACCTAGTTATTGGAGCTGCGGAGGGCGTATATCGTTCTACTCTGCTGAGCCGCAGCAGATTGTGATTTCAGACACCACGCGCCATTTTGTGAAGCGAACAGGTTCACGTATCTAATTCCTACGCATACCAAGTATGCAATGAGAACACATGCGAGACTTCTACTTTGTTAGTGGGGATGCAAGACTTCAGTTTTTATTGAGCGGAATCCCAGGGCCCCCAAAAAAACAATAAGCGCCGGGCTTCTCTAGAGTGGTAACGTAACACCATGTGGGGAGGTGATGGATCGCCTCATTGGTCTTGCGCAAAACCAACAACCCATCCCACACTCAACGAAACAAATCCGGGTTAAACAGACGATCTCTTGCGGCAGGAATTAATATTGAAACATGGCGGCTGCAGATGCAGGCCCACAAGTGAGCGTTGCTCTCGGGATTACGATAGGATTGTTGGCTTCGTTTGTTCAGTCACTGGGTACGTTTGTCCAACATCTGTCTTGTCGGATTTATCAATTTTTTAACCGTCCCAGGTCTTACTGTACAAAGAAAGAGTCATTTGCTGAACCAAGCCTGCTCTGAAGAAGACAGGAAGCCCGACTATCGCCGTCCGTAAGTTACATGTTCCATGTGATTGACGCGTCTCACAAATATCATGTAAAGTCTATGGCTTGTTGGTTTTGGTGAGTCTTATTACAGCAAATGATGTTTTGTGAGCTAACGCATACTCGTTTACTAGGTATATTCATATCTTCCAACATCCTCGGCTCGCTTTTCCAGATCGCCTCCTTGCCAGTAGTCATCCTCGCTCCCCTAGGGGCTGTCTCTCTGCTATGGAATGCTTTCTTTGCTAGGCTGATACTTGGCGACGTCTTCTCAAAATACATGGTCTTAGGGACACTCTTCGTTGCCACTGGCGCTGTTCTCATCGCTGTCTTTGGTATCGTCCCTGAGGTTACACACTCTCTCGATGACCTGCTACAACTATTCCGTCGGACCACCTTTGTCGTTTATTTCACCCTTCTTGGGTCTGCAGTACTAATCACACTTATAATTGTGAGTAATCTACTCCACCTCTTGACGTGCTCACTTCATCATTCTGGCCACTAGACTCATATTGCGGAGTGGAGACTCAACCGTGATGGCCAAATTCGCCTTGACGAGTCAGTTCCAACACCTCCGCTCTCTCCGATCACACACGACCTTGACCTCGCAGTCGATACCGACACCGAGCGCTCCCAACTACTCGATACCAAGCCCACTCCACCACCGCATCTGGCTCAGCACCCCACATCCCAGCAGCGCACTGCCACCTGGATCGCCATCTCCTATGCTTCGGCCTCCGGCCTCCTCTCCGGGATGTGCTTAATATTCGCAAAGTCAGGTGTTGAGCTACTGGTACTCACTATCTCGGGCAAAAATCAGTTTTGGCGGTGGGAGAGCTGGATACTTGTGCTCGGTTTGGGAGTGTTTGCCCTGCTACAGGTACGATTGATATGATGCCCGTCGATCATTCCGTTAATACGTTTATATTGTAGCTTTGGTACCTGCACAAATCACTGACGCTGGCCGACCCCACGCTAGTTTGCCCCCGTAAGCACTTCCCCTGGCGATCGAGGTTTTGAGTAACTGATCGTGCCTTAATTTAGTGGCCTTCTGTTCTTACAACTTGTCGAGCATCGTCAATGGGCTGGTCTACTTTGACCAGATTTCCGAGCTGTCGAGCCTTCAACTGTGCCTTGTCGGCCTGGGCATAGTTGTTCTCCTTGGCGGGGTGTGGGCTGTCTCCGTTCAGCAAGGCGGCGGGATCAAAGAAGGTGCCTGGGTAGAGGAGGACGCAGATGACGAAGAGGTCGAGCGGACTATTGCCTTGCGAGATACATTCAGCGGAAGCGAACATAGCTTGGGGCCTATCCTTGATGCGTCTCGGCCAATGGTCGTATCCCCGAACGCCATCAGCGAAATTGCGTCTCCCCTCCAAGATCCCTTCCAAGACATGCCCCCACGTAGTCCTCTCGGTGCCGGTTCTTTACCACGCAGCCCAATTACCGAGTCTAGTTCGCGTCGCCGTGATATTCATATTCGCACAGGCTCTCTTGATGCGTCTTCTCCTCCGATCTCGCCCCAGCGACGCTCGCAAACACGGCCGCGGTACGGCACCCTCCTCGGTGCGGAAGGATCTGCGGGCGCACTTGTCGCGCCTGGATTTTCTATTGGGCTTAGTCCCGTGTCGCCCGGATTTGCGTTGATCCCGCGGGCCCGGCGAAGGCTCGGGCTGCGTAGTATCAGCGAAGGATCGGCTGCGCCTGGTACGCACGATGACGCCCAGGGACAGGGACGTGGGCGGAGCGGGGAGGGACATGAGACCGCTGGGAACAGGAGGTGGCGCTGGGTCCGGGGCCTTGCATTTTCGAACAGAGAGAGGGAGAACGGGCAGGGGAATCTACCTCGATGATTATATACGACTGCTGATTGGACATAAGGATATGGACGAGGCTATTTCTATCACTTGTAACTTGCATATTTCTCTCAGACGAATGCTTGTCAAGCAATTATCTTACACTCATCATACTAGTGCATTTTTGTTCCCCATGAGTTGCTACTATACACGATTGCAATAAAAGATACAAGGTGGGGAACTTTAAGCGCATTGACAATTAGCTGGACGTCTACTGCTTGGGGATAACGCCGCCCCTCTGGAGACGGAGCTGCGAAATGAAAGCTCAGTTGGGCCCAAGTTAGCAGACATGCAACACTCACATCGTCATCTTTGTAGACTAGAACAAACGCACAGAGTTGTCAGCATACTTCCGTGAGACGGAGAAAGTAGCCGTGGACTTACAGTGACGCGAGATGGCAAATCCTGCCCCTATGATGCCCGCAACAACGACTGCGCCCATAGGCCATAACTCAATGGGTACATCTTTGGGCCCAAACCTGAATATCTATGGAAACATCTGTTGTTTGACTTCTCGCCCTAGGACAGGCACAAGCATCACTCACGAGCTTTGCTTTCTTTTCAGTTGTCCCTCCGACAGTGGACTGCAAGCGACGTCCAACCGGGGGTTGAATGTTGACGCTGCGACGACCAACGACTTGACGCAGAGCTGGGGTAGTACGTTGAGCGAACATTATGAATGGTAGTGTGGGATGAATGAAGTTGGGACTTGAATAAGGAGCTTTATTTACGGCCTGGGTCTTTAGCGTGATGTCATGGCGCTTCGTCTGAGATCATGGTACCCGCTCAGCGCATATAATCACCAATTTAGTCAGCATCGATCGGGTGGCTACAATGCGAACCAACCGTGCGTACAGAGCATACAGTGGCATTAACCTACTGCTCGTGTGAGCGACTACCGTGGTACGAGTGATACGTAAAATCTTATTGTTCGCAGCTTGTGTGTCCGCTGGTCATGCATCGGCATGTTTGCCTAGCCCAGTCGCTGAAAACCCGGAATTCAGGGGTGTGCTACTCTTATTTAGTCCGCATCGTATGAATGTTGCGAAGTGGATCATGATAGGGCTAGCTCACAGCCGAGATTCAAGCTTTTTTGTATGGCAAGGAACAAAAGGAAGAAGACGCAGGAAGAACATCTGGGCTTAGAACTTATGGCGCCTGAAATTCGATATCAGAATCAGAGTTTGCACACATGTATGAATATTGATGAAGGAAATAAATTGATCAAGACATATTGTCACATAAGAGTATCGTACATGTGCTACACTAAAAGCAAACTATCTACTGTAAAAAAAACCGAAGTATAAACAAAAGGATGGGCATGAGCGTGGGCAAGCATGAGGCAGAACAAGCATGACCAAGACCATAGAGGACGTCTATATTTCAACAACAATGCGGGCAGCCGGTGCGATCGGAGTCATGATGTCGCACATCCCTGTATCCCGAACCTTTTCAGCGTCAGCGCCAAAGTAGCCTGTGAGAACAGCCCATCAGTACAAGGAGATCACGCCGAAAGGCAATTAAGCACTCACGAGGCGTCATGAAAGTCCAATCAATCGCTCCCTGCACCCAATACTCGATGCCTTGCACGTACAATGCGACTTGAGCATCGAGTTCCGGGCCAAAGGAGCGCAGCTGTGCCTTGGCATCAACGTACTCTTGGACACGCTTGCGAGTGAGCTGGTCGACAAAGTCCATCGCACCCTCAAGATCGAGTTGCTTGTCCCACATGGTGATGAAGACAAGGTTTTGCGTGTCGCCTCGTGCTTGTTCGATCTAAGCGAGTAGAGAGATCAATATCACAGCTTGACAAGCTCGGTTCAATGAGCCACTAACCGGGAACGAGTAAACATCGTTGGCCCATGTTAAAATGTCGTTGCCGGCGAGCGAGAGCTCGGCAATGATGGGATCGTTGTGCACCTCCTCAGGGAGATCAAGTCCGAGGGAATACTCGAGGACGGCTGTGCAAACACAATCATGAGCACTTTGAAACCGAAACGTGGCGCGGAGACGTACAGAACACCATCTTGACTGCGGACGTGTCCCGGCGGAGCTGAATAAACTCTTCCACGGTCGGGACTTCGTCGGCAGAGCGGTTGACGGTTTGTTGCAAGATCGCCTGGGTGTAGAGCTCGGAAGCATCGACAAAGCGCTGGATGGTTGCGGGACTCGAATTGGCACGCATACGGTTGAAGAAGCTAAGGAGAACAATTGAGTACTGCAATTCAAAGACGCATTGAATCAAAACTGACCTGTGAAGGGACGCCGCAATCTTGAACTTGGGCGCAGGGGCGTCTGGGTTGTGAAGGACGTTCATTGTGACGTCGATGGCCATCTTGACACCCTCGACGCTATCGCGGAGTCCGCCCTCGTCAGTCATGTCATCGAACTGAAATGAAGGGTTAGCGACTGTGGGAATTGGAAATGATTTTTTTGGTTCCACTTACTGCAAACAGCCAGAGGATGAAGTCCATTGCGGGGCGAAGGTGCTCGAGATCGGCGTCGGGATAGGCCAAGGAAGACATCAGCCCGAAACCAGTATCGAAAAACTCTTGACGCTTGCGGCCGGTGTGAACGCCTGAATAGATGCGTGTCAGTTGCAACTACTTGGGGGAGTGAAGGAAGGGTTGAAGTACCATAGCTGTCAAACCAAGCGTACGATCCAGCCTCTGCTTCGTGCCAGTGGGGGTTAGTCTTGAGGGCGAAGACTTCACCAGTGTAGCTAGAAATGTCGGGCATGCGAATGGTTGAAGGGAAAGCAGAGCGGTCGATGAGCTTGAGCTTAGGGAATCCAGACATCTTGTTAGAGGTGTGTGGTGAAGAGTAGGTGTGGTATAGGAGTCGAGAGTGGAGGATAGTGAAGTTCTGTGAGCAGAGACCCCCGTCTTTTAAGAGATCGAGACGGCACGATGGCCCAAGTGCGCGCCGTGAACGCGACCATTATCCCAATAGACCGGTCAGCGCCCGATCATGGGTATAGTTCCGAAGGGTCAAGCACAGTATTGTGGTTCAGCGGGAATGAAACCAACAGTAGCCTAACCACACTTTGCCCCGCTTTCCTGTGGAGTGTCCCCGCAATGTAGTTTGTCCAGTTTTTCCGATTCTGCAGCGTACGCCCCCCGGCCCAGGATCAGTCAACCTCCGGGATTGTGTGTCACGAACTCACTAGTTCGCCGATATCTGCCAGAACTCCAATGGATACCTGCGGCTATGGTCATCCAATAGTTGGACTAGAGATCCGGTAGACCCGTAGACGTAGCATTTAGACTTCGAATATTAAGACTATATTTGGCCGACAATAGAGCTTTGACAGTCTCTGATGAGGGGTCAACCTGGCGAGCTAAATTGGTCAGGATCGTCTTTGGATGTTATTGTGCCCTAGGAAGTGCCACAGGAGCGCCATCCGGGCTGAGTTTTGACTATGAGAGTGCGACACGCAGATGATAGGCATAATCGAATTTCAGAGCGTGAATCGACTGTGGCTACGGTGTCTCAGCGATGGTGGAACAATTGGATAAGTTAATAGCAACCACCTACCTAATTTGGTTAGATCATATTCAGGCAGCCTTTTGTTTCGGCAAGCGACAGGTGCTGCGACAAATCGCGTGCTGGTATCCAGTTTAAGCCGAACACTATGTCATGATGGGCGCACGCGTGGCACGAAATCATAAGATTATCCTATCAGGGTTGATACAACCGGGACATCTGTCTCGTACGTAACACAGCCCTGGGTACACGGCAGCATGTCTTGAAACCGGGCCTACCACATGAATCGCCCAACGCCCTCGCGTTCCATGTACAAGAACACAAACATGGTTGCCCAGTTTATGAAACCGTACCAAGCTGCCTCAGCTACCACGGCCCGAGCTGAGACAAGTACTTGCAAACGAAGTAATAGGTACGGCACCAGGAAGTAACGGGGTTCGAGGAGAGGAGTGGGCAGGAGCGTCGGCAGCATGCAAATTGGCAGCAGGAACGTCTGGAGCAGAGTTTGGTATCGACCTGCAATGGTTTAATCAAAATCAAAGTAGTCGGCCCGAACACAATAGGGGGTTTGGATCTTACCGACTCTGAGAAACCATGCCCACGCAGAGGCTAAATACAACGGTGATAGAAGGTAAGGCACCAACGAATGCGCAAGGTAGATCCTTCGCCAGACGTAGAAGGTATAATGTCGGTTGTCGGACAAAAGAAAGGGGTGGTGGATTCTGTGCGAGATAATATCATTGAGCACACTGGGAGCCGTTCGGTAGCGAGAAATTGCATACGTGAACAAATGCACAGTTAGCATAATGAGTCCGGTTAGGGTAATAGTAGTAACGGTTCGGCTTCGGAGCGGGGTCTATTAGCGTCACGTATTTCTAAAACACAAGTTAATACCGGATACCTTTTCCCTCCGAACATGCGCCTTGAAACCTCTCTGGCGAGCCCCACCACTCCCATATCCGAGGATACTAGCACAGGAAGACCAAATAGGGATGCGAACGCTGTGAAGTAGTAAACTTGGGGCACATGGAGGGCCGGGACATGATTTGATTTATCGCCTGCAGCCCGGTTAAGTGAGCAAGCGCTGAACGGGTGCGAGTAGTAGGAAGACCCACCTAGGACGATGCCCCCGTTCCAGATTACAAAAGAAGCAAACCCGATGACAGGAAGAACGTAAGGCCAAGCTGTGCTTATGATTGAAGGTAGTACGGAGGGTATACTGCATAGGATTTTAGGTATATCGGCTGAGCGATATTAGCCAAGTATCGCGGTGGGGTACGGAACTCGGAATCTCACACAATGAGGCGTCAAGCGCCATCGGGTCGTAAAGCACAGCTGGTCCGGAATGATTTTTGGACGCTTGTGAGCGAACCCGTTTTCGCCTCATGTCCTGGAGAATGCTAAACGCAGCGGCGTACGCGATCCAAACTATGTTTGTCTGGCGAAAGGTGCAGCTGATGGCGCCCATCTGATCGGATTCAAGGATAAATATGATTCAATGCAACAAGACACGTTTGCGATACTCACTATGGCTGCCAGAATATGGGCACCGCGTCCAGCAGCGAGTACGGTCGCCAACACGAAAAAGACGCTTCCGAGCTCGGTATAATACAAGAAGGAGAAGAACCAGGCAATGGGGAAGGCGGAGATTGCAATAGATTCCAAGGTAGGCTGTAGCAGCGTTCGAGGGGGCCTATCCGAGCGGTAGAGTGCCAGACAGTGGGAAATAAGCGGTGGCAAGAGCAAGTTCAAAAGCAGGTTGTTCATCCGTAAGACAGGTATAGTGCACTTGAACAAGAACACTTTTTTGAGTAGCACAGAGAGGACATAGCTATTGTTCAAGTTAGGTTATGTGACCGCATAGCAAGAAATTCACGCGCTCACAGTCCAGGTGGCGTGGTGAGTTTGGGATCCCAGGAGTCCCACTCACCTCTACAATACGCTTGCGCTTGTGGTATGTGGAATGGCTCGTCCTGGCGGAGTGTGAAGCTAGTAGACTCTGCAGAGCTGGGTTTGACTAACCATGTAGGGCTCGACAACCAGGTCGTTCACCTCCTTTGCCACCATAACATTGAATACCGCATATGCGGCATAGAGAATTGTTGTTTGTTGACTCATGCAACAGCAAGGCCAGACTGGTATATTTTCGAAAATTAGGGGAACGGTGCAATAATTGGTGCTTGGGCGTGAGTTGGCGCCTCCTGCAAGTGGTTGATTGGCAGCTGGTGTCACGTTGAGCGCCCAATTGCCAAATCAACGCAATTGGAAATGAATTTTGTGCTACCACGACCAAACACGATATGGCTACACGACTCCCCCCACCCAAGAGAATCAAGCTCGACAACGGTGTGCCAGTGCCGAAACCAGAGCCAGAACAAGCCCCTCCTGCACCGAATGTTGTTGTTCAATTCGTTTCAGAGGACGATGGTACCCCACTTGCTCCTGCGGTGAACCTCCCTGCGGATTTTGGCCGTGATGGACTCGAGGCAATGATCAATAAGCTTGCCTCAAAGGTACGTCCATCCTAGTGCTATGAGCTTAGCTTTTCTAATATCTCCTTAGGACGACGAGCCCACGCCATATGCGTTCCATGTCAATGCTCCAAGCCCCGATGACCCCAGTACGACGACTCGAATACTGATATCCACATCGCTACAAGCAGATGTCCTTCAGAAATCGACAAACTCGTACACATCAGAAGACATTATCACCGTTTATTGTTCTCCCCAGGCAGTGTTTCGCGTCAGACCCGCCACCAGGTGTTCGTCTACACTTTCCGGTTCGTTGATTGCCCGTCTCGTTACTAGGCATCATCTCACCAATCCGTTTAACCTTTAGGCCACTCGTCTGCGATCCTATGTGCTTCTTTTTCTCCCACTGGAAATTTACTCGCGACAGGTTCAGGAGACAACAACGCTCGATTATGGAACCTTGATACCGAAACGCCCTCGCATACATTAAGCGGACATAAAGGCTGGGTCTTGTGCGTTGAATGGGAGCCAACAGAGAGGAAACTTGCAACCGGTGGACACGACGGACATGTATGTTTGTTTTGAGCTCCGGGCATGAGTCTAAAACTTATGGCGCTTGCACCTAGGTCCGATTATGGGATCCAAAATCTGGAAAGCCTATCGGAGACGCCCTCAAAGGACACTCAAAATGGATTACATCCCTATCATGGGAGCCGGCGCACATGTAAGTGTACTCGTCATGTCAAGTAACCTGGAAACTCATACCTCCTTAGTAACCCCAATGACCCACGACTTGCATCGTCTTCCAAAGACGGCACAGTTCGAGTCTGGAACACAGGCACGCGACGACTCGAGTATACACTTGGAGGCCACACTGCAAGCGTTAATGTTGTTCGATGGGGTGGCGGATCAGGCAAGGGAGCTTTATACACTGCGTCGAGCGACAGGTCGGTCAAGGTCTGGGATCCGAATGGTGTGAGTACGCAAGACCCAAGAAGTGGAGCATATATCTGACCCTAGCTGGTAGGGGAGGTTATTGCATACACTCAAAGACCATGCGCATTGGGTGACCACTCTCGCTCTCAATACCGATTTCGTCCTTCGAACGGGCCCGTATGACCATACCGGTAAACGATCCACCTCGGACGAAGAAGGTATTGCATTCTTCCTAAAGTTATGCGTTACACGTACTCACACGAACGTCTCATCGACCATAGTCCAATCGCGAGCTCTGAAACGCTACAAAGAAGTCACAACCAACGCACCCGAACTTATGATCTCCGGCTCAGACGACCACACGCTCTTCCTCTGGTCCGTATTCGGAGCTCATCCAGCCCCCGCATCCTCCGAATCCTCCACCAAGGTCAAGCCCCTCGCACGACTAACAGGTCACCAAAGACAAATTGCGCATGTTGCATTTAGTCCAGATGGCCGGTGGGCGGCGAGCGCGGGGTGGGACACGTCGGTTCGACTTTGGGAAGGCAGAACGGGCAAGTTTGTGGCGACGTTGAGGGGACATGTGGGGCCTGTGTATAGGCTTACTTGGTCTGCGGATTCAAGAATGCTTGTGAGCGCGAGTAAGGATAGTACAATCAAGGTACGTGTCAGTGTTTGGCATACGCAGTTCGGTGATGTTTACCGGGTCTTGCGGTTTAGATTTGGAACTTGAAGACCAACAAAATTGGAACTGATCTGCCCGGGCACACGGACGAAGTATATTGTGTTGATTTTGTAGCGGATAAGATTGTTAGTGGTGGGAAGGATTGCGTTGTGAAAATGTGAGTGTTATAAGCTGGTTTATTTATGCTATATACTAACATTCTGGTTTCAGCTGGAAAAACTAGCTACATATATCTAGATGTACATTGAGTAAACGCATGTGCAATCGTTCACACATAAGATATCAAGTCCATAATCAAGGAATTAGAAACAAGAAAGAAAACTTAAAAGTCAAACGCCTTGCTCTCCCAACCCTTCTTCTTTACCTCTGCATCTCGCCTTGCCTTCATCCTCTCCGTTGCACGGACAGCCTTATTTTGTGCGTCCCCTGCTGCCATTTCAGTATCTTTTCGTACCTCGGCAACACCTTCTGCGACATGATCTGCTGCTTCTTGGACCTCGCCCGCTGCGTCACGCGCACGTTCTACCACCTCCGGGGCCTTTGCTCCATCCTCAGGCCCTCCAAGCCCAGGCAAGATCTGCTCCGCCACGCCAACCGCAAGAATAGTCTCGGACTCGGATTGGTTTTCTGTCGCGGGCTGGTGAGTCGTGACAATCACACCCTTCGTCGTGACCTGCGTTTCGGTTTGTGCTTCGGGCTCTTCTACTTCGTCTTCATCCTCCTCGCTTGAGCTGTCGGTATCCGGCTCCTTCCCGTTTGCTTGTGAGCTTTGGCCCTTCATAAATGCATTCAACCAGTCCCAGATGCTCGGCTCAACAGCACCTTGGTCTGTCGTAGCGGCTGCGCCTGCCTGTTGTTTTGCCTGCGCATACACTTCACCGGCCTTTCGGTCCAACGCCTCTAGCCCGGCTTTGACGGATTGCGAAAGCGCCATACGCATCCCAGCGCGCACGGCGGGACCAAGTAGCGGCTGCGCAAGGGCGTTGAGCAACCAGTGGTGAGTTCGGGCCAGCGTGAAGTCTAGTCCTGGGACATCAACCGTAGCAGACTTGACACGGAAGAACGACGGAGGTGCAACGCCCGCTTCAGCATGAGACGAAGGATCGAGGTCGGTTTCGAGTGTGAGGTCGAGGTTCATTCCTTCGCCCACAGACGCGCGGTGCCCAACGTCGACGCTGAGTAGACCATTGTCGCGATACCCTAGCAGCGCAGTTTTGAGATGGAAGAAATAGGCGATCTCGTGTGCGGTGACTCGAAGTCCGCCAAGATGTACTCGCAGCGTGCTATCGCCTTCTACGAGCCAGTCTCGTCCTCTCGCTTCCCCATCCTCGTATACGGCATCGCTACCTCGGACTCGTACCTCGCTCCAATTTTCGACGCGGAAGTGGTCGGGAATGAAAGAAGGACCCCGGAAAGTAACGTCATCGACCACAGCGTCGATCATATTGCTTTTCATCTCGACTCGAGGCAGGGGAACCGCCTTGAGAATCGACAGGACACGAGGGAGGAGCCAACCAATAGCATCGCGCCACAGGTCTGCGCGAAGCTGCTTGTACCCTGCGCTACGAACGGCTTGCATACTCAAGGCACGCGTGTGCGTGCCCAGAGTGTCGATCGCACCTATGAGCTGCTGCGTCGCAGCATCACGCTTGAGATCATCGGAGAACGCACTAGCTTCAGTGGACGCGTTCTGCAGGTCGACCCGCCAGGGAGGTTTGGAGTCGAGGAGAGTCTTGGTACGGTCGTAAAGTGCGTCGAGTTCCGAACGTGCTGGTCGGGTGGTTATCCATCCAGGAGTTTCGAGTCCTTTGTTGAGCCAGGCTTTAACGTCTCGCAAAAGATCAGAGACTCCGCTCGCGTCATCCCGAGAAAGATGAACTAGGAATGTTTTCAAACAGTCGGCTAGTGGTGAAAGACTATGACCACCTGCGAAACGTTCGAATAGGGTTCGAACATCTTGCAAGAGTTGTTTAAGGTGAGGGTCGGTTTCGATGATGGGGTTGACGGAAGCTGAGGGCTGGACAGTAGAGTCTTCAACTGCGGACTGAGCGGCTTCAACGGTGGATTCCGTGGTTTGCGCCACGATGCGTGTGTACTTTTCGGCGAGCGTGACAATGGTTTGGAGTGACACCTTGTACGCAGGGTTGCTCTGCGCCTGCTGCACGATCTACAAGCGTCATAGGCAAGTAAGATGACGCTGACCATGATTGACGTAAAATTACTCACAACTTCAATCCGTTCCACAATAGTCTGCTTGACTCTGTCAGGCGATTCCTTGGCCAGGCGCTCCTCAATGACATGTTTCCTCATCTCCGCTTCCTTCAAGGCGTGCTCCAAGTCGCTCTTGACCGAATCTTCTACTTTATCAGCCTGGTTCATTGCGTCCTCGATTGTTATTCCTCCCGCGCCTTCCTGAGGATCAGGTCGGACGGTTTCCTCGATGTTCTCGGCCTTTGTTTCAACATACGCAGCCATTGCGGCGACGTCAGATGCAGTGTCGGCCAAAATCTCGCGAGTGGTGATTAGGATGTCGGAGATGATGAGCCGGAACCCGGAAGATGTTAGGAAAAGGGAGACCAAATTGCGGAGCGAGGCAGCAAGAGTTTGAGAATCCTCCACAAGTTCGCCTTGGTCGACTGACGGAATTTCGTTGAGGTGGTTGACTAGTTCAAAAAATATAGTTAGTAAACAGGTAAACACGTTTAGCTTTCTCTAACCTGCTTCGTCCACATCAATGTCAAGCTTGCTTTGGTTATGCCAGTTGGCGTCCACTTGGACAGGCACTGCGCTCATGCAGCGGTATTGCCACATGACGTCTTGTATGAGGTTGTCCACTTTCTCAGATTCATCAGTTTCTTGTTGTGTTAGATATTAGTCGTTTTGGGCCTACCATTTTTCTCCATCCCAATCCTAGCCACCGCCTGCACAATCTCCCTGACGTCCAACACGAGGAGCTTCCCATGTGCACTCAACGCACCAGTACTCGTCGCCCCGACCTTGAGCATATCCGAGCTAAGTAGCAACCCAAGAGCCGTGTCGATTTGCTGCTGCGTAGGCATCTTCCCCGCCGACAACGCACCCAACGCGTCCGCAACCTTGTCCCAAGCAGCTTTAGGAGGAACATACTCGGTGGCCTTGGGCAACAGTGGCTCCCGCTCGCCCGTTGCAGGTTTGCGGCGGCGACAACACGAGAAGCAGCTACCCATGGCGGATGAGGTCGAGTTCAAGTGAATGTCATTCGTTGACGTCACTACGTCATAACCCTGCCTCCCTGACCGTCATTGATTTGACCCCGATATTTGATCCGTTAATTAATTAGCTACATCGGCCAGTAGATCATACCCGAGTCCGCGTGCAGGTCGGAAGACTAGCGTCGCCTGCTCGCATGGCGAATGACATCCGATCGCCAACTTAGTCACTTGTGTTTGGCAGGCGTTGGAGCCCAGCGCATTGCGGCGATACATCGCCAAGTGAAGCGAACGGACATGGTCAACCCGCTTACTAAAATATGTCGTACTAATACAGCTCCACAGTTAGAAAGCCGGTATACTACACCCATCTCCGCCTATGCCACAGCAGATCGACGTGACAGCGTGAGCCCAGGGTGACCAGGTGTGCCGGCGGCCATATGCGTAAACGCCTCAGTGATAGAGTCCGATGGCCCTGCCCCCAGCATAAATCGCGGCGGCTTTACAGCATTGGAACTTTCAACTTCTGAGGGCTATATGCGAATATTGCTGGCCTATCGTCTAGATTTATGCGTGTAGAATCAGAGTGATTTCAGCTTCAGACCACTGGTCGTGTGCCACTTGCCTCTCCATAGATGGCTGGGCTGCTCAGCTGTGAACCTTGAACACCACTATAGACGATTTCTCACACAATATTCCTCATGGCGTGCTATCGATAGCATCTTCAGCTCAACTGATGCCCCTTGAACGAGGCCAAGCTAGTCACCATCGTAAAGGACCAAGTGACTTTGGCTCGACGATGGGCGTGGTCAGGCCCCACACTGAATCTAGGTTGCCTTCTACGCCCGAGACGTTACGCTCGGTCCCCGATAGCACGAACGACGTGCCATCGCCCTGGACGACCCTTCCTCGATATCAGGTAAGTCGAAGGGCATGATTCTTCTCGTTGAATATGGGCTTGAGCTTTACGCACTCGGCGTCCTGCCGGGAGTCCTGCTCGATTGACGGAATACATCGGCACCCTGAATATCTCGCGGATACGCGTTATGCGTGTCACCAAGCCCGAACGGACGTGACGCATATACACTCAAAGAATCAAAGCGCAGCTGACCTCTTGAGACCGCCTCCCAACGGCTCCGGAGCAACGACCAGCTAACATCACAACGTGTGCAACATGTGAGCGCTCAGCTGTCCCCGACCCAGGGCATTTCAGGGCACGTTCAGTAAAAGTTTAAATTGATTTTTTGGGAGGCGAGGAGGCTATGTCGGTCTAGGTTTTGTTTGCTCTGTTCGGACTAACGAAGCGTGACGCGCATATAGTCACTGTGCTGGATGGCAAAGAGCGCCGAAACGATGCGATCAGCAGCTCCGACCATCAAACACGCGCACGTATGATGTGGATCTCGAGGGCCAAGGGATTGCGCGTCTCGACTACAGAGCAGAACGTCCCATCTGCCTCTTTCTGTCGACATAGTGATCGCTTGCTTGGGTCAGCAGGTCGTAAGACCAACATACGATCGTGTACCTATTAGATAATTCAAGTTCCATATGGAAAGTAAGCACTTTAGGGGTAGAAGACTGGCCACCGGACCAAATTGAAGCAGTTACAATTCGCCAGCGCGACCGCGCGGAACTACGTCAGTGTTTCAGTCCGTCTAGCACGTTCGTCACTTTACCTTTACCACGAAAAAATAGCTCCTAAAGACAAGGGCCTTCAGGTTTGACGTCTGTTCACTCATTCCGTGTGCTTCGCGCCCAGCCAGTAGATCATCCCAGGGGTATCGAGCCCAGGTCTCTCGCTCTGTCGGATTTCATATGAAGATTCTACGCGCTCTGAGCTCATCTGCGAGCCCTGACCACGTCCAGGATGCTCAACTAACCTAGTCTAGTGTTAGTATGCGCGCCACAGCGTGGCTACTCGTTGAACAACGACGTAAGCACCGTCCGAGTTACGCCAGCAACTCACAGCGGCGTGAGCATTACACACACGAACGTCTACACAAATTAACCGCCATTTCAACCAGTCCCAAGTGGGTAATGCCCCATTAGCTCTCAGGTATGTCCAAGAAGACCTGGGGTGCGAGGTACTATCCAAGGCGATCCGGCTTGGATAGCGGGCCGTACGTGCGGGGGGTATTGAAAAGTCCTCGATAATCGTCTCAGTCGTCGATGACCCGGGAGTCCGATGTCCCCAAGACTGTCTGCCCCAAGGAGCGTTTGACCCGTGCTCCGTACTGGTCCGGGCTCGGGTGGGGTCGGCATGTTGCCTGAAAATCGATTTAGTTGTTGTGTGATGTTTTTCTCTTTTTTGTTTCATCGGTTTCAAGTCGTTTTTGCGCTGATGTAGGTTGGATCGACAAAACGTAGCCTAGCATAACTTGTATCGGGCTCTGTGTCATTTTAAAGGGAAAAGTCTGGACATAATCCGCCGAAGAAGACGCGGGGCCCTAGCGGGGCGGCTTTGCGGGGTGCGGGATGAGATAGACTTGCCATCATGGGACACCTTGCACAACGCACCCGTGTCCATCTTTCACCCAGACCGAGATATTCATCTGCTCCTTCGAAAATTGTATTCAGAGCATCCGCTTGCGTCCGGGGGCGACATCCAGCAGGTTCATCACAACAGGAGCCTACGACTGTCTCCTCCGGGTCACACATCGTCACGCTAAGCAATAGGCCCAAATTGGCAGTCGCTGGTGTTTTAACAATTGCATGCACAGTGATAGGCAGATTTGATCGAGGTAGATAGTAGGTTGTGCAGCGTGCTTTTGTCAATGCATCTACAGTGCCACACGCGCGGTCGGTTAGGAGAATCCAGACAGGAGCACACGGTTGAGAGTATTATACATCCTCCGCGGCGCCGAAAATCTCACGCTATCTCACCTATCTTGGCGCGTACACTCGGTTGTGTGCACGGTTGCGACGACTCTAATTCTACAGCGGCTACATCATTCCGCGCCTTGCTGAATGGCGTGTGCCATAAATAGCGGCGGATGTGTCGCCAAGCGGCTGTGGGCCGAATGGAAGTAGCTGAATTCTGAACTGATATACGACGTACAGCACCAGACAGAAGTTCTTTTCGAGTACGTTATGCACTTGATTAAGTGAAAACGAGGCTATACCTCCGAATAGGCTGTATACCGGGCATAGGCTGTTGTTGCGTGCTGGCTCGCAACGACGGAGATTCTGCGGCAAGTGGCTGAAATGACGCATCAGTAGCGCAAGGATTGAGCTAAAATTTACAAGTTGCGCCTAGGTGCAGGCGCAGCAGAGCAAACAGCAGCAGTGGGGCCCGCGCCAACGAGGCGAGGCATTTGAGGAGCGCATGTTGTTATGGCGCAAAAAGACCACAAGCATTAGTCGAGACTTGTTCGACGTCATTCCATTTTGGTCAATTTGCTTCCGGGCCGGTCACAGCTGTCTGGGTCACGCTAATGGCTGTCCCGTGGTTCTCCACCACATAAAATGCAGGCGAGCAAGTGCCAGACTCTCTCTACCTTTCTGTCCCTCACGACCCATCTGCCGTTTTGAACTTATAACTTTTACCACCGCCGTCCCACCGCGTCTCCGCACCCCTGTCCACCATGCTGTCTCTCGCAAGCACCCCGGCCCCCATCATGCTTCCTGCGTCCCGCGACGCGGTTCTGCCTCAGGCTGATCAGGTTCAAGAGGTGCGTTGACATTCATTTCTCGACCCTCCCACGCCTAGGCCCGAGGCCGTGCACATCCATGCCGTACGCTGCGGCTGTTTTGACGCGGCGCAACTTGGCTTGCTAAATCGCGGTCCCGCCGGCTTTCTGCCTCATTCCTCGTTGTGTCTGATCTGTCTGCTGACCGAGTTCTCACCCCACATTCTAGTTTGAGAACTTCCAAGATGCTGTTGGCTCGTTGTGCAAGTAAGTCTCGTCATCTGACGGCATTTGGTTGGTGGATCATGTCTGCGACTGATCACACGACCAACTGCTGTGCCTACGCTCACCCTTATTCTGTGACGCTGATCCTTTCTCCCCCTAGGATTGCAGATGCTGTTGGCGGTCCCAGTCACGCTGTCAAGCTACACTGCACGCTTCCCACTTGCTATACTGAGTCGGTCATGGGTGCGTGTGCATTTCCGTCACACTGCCTCGGACGCGTCTCATGACATGCATTTCAACAGGGAGTGACCTTCACGACATTCACGATCTCCGTCGCCGCTCTTTAGACTTGGTCCATGAGCTCACTGGTTCATTGCGCTCGTCTGGGGTGAGTTTGCATCTCCAGTATTGCGTACCATGTCTAATATCTCATTTGACAGATCAACGCGAGCTACCAGCTTTCGCCTTGCCATAGCCCGTTGGCCCTAGTCTTTGTGCTGCCTCAAAACCGAGCAACTGACAATACTCGCGCCTGCAAGGCCACTCAATCAATGCAGGATCTGATGAAGGGTGCTCAAAGGTAAATTCCCCGTATTTCCTTTTTATGACCTAAGCTCACAACAACGCTTGTTAGTGATAAACTCTATCTCACTACTCTCTCGGGCGTACCGTCAATCGTCATCACATAAGCTACTATACTTTTTATCTACTCAAAACTAGTTTGCACCGTGCTGTCGTATTTTTTCTTGTTTAACTGGGGACTCGATTTCTCGTTATATTCTGCTGCTCGTTTTCGCAAACTGTATATTACGATTTGATCTGTAAAGTATATAGTTATCTCATCCCACCTCGGTGGTCTTTTCATCACTCTGTCTAGGCTCTTTGCAAAGTCGCTGTGTGTGCCGGAACCGGCAAGAGTTTAGGCTAAGTTGCCGTGATGATAATTGGCGAAGGAGTGGACCGACAGCAAATCACATGGGAGAAAACACCTGAGCACGCGGCTTCGGCGCTTATAAAGGGTGATTTGAACACGGCTCTGCTCTCGCAGTTTTTCCAGTCTCAGTCTGTTCTCCCACCACCCCATCCACTCTCTTCCCCCGCCTCTGTCTAGATCCTACGACCGCCATGGCACCCCTCGCCGACGCTCTGCTCACCGTCATCCCAAAAGAATGGCATCTGCCTTCCTACCTCACGTCGTACCAGCCCGCAGTCACCCCGCTCTCGACCGTCCCTGTCGTTGTTGCATGCCTCATCGGTTACCTCACCACGATTTTCTCGCTGCGTGAGGTGATGAAGGGCCGCGAGCCCATGAAGCTCACGACGTTGTTCCAGTTCCATAACATCTACCTGACTGCGGGGAGCGGTTTGCTGCTGGTTCTCATGGTCGAGGAGATTCTTCCCATTTGGTGGAAGGGCGGCCTGTTCACTGCCATGTGCGCGGACGATTCGTGGACTTCCGTAAGTGTCTTTTTCTGTCTTGTCACACGTTTTTTCTCGATGTTGTCAAGGTGGTGCGGCGCCGCCGTTTCTCATCTGGACGCGCATCTATCTTTCCCCACACATTTTCGAGTCTTCTTATCACATGTTGACTGTGTTTTGACGCGTGAACCTTATGTCTAATGCGCGTTTGTGGTTTTTTAGAGACTCGAGTTTTACTATATGATCAACTATTACATCAAGTACGTTGAGCTCGCGGACACCGTTTTCCTCGTCCTCAAGAAGAAGCCTCTTGGTCAGTTCACTCTCGACTAGCTCTGAAAACATGTGCTAACTCGCTCCGATTCACTATAGCGTTCTTGCACGTCTTCCATCATGCCGCCACTGCCCTGCTGTGCTTCACGCAGCTCAACGGCCGCACCAGCGTCGTAAGTAAACTATCACATGCCTCTAGGAGCTCGGTCTCACGCATAGCTTCGTTCTTAGTCATGGGTTCCCATTACGCTCAACTTGACCGTCCATGTGTTCATGTGTAAGCCGCCATATTCTCACGTCCTTATCTCGCGCTAAACCCGGCCATTACGCCATATAGACTACTACTACTGGGCCACTGCCGGTGGACGTAAGATCTGGGTAAGTGTTTGTGAAAAGCAGAGTTGGAATGATGTCAACTGACGCGGTTCTGTTCCGATGTGCAGTGGAAGAAGTACCTCACCACCATGCAGATTACCCAGTTCGTCATCGACCTCGTTGCCGTCTACTTTGCCAGTAAGTCGTGATGCAATCCGAGTACTTGGCACCTGCTTATGCTGGGTTATTTTTAGGCTACTCGTACTTCAGCGCCTCCTACTGGCCCAACATGCCCACTCTCGGTAGCTGCTCCGGCACTGAGGGTGCTGCTCTTTTCGGCTGCGCTCTCCTTACGAGCTACCTCTTCCTCTTCATCGACTTCTACGTCCGCACCTACAAGAAGTCTCCTGCCTCTCGCGGAGCAAAGTCCGCCAATGCGTGAGTTAACCTGTTGTTTGCCCGTGTATGCTGTTTTCCTAACTATTCCTCTTCATATCCAGCAAATCGTTGTAAATTAGCTACGACGGGTCGACGAATGGATGTAGACATGGATATATTTTTGGGGACTCCTATACGCTGTATTTTAGTCCAATGGGGGTAGCTGTATCATCGTCTAGGGGGTGGGACATCACTTTCACTTTTCTTGTTCGAGGTTTGTCTGTTCGGTTCATGTCGTGGACCAGAACTGTGGGGGGACTTGAGTTTAGTTTGTTAGATAGTTTATATACCGGCGGAAACGCATTGTTTAATTGTGGTCTTTATCTTGTTGCGCATATTTAGAGAAATGGGAGATACGCGTGATTTTTTGAAGCCAATTGACGAGTCGCCATTGGGCAGCTAGCAAGGTCACTTAATAAATGACTTCAGATATGATGATATACTATTGAAACAACGATGTACGGATGATACAAATCAACGTGCTATGGGTAATGAGACCGCACGTGGAGGTAGGTGTAGTATACGGAGGAAAGTCTACCGCTCGATGCGCTTGGATGCACTGTAATTCTTGACAACCCTACGAGTAAAGATATATCAGTACTAGCAGCCAGTTTATTGTTTAGCCATCACTCACTTCTCAATCTCGTGGAAGAACCATTTCTTGGGCGAGCTTTTGGGAATGGGTACGAATCGATCATGCTCGTGTCCGGACTTGCCCGTGAAGCGAATGCCAGCGTCTTCGATGGTCACGCCTTGGAGGTACGAGAACGGCATCTCCCACTCGAGACGGAGCTTGTTCACCGAGAAGCAGATGATGCGCGAGGTAGTAAGCATAGCCACGGTGTCGCCCCCGGGTAGATCTATCCGGTGGTGAGTAACCTATGCAAAGGTATTGTATGGCTCAAACTGACCAATGTGTGCAACGTAGAATTCATTACGGAATCGCCCGCCGTCGAGATCCCTCATCCACATTTGCCCGAGAGCGTCGGCAGGAGAGTATGCGACGAGAATGCCATCTGCCGGGACGTGTCGTGGCTTGAAACAGACATGATCGGCATGTGGAGTTTCAGATGGCTGCAAAACAGCTTACCTTACGAGCTCGCTCTGATTGGTTGTTGTCAAATACAGTGGTCGTGTTGCGAATACCTGACAAGGAAGAATATGTCAGTTAAGGATCTTTAGGTCTAGATTAGCAGCGTGCCTTCAGTGACGTTGGCAGCTAGGTCGAATACACCGATGACGGGCTTTGTGACAGCACTGCTGGTAACGGATGAGTGTGCTGCCGCGAACAACCAGGAGTAGAGTTGAGACAAACCCGACGAGTCCCTTTCCAACTCCCTTGAAGAAACCGCTAGCGCCACCAGTCTCAGCTCCCTCGATGGGTTTCATCTGATGTGAATGTCAATTAGAACTCAGGTGAATTCAGTTACGTCTAGAACTTACCACAACGCCCTCGACGCCGCTAGCGAGACTCGCGGCCAGAGCTTCTGCACCCGCTGTGACTCCGTAGCTATAATTCGGTTAGAAAGCGAGGGGATAAACAGGCAGCGAATGTCTCACATAGCGTGCTTCGGCTTGTTCGTGCGCTGTGCTAGTCGCCGCTGGCGCTGATATTCTTCGTCAAATGTTGCCGCGGAGAGACCTTTATACATGTTGATTAGAGGCCGCTAATCTAATACAACCACCGCATACACATACCTTTGCCAATGCTGCTGGTCACTTTGGTCATGCTGTCTGTCACACCAAACACCGTCTTCTTCACGAAACTCGCGGCTCCCTGCGAAGACTGCTGTTAATTATGTATATTACCGAATTCCGACGCCCACTCACCTTGGCTATTCCGATACCGAGTTCCTTGTTGCCGTGCATGACTACACCCTTGTATGGCTCATAGAAAATATCCGCTACACCACCGCTGACGTTCGTGAATAATCCAACAGGATTTCCGAGGAAATCAGCAGAACCCAAAACTCGGTACAGTTGTCGTAGGACCTCTTGGCGGTAATGATAGATTATGCGCTCTTGAAGGACGGGTATGCTCAGGCGCATGTCACGGATTCCGAGAGAATTGAACCGCAGCGGGGCATCGTTGAGATTACCGAGTGCCATCGTCATGGCGTTGATAACTACAGCTACAGGATTTCGAGTATTAACCCTATACCAAAGTCAGTAACGGAACAAATGCAAGTGGTTCTACTCACTTGTCACTTTCTTCGACGTTGGTGTGGGCTGAGCGCATGAAGGACAGAGAAAGCTCCGTTGGCTGAAGTTCGAGAACCTCGAAGTACAAATCTTGTCCGCCCTGGTTGAGATTATCAGGTTCTGGGATGTCGACTGGGTGCTCCGTGAAAACACTGGATTGAATACTATTAGCGATTTATCAGATGAGCAGCAAGGCCACTTACTCCTGTGGTTCTGACCCCCACGCAACCCCCTCGAGCTTGGCAAAGTCCAGCAAGGTAAACAGGAAGTCTTCATCGAGCTGAATTGACAAAGATTGAAGCAGGACCGAAGCATATTTGATGAAAGTAACTCCGTGGGCTGAAAGTGACCAAAGTATTAGCTACGCCTATCTAAAAGCTGACTTTTTGTAACTCACAATTATCCTTCAGAACCATCAGGGATGCTTGAATCGCTGGAAGGGCGTTTGATTCTTGCGATATCAACGTCGGTTGCAGCACAATCGGGAACTGGCAGTCGTGCAGCTGGTTATCAATCTGCAGACGTTTCAGAGACAAGTCGCATATCTGGGCCGCGTCCGTGTCGGTATACTGTAGCGTCACACCATCCACAGAGAGATACGAGAGCTCGACCATTCGCTTGTTGATTAACGAAAGCCCCAGGCCTTCTAGGTCTACCTTGACTATCAAACCAACCGTAGCCTTAGCGGTGACCGCCTCGAACGCCTCTTGGCTGCTCATGGTATCCTGACGCTGCAGAGTTCCAGTGCTTGCTCGGTTCTTGCGCTTGTAGACGCTCCGCTCTTCAAAGTAGTTAGAAATAGTCAAAGTCTGACTTGGCCCCTCCGCTTTCACGTCGAGTGAAACTGTGCGATTACCCCTTGGTTGGGCCTAAAACACGTTCAGGAAATTCAGAAATATAGTTGCAAAATTTAGGATGTTTACAACTCACGGGGAACTGGAATGGCGGAAGGTTTCCAATCTCGTTGATATCGACGTGTTTTGCGTGGCCATTGATGACGAGGCGAATCTTTTTTTCACGAGCAGCTGGTGCGTCCCAGGCATACCAGTCTTGATGGTGGGGTTTGACGTCGTACTGTGCGGTTCCTTGTGGCTGGTCTCCGCGTTCCAAGCGAGTTGTATCCTAAGATGGTAATGAGAATTGTGTTGGAATGGCGCCTCGCACACAACTGCGTACCATTTGGGAGATAGTAACTTGGTAGTCGCTCTGGTTATCAATCTTGAATGGCCAAGGACCAGTCTCCCGGCTTAGAATAACAAATATGGTACCTCCTTCCAACGCGACATCAGCCCTAAGCAGATGGGGCTTATGGTGCTGCTCGTTCTCGGCTGTTGGCATTCGGAGGTGTACACGGCCAATGTCTTGGATGTTGATAGGAGATGACCTATAATAAGGTTGAGTCAAATGCAATACAACGAATATACGCATACATGCCATTTCGCGTTGAGACCCGAGTATGCGAACGTCAACAGACCCTCCATACCGGAACGAAGGGTCGTCAACGGAGCCTGTTGGCCAGATTCGAGAGTGGATCCATTTTGAAGCGCAACTCCGTGCTCGCGGAACGATAGCTGGCGCTCGGTCATATTCTTCACAATGAAGCGGGGGGCCAAGGTGACTACTTTGCTGAGTTTGTACTTTCCCAGACCTTCCGCCCACGAGAGCCCGATGTGCATTTCTTCGTTCTTGGAGGCGCCTCGCATTACGATTTCCGTCTCTGTTCTCAAAGACTCGAAGTTCACAACCTGTAAAAGCAACTCATGAGTCGGACGAACCAACACCTGCATACATCACTGACCGTCGACCACGCAGAACCAGCGACACTGATCGCAAACTCATTGCCTCCCTTGTTGAGATGTGAAAACACTAGAAAAAAATAAGTCAACAATCCAAACAAGATCCTTTAACACTGACTGAAAGGAGTAGGTTTGGTCATGGCACCTAAGGAAACAACACATGTCAATCATGGTTTAGACCCACTAGGCAGCGCAGGTCTTACTCGAATCTCCGACCGCTACGTCGCGAGTAGTTCCTCGGCTCGACCTCGCCGCTCGAAGATTAAATGGCAGTCCAGTCTTGTTGATCATAATAAACGGGCTATAGATCTGAACTTTCATAGCTCCACCAGAATCGGGATGCCGACTATGCGTGCGGATTAGCAATACAACTATTGTAAAATGTTGCTCACTTACACGTAATTCAACCGGAGGTCGAGTTTACGGCCGTCTTTGTCAGGCAATGATACTACTTTCTCGATATCAAAGTCCGCGTCCGCGTCCGCATTGATGATGGCGAACGAGCTAGGCTTGAAACCTAGGGAAAGCCAGGTTAGGGATATATGAGCATTATAGATTATTACTAACCTGAGTCCTGGACCTCAACATTCAGCAGCACGAGATGTGTGAGTTCTACCGAGTGAACTGGCATAATCCCACCCCGGCGTAAGAACCTTGCGCGCAAATGTTAGGAGTATTTGAAACACAGTAAAGCAACACTCACGAAGACCAATTTTGGCTGGTGTTTTTGTCATATATGCGGTAGTTCAAATCGTAAGGCAGGAGATTCTCCAGCTCAATGGGAGGTCGGACACGAAGGTTCATTTTAGGATATCGCCTAGAGTGCGCAATGCATAAGAACTAGCTAAGACCTCAAACAGCAAAAACCTACCGGGTGATGGGATCGTTGGAGTCATATTTTGCAAATACTTGGAAGCGGAAAGGAGCCTCAGTGCCCTCGTTGTAGCGACACGATACAGTGACATTGGGCCGTTTCACCAAATCTTCCCAAGCAAGGCTCTGTTGAGAGAACGCAAATCCAAATCCAGCTACATACTTATATTAGTAGATTGAAGAATACGCTCGAACCCAACGCACCATCAGGCCTAAGCTTGATACGATTCTTGGTGACGGCCTCAATCGGCAGCGAGTACTGCTGTCCAGGTGCTGTTTGGCGTGAGGTTGTTGAGCATAGGATGGACTAGTACTGTACGACCAGCACTCACCAATCTTTTGAACAGCGTATGCGGGCTTGTTGGCGGAATCGACCAGTATGAGCTCAATGGGGTAGGAAGTCAAATTCTCGACGTTGTATGTTGACCTCAACGTGATGACCTTGACATTGTCTTGGACAGTAATCTCGCATAAAAGCCGGTCCATAAGCTTATCGAGGCTGGGCCTAAGGCCATAGACGAATTCGCCCTCACGGTCGACGGGTATTCCTTTAACTGGCTCCCATGCTTTTCCTTGGAACTGAACACCAATGAGATGGGCCCTAGTCACTGAGACATGCTAGATTTGTAGAGATTAGAGTCGGGTAACCAGTTCATAAGAATAATACACTTACCTCACGCATGGCTTTCCAGTCATCAAATCTCCAATCGACAGTCTCCTCGTTCCCAATCTTGACTGACTGCGGAGTCTTACCGCCCTTGGTGGATGCTTCCTGATCTGACCATACGTGAATCACATCCCCTGTACGGTTGCGTATGCGATATGGCGCGTCTCCGCCACGAGCCCTTTGCAGAACCTGGTCACCCTTTTGTTGCCAGACCGTCATAGTATTGATCGCCAGCTCGACGAACGCTGAAGTAATATTAAGGTCAAGGCGTTCTTTTGAGGCGAGAGAGGCAGTAAGAGTCCCGTCAGTTTCTTCTTTGATAGCCTACATCATCCTTAAGCCAACACTCCAACAATAGGTCTCAGCACTTACTGAGATCGAGAACGTCCACGGGTCGATGAGCGGTTCCCAGTGCGAGTTGACCAGGTTCCAGTAATTGACGGACGTTCCAAATGTCGTGGTCGCTTTGAGCTAGTAAACATGGGTTAGGTTGCGAATGAGGGGCTCCAGAACCGGGACATACCTCGCCGGACCAGTCGCTGACAGCAACTTCAAACGGCTTGGTCTTAAGATGGAACATAGGCAATTCGTGGAGATCACCGATGAGAACGAGGCGGAACCCGTCGAACGTTGCCTTGAGCTGTAGAGGATTGTTTGAGCATGAAATTAGTCCCAATAACTAGTATTTCAGACGAACCTTCTCCTTCGACATCATAAGCTTGGGAGCACCAGAGGTTGATCGATGACTAGCCCGCCTGACTGGCACTCGCGATCGAGACGGCGGAGGCTTGCGTTGTGACGGTGGTGGTATAGCTGAAGAGACTGAAGATAACGCATCCGGCCGACCTTCTGGCTGTTGGTCTTTCGCTTGAGGTTTCGACGACAGCTCAATCGCACGATTAACAATGGCCATGATAAGATTAATGTCTCGGTACGAGGCACGGAACACGATTGGCTGGGTGGCGAGCTCGATGCTAGTCATTTGATGAGCTGCAGATTGTCTGCTGTCGAGCGAGAGCGTGATGTCCATGTCGTCCAAGAATCGAACGCTTTCAGACGCGCGGCCCATGAGACCAAGAGACATTCCAAGCTGGTTGACCGTCAAAGCCAAGATGGCCTATACAAATATTGGAATTAGTAAAAGTTTCAGATGTGTCTTTAAATGGGCTGACCTGCTGAGAGGTGGATACCTCCTTCACTGACAAGTGGATGGCTTGGCTGTGCGAGTCAGCATCATTCTCCAGAACACTGACAGAAAGATCATGAATGTCAACCCGATAGGCAAGCTCTGAGCTCTGCTGGGTGCTAGAGCCCTCGGGTTCCTCAGCTGGCGACTCATTAGTGCTTTCGGGAGACTCGGCGGCTGCAAAGGGGCTGGTGAAGAAATCGACAAGTGCAAACACTGGCTCCATAGAAAAGATGATTTTGGGCGAATCGACAGTGACGATGGCACGGCCGGAAGGCTTTGGGCCGCCAGATGTAGAGTACAAGATCATGAATTGGTTGCGGTCGTGCTGGGCGGCTGGGATAATCTCCCTAAACTTCGAAGGTCCGGGGCGCGTGTTGCTCATTGTCAGAGACTTGAGAACAACTTCAGCCTCGGAGGCACCATCAGAGAGCGTCTTGTATCGGACAATATTGTCGACGAGAGCGAATCGAGAGATACCGCATTCCTTGAGATTCTGCTCATGAGAGGCGTTTTGGTCGTAGAGATGTAGTTTCACAGCGTGGCACGTGAACACGAGGTCAAGAGTGGTCCAAACATCAATTTTCTTGCCGGCCTGGTCGACAGCAGTCATAGACACTTCAGGTCCCAGATCAACTAGCGCACCGGTCTCTTCAGGAGTCGCTGGAGCAGGAGTGTCTGTAGGAACTGTCAGCATGTTGCTCGACGACAAGTTGGCCTCGTTTTCAGCCTCGCTCGCCGACGCAAGGACCGCAGGCACGGAGCGCGAAAGATTCATCAAAATACAGAACTGTGTCTGGGTCAATGCGACACGGATATCTGACATCTTGATGTCAACCTGAGTATATGCGTGGTCATCAGCGGCAGTTGGGGCAAATACTACGTGCGAACGTACGAAGGTATCAGGCTTGTTCGGGTTTGCGCTCCTATCGACGTTCGAGTATTGCTCAATGCTCGCAGTGATATCAACGTCCTCCATCACGCGAAGCTTCGACTTTCGAGACCCGTCAGAAAGCTCAGACGAAAGTCGGATACCACGGAGACCAGCAGTGATACGACCGTCGTCTCCAACGTACTCATTGTTGGCAACAATCTCTCCCAACTTCACGATCATGACATCCTCAGACGTAGCCGCATCACAAGGGAAGATCAAAATAGGCGACTGCACGATAACGTCGAACTTCATCCTCTGGATTTCCGATGCGCGTTGCACAGCAGCCTGAGTCGCAGTGTCGTATAAGCTCTTAAGACGAGCAAACTTGATCATGAAAGCGTAAATGTCGCGAAGTGGCTCCTCCATGAACGTGAACTTGAGAGATCCAGCACGTAGATGCACGAACGAGTTGATGCCGTCGAAGTTAGGCTCTGTAGGATCGAAGGTCTCATACTTGAACTTAGCAAGATCATCACCCTCGATGGTAAGCAGCTGCTTGAAGTCCTTCGAGTGCGTCTGAATCTCAGAGTCGTCGCTCAACGAGAGCTGTCCAAGTTTGGCCTCGACTAGCATTGACCCAGGACGCAAGAGAACTTCCACGTCCGCTGAAGGAAGCACGAGGGTAGCAATGCTTGTAACGTTCATCAAAAGCACTGGGTTATTGATAGTGAGTACGCGTCATGTTTTAAAAAGGACTTCGAGACTTACGCCGGACACTGGTTAGCTTGACCTTGACCTTGATCTTCCCAGAATCTTCCGGAAGAGGCGGAGGTTGCTCGATCTGAGGGGTACCGGGGCCCGATGCCACAGGGGTAGGTGCAGTAGTGCTCGCCTCGTTTCCACCCACAAACGTCGACATGATGAAATCGTAAAGAGTAAGAACAGGTTCGGGGGCGACGTGGAAAGTGAAGGTGGAAAGCGCAACCTCGACGCTCTGGTCAATTCCGTTGTAGACTGATGCAAATTCGGGGGACTCCTTCTGCGCGCGAACGTACTTGACGCTGACTAGGTCGGTTGGGGTGCTGTTCCCGTCTTCGCCTTGGTTCGACGTGAGCAGCTGCATGCGATTCTGTTCGTCTGTGATCATATTCAAACCAATGGACCTATGAAATTACGCGCATATAGTCCATGTTCAAATATTCAGCAGGGTAACATACCTTAGCTTAACGTCGACATCCATGTTGAACTTGGCCATCGCAAACTGCAGTGCGAAACCCTCCAAGACAGTGTTGGCAAGCAACTTCTCTGTACCATCTGGCGCGGTCTTGTAAAGCGACGCCTGAAGCTTCTCAACCTCGAACGAGAACTCGACCACATGTTGGTGCAGTTGCAAATCGCCAGCCTCGCCATCATTAGCCTCGAAAAAGTCCTCATTTGTGTCCCCAGTCGACTCGGCATCGACGTCCTGAATCGCGTACTCGGCCTGGCGCGAGAAGACATTGGTGGGCAAAGGCAGTGGAGGCGGACGAGCGGCTTCCTTCTCGGGCTTCGCCTTGGGTTTGCTCGCAGGGGCTGTTTCGGTGTCGTCGCCGAATTTCGGGATGGCCACGTCGATGATGCGCATGATGCCCTTGTACTTTTGATTCGAGAGGTTGACTTGGAGCTCGGGCAGTTTGCCAGAAACTTTGAACTTGGCAAGGTTGACAGCGTCGGGAACGATAGTGTTTTGAACCGCAAAGTCAAGATTGATGCGTTCCAACAGGTGAAGCTCCTGCGCATTGCTATGGTCATTGTTGAGCCCAGCGAGGACAACTTCGAGATCATTTCCGAGCAGCAACTGTGGATAAATGCGCATCAAGCTTCCCATTATCAACTGTCAAGAATATTGAACCCACCTGCGCTGAATGCAACTTCACTGAAAAACGATCGTACATCAAGGACTCCAAATGGGTATAATCGTCGTCCGTGTATTGTTTCTTCTTCTTTGCATCTATGTCCTTCATCGCATTCTTCGACACAAGCTCGCTCTCGATCGAAATATGACCAGCGTCCAGGATCACATGCTGACACTGCTTCGCCGTAACGTCCTCTGGAATAATGATAATCGGCGCTTGGAGGTCCATCTTGACGTCAATGGTCTTATGCTGCTGCAGCGCGTACTCGAGCCCCGCGCGCGTCTCCTTGCGCAGGCCTTCGAGTGTCTCTCCAGCTGCATTCAAGAGTGCTCCGACGGACTCGAGTTGACTCTCAGGAGGTTTGAGGAAGCGGTAGATAGCCTCGACGTATCCACGGTGATAGACAATCTCCATGTATCGCATGCGCACCGTCAGACCGGTGTCCGCGCGTTCGTCCAAAGGGTTGTTCTCGAACTTGATGTACAAGAAGGGGTCCTCGGTTTCCTCCTCCTTCTCTTCCTCTTTCTCCGGCTCCCCTTCCTCGTCGTCCTCATCATCGTCATGCACCGACTCGTCTCCAGCTTCGCTACCTCGATCATCCAACGACGAGTCCCAATTATCCTTAGACCCTTTGTCATGAGCCGACACAGTCTTCCCCTCGTCCATCTTCGACTTTCGATGTGACTCCTTGACACGGACAATCTGTGGATGGATCGACCCCTTCTGCGTCCCGTCGTGCACCCCGAATCCACCTAGCATAACCACCGCGTCCATACTATCCGGCCTCTGGATCACATCCGCCCGGAACGCATCAAATACCACAAGAATCATATCCCCGTCAGTCCCAGCCTGCGACGACCGCAACGCAAAGGAGCCGCGCTTGAGCTGGGCCGAGATACGCAAGTTCATAGCATCGCGCGGCGTTTCGAACGACGCGGCCAGAGCTGCCTTTTCGTCGTAATCAATCGCCTGATAGAGCTCTTTGCGTTGCTCGTCGCTCATAGATTCCAAGCCGAGCGTGTCTTCCTCTTCCTCGGGCTTCTTGTCTTCAGCTTGCTTCCCACCTCCGAGGAGCCAAGATGTCCATCCCCCACCCTTGGATGTCGTTTGCACGGCTACCGGAGGGTGAGCTTCCTCTTCAGCCTTCCTCGACGCGCGTTCCTTTCGCAACTCTGAGCGGGCGATCGAGCGATAGAAACGGATATCCTCGTATACGAGCTTTCGCTCCAGTCCCTCAAACTCAGCCAACTCCTACATTATAACTTAGTCTTAATTCGCTTGAAATAAATAAAAGACTCACCTCCCCAGTCAAAGCCTTGTCCTTGTCCGTTTCCTTTTTCTTGAACAGCTCGATGTAACGCTTGCGGTCGTCTCGCCGTTTAGCAAAGTGTTCCCATGTCCACTTGTAGTGCTTGTCGTGGACCTCACGAAGAATCATCTGACCAGCAAACTGCAGCATTGCTCTAGCCTTGTTCTCCTTGATTGCCTCGTCGCTCGGCTTCAAAGCTCGATACTAAAAGTCGCATATGGTATCAGATCAAAGCATTCGAAAAGCATGACCTCAAGATACACACCTGCTGTTGTCGTAAATAGAAATGGTACATGTCCACCATAGAAATAGCGTCACGGTACTGGTCATCGTCAATCACGAAGCCAATCTCGTCGAACAGCAGTTGCACGTCGTTCTTGGGGGTCTCACTGTCGAATTTGGGGTTCATGATAATCTGAAATTCCCAGAAGCATGTAAGCCACTGGTCATAGCCACCTATTCATTTCGGCTGCTCACCCTCCCTTGTCCGGTGACGGGCTTCAATATGAACTGATGGTCCGGGGGAGTCTGGCCGCTGTGGGCTATCTACGTCAAGGGTAAGCACTTATCGCACACTGTATGACGTTTGTCTTACCCCAGCTTTATATTTGGGCATGGCTTCTGCAAAAGGCATGCCGGCCATGCTCGTCATATCGGTGTTGAAATACGCAGAAAGGGATTCGAGACTCGCAAGCTATCGTACGGGGACAGTCAGTACACTCAGGTATCTTGAACAGTAGTCATACCTTGTGAATACCGCCTTTCGTATCCTGGATAAAGGTGGGAACCCAGTTCTCATTGACTGACGTCGCGGTGAATCCCGCAAGGGTAACACCAGCCGAAAATGGATGCTACAAATACCGATAAGGCCAATCACACGATCGATATTTACGGACCAACTCACCCCGGGCGCGCTAATCGAGTCTTCATAGCGGATATGGATGTTCTTGACGGTAATCTGGACGTTGTTAATGATTCGAGTGGTCATGCTTTCGATGAGACCTTGCTGCTGCTGGGTAGTATCTTTAATTAGAACACGTCGTCAGTTTCATGATTGTGAGAAGAATAATGTTGCGAACTTTTGTTTGACAAATCAGAGGCTTGTCCTTTCATTCGCATGATTTCCACAGCGTTCAGTCGTTCTTGCTTCGTTGCCTGTTTTCTATCTTCATCCTCGGCAGCGTCAAACTACAAATACGAATTAGTGCTTCAAAACACAAGGAAAGAAGCCACATGAGCTCACAGCGTTCTCGGCGGCAGGTACAGCAAGTAGATAAACATCCTCGATAAATACTTCCACGGGTTTACCGGTGATATTTTGCCATGGGATAGTAAGTGTGAAAGTGCCAACGTAACCTGGGCACGCAAGTATCAGAAGGGGACCTCATAAGCACATAGAATATCTCGCACGTACCTTCTAGTACGTCTACCGGTAGCCTAAACTTGTCAAGTGCCTCTTTCTTTAACTTGAGGCCACGGAGGGACAGTTGTCCTAGGGTATCCGGTCAGCTTCTACTCAGGTAAAGACAATCCTAGCGCTACCTTGCCAAACTCCGTATTGTAACTGCGATGTATCCATGTTCTCGACATACGGTGCCAAGAATCGATTTAGAAGCTAACCTCAAGTTAATAACTGAAACGAAACAAACATATATTACCGCCGAGCTTACAGCGTGGAGGGCCTCCTTGCCCGTAGTGAGGAATGACCACACCATGGCAGGCCTAGTTTTTCAAGTGGCTACTACTCGGTGTATGTCGTGGTCGACGGTCGAAGAATTAGGGCTCGATTCGGCGCTTGCTTCGTACGCACGACGGGTAAGTGGTGACGTCAAACGTCGATCAAGAGTAATTGCCAATTAATGATGAGAATCCCTCAGGGTCCATCCGAACGGGCCCGGTTATTCTTGACGGAACCAGAACTATCCAGAATGTGCGATGGAATTCTGGTCATGACCAGATCCACAACCATGAGTTCCGCTTCAGACCCCACCGCATATAAATACCCCCCTGCTCGCCGCCCAAGCTCCCCATCTACTCAACGTCTTCTACTACTTCTACTAGCTTCATTCTCAACTATTCATGAGCAACTTTGACTTTACAGACAAGACTGAGTCTACCATCGCCGTGAGTAGTACTTAGCTATCATGACGTTCATTGACTATGGTACTAACGTCATATTGTAGGCTGCAGTCCAGTCGGCGAAGGATCATGCGAACGCCCAAGTTAGCCCTGTTCACATCGCGAATGTGCTGTTGAACGAGGGGCCAAGTACTGCCGACGGTGCCGGTGCCGGTGCCTCGTTGTTTGCATCTGTGATAGCGAAAGCTGGTGGTGACGTTGTAAGTACCCCTTTTATTTCTTGAGCTTGACCTAAACTAATCATGTTCTTAGGCTGTTGTCAACCGAGCCATTCAAAAGCTTATGGTTCGACTACCGGCGCAAGATCCACCGCCCGATGAAACCACCCTCAGTTCTCAGGCCGTGAAGGTGCTACGAGATGCCCAGTCAATACAAAAAGATATGGTATGTGCCTTGACTCGCTATCATGTGATTTAATACTCACAAAGATTACCCCCACAGCACGACTCCTACATCGCGCAAGACCACCTCATCCTCGCACTGATCAAAGACTCGACCATCGCCGGCATCCTCAAAGAAGCCTCCCTCACTCCCGCCGCAATCAAAACTGCCATCCAAAATACCCGAGGCAACCGCCGCGTCGATAGCAAAAATGCCGAACAAGGCTTCGACGCACTCACCAAATACGCAGTCGACCTCACCGCGCTCGCCGAGGAGGGCAAGATCGACCCCGTTATCGGACGTGACAACGAGATTCGACGAGCTGTGCGCATCTTGTGTCGACGAACGAAGAACAATCCTGTCCTCATCGGTGAGCCTGGTGTGGGCAAGACGGCGATCGCGGAAGGGTTGGCGCAGCGAATCGTCAAGCGCGATGTGCCCGCGTCGTTGCTTGGACGACTGTTCAGTTTGGACATGGGCGCGTTGATGGCGGGTGCGAAATACAAGGGCGAGTACGAGGAGCGGATCAAGTCCGTCTTGAGCGAGATCGAGAAGAAGGGTGAAGAAGGCGTTGGTGTCATCCTCTTCATCGACGAGCTTCATCTTATCATGGCTGGTAGCGGTAGCTCCAGTGGCGGAATGGGTAAGCATTTATCTTATTTTGGCTTCGAGCTCTAGCTAACTTGACTTTCGACAGATGCCGCAAACCTCTTCAAGCCGCTCCTCGCGCGTGGCAAGCTCCGCTGCATCGGCGCGACGACCTACGCCGAATACCGTCAATATATCGAGAAAGACGCAGCCCTCGAGCGTCGTTTCGCTCAAGTCATCGTCAACGAACCCTCCGTCCCCGACACCATCAGCATCCTCCGTGGAATTCGCGAGCGCTACGAAGTCCACCACGGTGTGCGTATCCTCGACCCCGCCCTCATCCAGGCCGCCACCCTTGCGCACCGATACCTTACAAGCCGACGCCTGCCGGACTCGGCGATCGATCTGGTAGACGAGGCTTGCGCGAGTGTGCGTGTTACGAGGGAGACGAGTCCGGAGGAGATCGACAAGCTGGAGAGGAAGAAGCTCGAACTCGAAATTGAGATTCATGCCTTGGAGGTAAGTTACCTTTGGCCCATAGCGTCTATATAATCACTAACGCACTTGTCATTAGCGCGAGAAAGACACGATGAGCAAGGAACGCCTCGTCAACGCCAAGAAAGCCATCGCCGACCTCGAAGACCGCCTCCAACCCCTCAAAGCGGCCTACGAGAACGAAAAACGCCGAGGCAATGAGCTCAACGAAGTTCGCAAGAAAATCGAGGAGCTCAAAGCCAAGGCGGACGACGCCGAGCGCCGATACGACATCACCACCGCCTCCGACCTTCGCTACTACGCCATTCCCGACCTCCAGAAGCGACTCGATTTCCTCGAGAAGCAGAAGGACCAAGAGGAACCGTCGGCGAGCGACGCAGTTACGCCCGAGGCGATTGCTGAGATTGTAGCACGCTGGACGTCGATTCCGGTGACGAGGTTGATGTCGACGGAGAGGGAGAAGTTGTTGAGGATGGAGAAGATTTTGGCGGAGAGCGTTGTTGGACAGCCTGAGGCGGTCAAGGCGGTTGCAAACGCGATTAGGCTGTCTCGTAGTGGATTGGCCAACGCGAACCGTCCGATCGCCTCGTTCCTCATGGCTGGACCGTCTGGTACGGGAAAGACGCTACTAAGCAAAACAGTAAGTTTAATTTTACATCATACGACACGCATATACTGACTTAATTCTCTAGCTCGCCACCCTCCTCTTCGACTCTCCCGACGCGATGATCCGCATCGACGGCAGTGAATACTCCGAGAAGCACTCCATCTCCCGCCTCATCGGCGCCCCGCCCGGCTACGTCGGTCACGACAGTGGAGGACAGCTCACCGAATACGTTCGTCGCAAACCATACAGCATCGTTCTCATCGACGAAATCGAAAAGGCCTCGCGCGAATTCGTCACGCTCTTCCTCCAAGTCCTCGACGACGGCCGACTGACGGACGGACAAGGCCGGGTTGTCGATTTCAGGAACACGGTCGTGATCATGACGTCCAACCTCGGTGCGGCGTATTTGAACGATATGGGCGAGGGACCGGTGAAGGATGAGGCCCGAACTATGGTTATGGGTGCGATTCAGGCGCATTTCCCGCCTGAGTTTGTGAATCGTGTTGACGAGATTATCATCTTCGTAAGTGCCCTTTTATCGCGCATACACTCCACACATGCTGACTTATTCCCCATAGCGTTCACTCTCCCGCGGAAACGTGATGAAGATCGTCGACATCCGTCTCAAGGAGCTTGAGGAACGCATCGCAGAGCGCAAACTCCGCATCGAACTCGAGCCCGAGGCGAAACATTACCTAGGCTCCATCGGATACTCGCCCATCTACGGTGCACGTCCACTGAACCGCGTGATCCAACAGGAGCTGTTGAACCCTCTTTCGCTGCTGATCCTCGAAGAACGGGTACGAGACGGCGATGTTGTGCGCGTCAAGTTCGACGGGCCACACAACCGCCTCTATATTGTTCCCAACCACGAGGGAACTGGGGTTCAATATGACGACGAGATGGATTATGAAGATGATTTGGAGATTGAAGAAATGGATTGAGATGTAAAACATGTCATGGGGTTTGGGTTCAATGTACTATAGATCATCTGTAACGAACGAATCGAAATGTAGAATATTGTTTTTCTTTCATAACGTGCGTGGGCTTGCGGCTATACGGTTTTTGCACGGTAGATAACAGACAGGCAGTTCAAGAAAAAAAAAATCCTCACCCGAAAACCAACCAAAAAGACTTAGCAGTGGCAAAAGGTCTGCACCAGGCACGGCCCAGTAGCGCGTCTGGAAACACCCCCTTGTCTCGATGGACAAGTCTCGGTCACTCGGCGGTGCTGCGGAGTTGACTCCCTGACAAGACACCGAATGATTACCGAAAGTCCATCCACACGTTGCCGCGCGAAGGAAATTCAGACCAAGACGTCTGCGAGGGGAGGGTTTCGAACCAGCGCACAGCTGAGTAATCCGTTGAAGTGGACCGCAGTGCATTCCCGATTGCGCCATTACAGCGTTATTAGTAGTGCAACTGATGGGAATCCATTCAATTCGGATGGCGTTCTGCCCAAACGTTTTCGAGACTGCATATATGCCCAATCTTATTGCTCTCCCCACCATGCATTAACATCGAAAAGCTATTGGATTCGACAAAACGTATAAGTATAGACAGGTGAAAAATGCAAAAGAGAATATACTATATGTACATGCGCGACAGCAATACTAAGAAAACCCACAACCTGCAAATCAAGAAAAAAGAGTGCGATCCAAGACATGCTTGTTAACAAACAAAAGACCATAGCAAAAAACTGATAGTAAAGGAGTGACCAGAGTGGACGAAGAACGGTATACTTGTGTACTAGCGAGCCTGAAAATAAAACCAAATCGCGAACGAATGAACGACGAGAGCATAGAGACCCATAACACCAACAAAACTGGAACCAGAATTCTTTTTAGTTTTTAGCAAGCTCAAGCGCCGTTCACACTCCCCACGGCCGTGGTCTCGCTCACAGTCGGCGATGGTAGGTCCCGAGCCACACGGCTACCTACACCACGCGCAGTTGACGTCGACCTGACTCGAGCATGCCCACGCGAAGGCTTGCCACTAATTTCAGCCAGACCCTCCGGCGCGTCCTTTCCAAACGCACGACGTCCAAGAATACGGTTCCCGATGCTGGAATCACTATCGTCTGCCGACTGCAGCCCCACGCGCGCAGTCTCGGACACAGCGCTCAGATACGAATCGTCCGAGTCCTCGGCACCCGCACGTCCAGGAGTCATGGGCGTCATCGGCATCTGCACCTGGCGGGTCGGGGACACAGGCGCCTTGGCATACACTGCTGACGAAGACTGTTTGATGTACGAAGGCGACGGCGACTGCTTCAGAGCTTGGGTCGGCGATGCAGGCGCGCGCGGCGGCGAGTTGAGCTTCATCATCGACTCGTTCGAGGACGTATCAGGCGTAGCCCCAGCACCCATCACAGCCCTCGACCCAACTCTCCTCACCCCACTCGGCGTCCTACTCCCACTCCCCCCATTCCTAGGTACAGGCGGAACGGCACCCTTGACAGCAAGCAACGCCTCCCGCGCGGCTCGGATCGACGCGCTCGAACGAGACCGATGGCGTCCTCCGCCTTCACCGAGTCGACTTGCTCCACGCGGGGTGCGCACACGGCGTCCAGCAGACTCGGCCTCGCTCAACACGCGCTGCATCGAATCCGCCTCACTCGCGCTTCCGCTCGTCACAGACTGGCTCCGACCCAGACGATGGTCTGCCAAAGCATGCTCAAGCTAAATCGGAACGTAAGAAAAAGGAGCAAAGCGAGTCAGACACATAACCCACCTTTTGCTGAATCTGCTGCACCTTCATCGCGACCACATCACTCCTCTCCGAAATCCCATGGTCCACCGCGCCAAACCGATCCTCATCCTCGTTCTTCGAGGCCGAGAAACGCTTAGTCGTCCCAAAGGGCATCACGAGCGTCGGGTCCTCCTCGTTCAAAACCGTAATGCCGTTGTCCTTGGCAAGCCCACCCTCCTTCAGCTCGCTCAACTCGCACCCAACGCGCGTAACCTCATCCGACGCATCATCGGCAATGGACGTAGCAGTCACCATCGACCTCAACCTCGAGCTCCCGTCCATCGAGTCGCTCGCCATTGACCCCGACTCAGCCGACCGCCCACTCGCGGACCTCAACGCTGGCCCAGACTCGGCGTGGCGAAGTACACCATTGATCGAGTGTCCCATCCCGATGCTGGAGTGGTCCATGCCAATACCCGAGTGGCCAGTGTGGGAGTGGTCGCCGCTAGCACCGCTGAGCGCAGAGGGCGGGCGAGAATAGTCCGAGTATCCTTCGCCATCGCTGAAGGCCATGGATGCGAGAGCGCGCTCGATTTGCGCTTCGACCTCAGCAACCATCTGCGTGCGCTCGCGCTCCATCTCGTCCATATTGCGCTTCATATCCTCGAGCTCCATCAACGCCTGCTGATGCTGATTCTCCTTGGACGCCAATTCTGCACACGTCCAACCCAAATCTAGTCAGTAACACATCAGCAAGAACGGTCTGGAAAACTCACCCGAAGCAAGCCTCTCCTTCTCCTGCGCACTAATGCTGACCAACCCACTCAACCTCCGACTCTCCCTCTGCTCCTTCCCAATCTTCGCCCGCAACTCACTCGCCTCCGCACTCAACTTCTCGGCATACCCCTCAAATGCAACAAACTTCTCCCTCCAAAGCTCGCTCTCGCCCATCAAAAAGTTCAACCGACGACTCAACCGCCCAATCTTCGTTTCCAAATCGTCCCGCGCGTCAACAAACGCAGTCGCCCGCTTCCGGATCGAACGCTGGATAAGCTGCTCAGCAGTCGACAACTGCGCCTGGCGCCGGCCCATTCCCATCAGCGTAAGCCTCTTGAGCAACGACGGCTTGCGCGAACGGTCCTTGAGCACCGCGTCAAACGCTTGCAAGACTTTCGTTTGGTGCCACCATTCTGGCGCCTTGATGCTCTCAGCAACAACCGCCGTCGAAGTTCCACGCTTCGTCTGAATCTTGCACAGAGGGCGGAAGCGACCGGCAGGGAATGCTTCCTTGAACTCGGGTGGCACCGTATTGTCAGGGTGGTAGAACTGATCGAAAGCGGCGAGAAGAATCTTGCGGAGCTTGTCGCGCTGTTGCTTGACAGATACAACGTTGCTGGGAGGCGAGGCACAGTTCACATAGTTGATGTCCCTGAGTAATAATAAAGTTTGAATGAATTCAATGTTCAGTGGCACAGGGAAATAATTACTCACAAGTCAACAATGCAAACTTCTGGGGATGGCCTTGCGATGTATCTTGCTTCGGTGCTTAAACCCATGATCCATGGGCCGGGGTCCTCAAGGTATATGCGGGCGTCGCGAGCGTGGACGATCGGAAGTGCGATGCCACTCCAGCCGCGCATTTCAACTAGGTAACGGATGGTTGAAACGGCGATGCCCAGCATAGCCGGGTGACGAGAGAGAAACAAGATCTTGCCAGTGGGGGATAGTGCGAGCTAGAAAGGCGTTAGTGCGATAGCGACGGAAATTGGATCTGGCTCACCTCGCAAATGGTTAGGATATTGTCGAGGTTCAAGCAACGGAACAGAGGCCACATTGTGAACTAGAAACCAATCAGTAGGAGTAACAGCGAAGCCACAAGCAACGTACGTTGACATCGACAAGACCGCGCCCAAAGTCAAGACCACCTGGGAACCGGCACACAACCTCCAAGCTTTCCGCTTCATTCGCAGGAGAAGCATCAAGGCGGATTACGTCACCAGCGCGAGGGGCAGGGAACTCGAGAATCTTGGAGATTTGGCTTTTGTACATCAGGAAGATCAGAACCGAGCTGAAACAAAGAAGCAGGAACAAACATACAGCGTGTGCGATTGAACATCCTTGCTGAAGCGGGCCCAGCTGAGGGTGAGATAGTCGCGCATCAGGTCGTAGATAGGATGCCTTGATACGAGGGCTGAAAAAACATGAGTAAGAAAAAAGAGAAAGAAGACCACGAGCAACGTACTGAGGGCGTATGGAAGCCAGAAGACGGTGTTCTGAGGCAGGAACAAGTTGGAGGCGCCCATTCCAACACCGTTCGGGTTCATGATTTCCGCGTCGCTCTCGCTCATGCTGAAAGCATCTGTTTCACTTTCCTCGGCATCTGTCCAGGGACCGCCTGGGCTGGTTACGCTAGCTTTAGTGCGACGGGTGGTTGGGGTGGTTGTTGCAGCCGAGGCGCCAGATCCACGACGGGAGCGAGCAACCGATTCGAGAGCACGGCGGATGGCGAGTGAGCGTTCTTCGTCGGCATGAGACCAGACAGTAAGACAGACACCGTAGTAAGTGGTAAGACCGCGGTCGCCGCTTGGATCAGTCGTCGCGGAGGGCGACGAGTTGGGCGGAAGGTGAGTGCTAGAAGGCGGTCCTAGATAGGTGCTAGAAGGACGCGGCAGTGACGGGTCAACATACGGGTGATTGTAAGTCCCGGTCGTGCTAGACGACATGACGCTAGTACGCAGACCCGGTAGATGGGCAGCTTGGGACGAATGAGATTGAGCAACACCCGCAGAGGGAGTCACAGGAATCTGAAAAGTAAAAGTGTGGGTCGTGCTCGCGGGCTGGAGAGTCGCGGCGATGATCTCAACTTCGCGCGGGAACGACAACTTGAGTGCCTTGGAGAGCATGCGACCGAGATCGGCCTTGCCGAGTGCGCCTGTACCACGGGGACCAGCCTTGGCGCCATCGGGGATGACGCCCTCTGCGGTGTCCTTGCGCTCTTTTCGCGACTTTTTGCGCGAGCGGCCAACACCCGGGCTGACACTCGAGCCAAGGACCTCGGCACGCCACCAGCGGCCAACAGCTCCGTCCGCGTGGTGCAAACCAGCGACCGAGTCGGTATCAGCGAGCGTCCATGTGTGCGGCGACTTGGGCAGGCCGCTGACAAGATAGAGCGTGGTCAACGGAGTGGTGGGCACATGGGGTGCTGCGCTCGTCGAAGGAGAAAGCGGCGAAAGGGACGAGGCAGTCGACGGCTTGTGGCCGCGAACCTGGGGCTCGACGGTAGAAGGGGTGTTGGGAACGGTGAGGGCAGCTTTGGGACCGTCGCGGGGAGCGCTGGAGCCGTCGCGGGGGGTGTGCTCGACGGGCTCGGGCTTTGCAGCAGTGTTGAACGACGAGCGACGGAACATCGCGGCACACAACAGGAGGACGAAAACCGCAAGCCAGTTGTGGTTCAGATAGACCCCATCAAGCGCCCCTGACCCCTGATGTTCGCTGACTCATCCCTCCGCGTCCTCTGATTGGCTGGGCGGGGTCAGGTGCCGGTGGCGTCGTCGAGGCAACACACTCGAAAATGAACAATATTGAACGCCGAAATGAGCTTTTGGCGCCGAGCGTAATGTCCTCCGCGTCATGCACCCTGTTACGCGCCACCGTCGTTACCCCCGTTGCTATCGCGCGTGGGTTACAGTTGTGGTCTGCTACCCTGAGGCTGGGCGCGATCACCATGTGACCGTGTCGGTGTTGGATTGTTGTGGACTAGACCCGACTTTGACTTCGACGACTCCGGCAGCGACAACGATGGGATCTGGATTCGCACAATGGGCTGGCGGTGTCCGCAATCGCATGGCAAACGACCCCGGCCGTGCAGACTTCAAAGACCAAGTCCAGTGCAACGGATATCTCTTCCTTCACGAGTACCTTGACGACGTTCTTCATGGCCCCCGACCAGAGTGAGTCCCCTTGAACTTGTCTTAGCTCAATCTAACCTTTTGCAGGAACGTTATCGAGCTCACCAAGACACCTGGGAGGAACAAGACCGCCTCCAAACGCACCCGAGCTGCCAATGTTTCGCCTCAGAAATCCAAGCCCGCGATCCCCCTATCCTTCCCTGTACGTCTTCTTCCCTTCTCTTGCAATTCCTACTCCCGCTCACCTCTCCCCAGACAAGCCCAACAGACAAGGAGAACCTCTCTGCCCCAGCTGCATCCGTTCCACAGTCGAAAGGCCCCTCTCGTTTCCAGCACGCTCTTTTCACAGCCCGTGACGACCAAGACGACGCCCCCCACACGCGCGACTCCATCTCCCGCGCAACCCCTAACCGACCTGGTGTACCCGTCTTTGGGTCTAGCTCAAAGCTTCAAAGCACACCGTCTGCTGCGCCTATTCCATCAGATGATCCACTCTCGCCATTCCGTGATGCAGAGTCTCCAGAGAAAAGCATCACAGCGCAGCAGATTTTCACGGCTCGGCTTGTGATACAACCTTCGTCACCTGTGGCTGAGCCCGCTGAACCTGTGCAAGAGGTTCCCGCTACTGCTGCGCTTGAGCCCGAGCCACAACCCACAGAAGTGGACCTCTCAGTTATTCAGGAGGATGACGAGGGCGTGTCTATCAATCTCTTTGAGGATGCCCGTTCAGACTTCTCTCGGCCTAGCGCGGAGACGAAACAGCCTGTTTCAGATGAAGAGCAGGATATTACGATGACTGTTGCGCAGGACAAGCCTGCCTCGCAACCGCAAGAGGTTTCGCGTGTTGAAGCTGCTCCCATCGCTCTTCCTGCCGATGTGCTGCCTGAGCCCACCAAGGCTCCTTCGTCCCCTATGAAGGCTGCTCCTGCCGCAGAAGTCATCTTGGCTCCCAAGAAATCCCTCTCTCCCATCAAGACTGCCTCTCCCACCAAACAACAACTCGCATCAGCGCAAATTCCTCCTAGCCCACCCGCATCCGAAGACGCGCTCGTACCTAGTCCGAAGAAATCCACTCCCTTCGAACAAGAATCTGAGCCTATCTCGGCTGTTTCCGCTTCGGAGCCTCCCCCAGAGCCTACTTCAGCTACTTCCTCGAAACCAGAACAACCTCTCCCCGTCGTTCCTGCTCCTCCATCAAGTGCACCCACACCACCACCTGAGCCTGAGCATGTCGAACCCACTCCCAGGCCTCTGCCTGTTCCTCCCCCTATGTCTCGCGTGAACTCGCAGAACCAAGTCCCCGTCCAGACTCAAACGCAGGCTCGACCAGCTGTTCCAGTCACAACTGCACCTCAAGTCCAGCCCCAGCCCCCTCAATCCCGAGCGTCCGCCGCGCCTCGCGGAGCGTTCAATGGTCCCTCGCTCAAAGACCTCCGACGCGAGCCGAGTGTGTCTGGTGCAGCGCATAGAGAGCTTAGGCAGTCGTCGTGGCGGAAAAAGCCAGAGGGCGCGCCGAGTTCGACCGCGGGTCCTGCTACTACCTCGGCCCCCGCTCCCCCAGTTGCGGCGGCTACGACTGAACCCGAGCAACCCCGCAAACGGAAATCATCGGTGCTCAATCGTCCCGGCGCGTCTAAGCTTCAACGCATGCGCTCTCCCTCTCGGTTCTCTTCTTCCTCCCCGTCTCCCTCGAGGTCTTCATCCGAGGAAGAAGAGACAGAGCTACAGGTTCCTATCAAAGACGAAGATAGCGGGAGTGGGTGGAGTTCCGGTGGAGGATCGATGTTGGAGGATCTGCGACACCGTCTGGCGAGGTTGGAGAAAAGCACGAGTGGGAAGACGCCTGCTGCCTCTCGAACGTGGACGAGCTCTGCTACGACGAGTACTGGTGGTCTTGGCAACAGCTCCGGAGGGGGGCGAATGAGTTTATCGGACTTGAGTTTGAAGAGCAAGCCTGCGTCCTCTGATGCTGCCGCTCCTGAGACGGAGGGTGGCAACGAGCGAGGCACGCTGGCTATGTTGCAGGATGAAGTATCGGCCCTTGGACTATCGACAGATGCTGCACGCGCGTCGATTCGGTCGACGAGGACAACTACGCCTGATAACTCACCTCCGCCACCAAAAGCGAGAGTCTTGCCTGCTCCGCCTGTCTTCGCTCTTCCTTCCCCCGTTCCTGCGCCTGTTCAACCAACACTATCGTTCCCCCCTCCGGCTCCCATCTTCTCTCAACCCACTACCGAGTCCTCTACCACTACGACCTCGTCAAACTCAGACGCAGTCCGTGCCGCGGCACGCGCCGAAGCCGCCCGGTTCTTTGCCGGTACCAAGGTCGCCCTTCCCGTTCCTTCACGAACAGAAACCCAGTCGACGATCGCTACGGACATCGACAGCATATTCGACCGTGCGCAGAGTCAGACTCAAACCGAGTTCACGCAGGTGGAGACGCAGGTGACGGGTTCGAGCTTGTTTGGGCTCGAGAGTGAGGATTTGATTGATTTGGATGGGGAGGGTGATTTAGAGTTGGATGTTGATGTAGAGGGAGATGAGGAGATGGAGGAGGCTACAAAGGTTGGTTTTGTCGATTTGCGTGAATGGGATGCAGAAGAGAAACTAATGGATTGTGTGGTTAGGCGAGTTCGAGCTCTCGCGCTACGTCTCTTGCTACATCGACCACGCAGACTCGGTCCATGGCCAAGAAAGGACCGGTCAAGAGCATCCAGCTTGCCGCTGCCGCTGCAAAGAAGGTTCGTTTGGATCTTCATCATCATGCATTCCGTCCCCCGTGGCTAATTTTACGCTGTGCTAGGAACAAGATCGCAAGACAATTCGGTTGCGAGAGATGGAGGAGCGCAGGCAAGCTGCGGCGCTGCGCAAGGCAGAGGAGGACAAGTCCAAGACTCTCGATCCTGAGAAGAAGCGAAAGGAGCGGGAAGAACTTGCTGCCTCCAAGAGTGCCAAGCCCCCCGTCAAAAAGGTCAGTTTTCGTTGCCGTTTGCGAGTTATTGCTTTTCTAACGAGTTACCGGTACACAGCCACAGGAGGACGCAAACAAGAAGCGCAAGGTCGAGGCGGAGAAAAAGCCTGCAGAGAGCAAGAAGCCGGCTGGGTCGTCTCTGCTCAAAGAGCCTAGCATGTCCAAGTCTCGTATCGCCAAACCTACCGCTTCGACCGCCGGACCGTCTGGGCTGAAATCCGCACTCAAGACGTCCACTAATCCGTTTGCGGCTCCGGCTCCACCTGCGGCCAAGACAATCAAGCATGTGGGCTCGTCGTCTAGTCTGAAATCGGTTGCTGGGGCGGCGGCGAAGAAGGCTAACAAGGCGAGTATTTCGGATGCGCCTGGGCAGGCGTTGCAGGCGCAGATGCAGGCGAGGGTTCAGGCGCAACTTAAGGCTGCACAGAAGGAGCCTGAGGTGCAGAGCGAGAGTATCGAGCTGCCGGATATCAATAGCGAGTGAGTGGCCTTGTCCTTTTTTTCTACGAGGATGTGTGTATTGATAGAGCGGTTGTGTGTAGGTACTCGGACTCTGAGGATGAAGATCGCGGAAAGGACTTCCCAGAGTGGACGCAGTCTCCCGAGCTGAAACAAGCACTGCGAGACCAGGAGACATTCAACCCTGACGCGATTTTCGGGCCTATCCAGCCGCTCAAGATGGGTGACCTGTTTAAGACTGGCCACTCCCGATTCCGCAAACGTACTAGTTCGGCGAACTGGAGCGGCACGGACGGAATCACTGTCGAGGAGGAGATCGAGTACGCCCGCAGGATGGGATACACGAATTAATCTGTTGTTGGTTGCTGTGCATTTGGACTGGACCTTGACTTTCTTTTCATCTGTTGTGCATACATCGAGCCATTGCTTCACGTTTTTATGCCTGTATTTTGTCTTGCATCGACTCATGCGATTATGCGGTACCTCACTATATCAATGCTATCCTATCACTCTTTTACAACTGCCGCGGCCTCGCGTCCCATTTTGTCCGCGAGCCGAATGGGCTCGGGTATGCGATACTTACTCAGGGCCATCGTTAAGCGCATAGCTGTTATAAGTGACACTCGGTGCCCGGCAGACACGAACAGAACGTTGCTGGCGGTTGGCGAGCGCAAAGCCTGTGCAGACGCTGCGGCACAACCCCGACGGAATGAATAAAAATAAAATGCAGTATAAAATGCAACGCGCGCCGACGTAGCCATCTTTTTGGGCGCTCAATATCCCCAGGTAGTCACCAGGGCGGTTTAGAATTTCGCGGGATTTCATTTGTCCCCCTCTGCAATCGACACCGACAACCAAGTGAACAGGACCTCTCCAGCGACTATGCACGCACTCTGAAAACTATGTTTCAGCTCAGACCTGCTCGAGGGTGTCATCGGTTCCCGACTGGCCCCCGTTGGCTCATGCGGCTCCGCACTGGTCGTCACGCCCCCCGACGATCCAGACTCGGAGAGACGCCGTCTCGTATACAGAGGTCTTTGTCCAGTGAGTAGATGGTCGTGATCGCCGAGGCTCGTTTTGGCTGTATGCACCGCCTGCACCCACTGCCAAAAATGATACAGCGCGCACGGGCGAGGGAGTCAATCCAGGACCTAATCGAAGGCTGGACTCCGGCGTGCTGGTCGTTCCTGTTCGTAACTGTTTGCGAGACTTGCCCCTTCCAAAACTGGTGGCCGGAAATCCCAACGCGTTGGCGATGACGGTGAGCGTTTGATCGTCCGACCAGGAGTTTGTGCTCGATCAGATGGGAGGAGGATGGTATTGGATACGAGGGTGGGTGGATGAGGAGGTGAGGTTGGAGGAAGAGGCGGGAGGGTCCAAGGAGCGTGCGGCGTGGATGGTTGTACGCAGAGGCACTGTGGATAAGCGGTCCAACAACTCGAACTCATTCTCTCGTGCTGGAACCAATTAGCAAATTGTCAGTGACTGCAATAAAAGGCATGATAACAAAAATTAAGGCCAGGCCTTCAATCGAGAAGGAGAAAAAGAAAGGAGCCCCAGGATGTATGTAATGTGCTATGGCCTGCTTTTTTTCTAACGTCCCACAGCGATTATATTTATCCCTAGACATCAAACCGTGTGAGCACAGTGAGACCCAGGACGGTGTGCAGCACCAGAGAGCAGCCAGTAGAACATAATGCGAAAAAAGGGAGGTTGAGGGCTAAAGAAATGACGCACCGGTTCAAGTACTGCGTGTAGAACCCATATGGACACTGGTGGATAAGAAACCTCATTGTGGGTTAGTTGTGTGTGTGTGTGTGCTAGGGGGTTTCATACGAAGAGCTGGGACGTATTGTCATGTTGACTGAAATGATCCAATTAGAAATTGGATCACATGTGCCGCAGGATATCTTTGGTCGATGGTCTCCAGGCCTTGGCTGATTTTCTTTCTAATTCTTCCGCATTTACAAAGTATTATGTTTCTTCTCCCTTATTCTAGTCCCTCGGTCTAATGGTCTCCCTTTTTCCCGTCTTGTCTCGTCTACTGCCGTTCTGTGGCGCTCCTTGTCTTCTATCTGTTGTCTGTCCTCCACCTCTCCACTCCTCTGTATACCCTCTCCCTGTCTGCTGTCACTTCCATAGCACGGTCCGGGCTTTGTTTTCGTGTAGTGCCCTATAAATTCAACCAAAAATAAATAAATACAATTGGATCCCATGGCTAATTACTGCAATCTTGAGCCGCCCTCAAAATCACCTGCGTCACTACAGGAAATAACAACGATATAAGGATTCAGGCCATTCGCTATTGCCAGTCCCCACTCAAGGAACATGAAGCAGCTCCACAAATGCGCATTCATATGACTGCAGTTTTTTTTTTTCAAATATAGTGATTAGACAGTAATTTACGCATCGCAGCACGAGGAACAAGCAGCACAGGGGAGTCATAGGGGCGGTAAAGTAGGTAAGGTAACAAGTAGAAAGGGGAAAAACCGGGCCATATGACCGTGGTCCCTTATTGCAAGTGTAGAAGAAAGAGAAGTAGTCGCAGAAATAAAACAGTTTTTAGCATCATTGTTGATGTCAAGATGACTAGGCATTGCCATTGACACCGAGGTGCGCGTTGGGAAACCCGTTGCCCTTGATGCGCCCATGGAGCCACCACCACGGCGTGGCATAGGTGATATCGGAGGAATCTCTTTCACCAGCACCACCGGTAAGCATGCCACCAATACGGCCACGGATGTCAGCAATTATTGAGCCCGAATCGCCACCCTTCGAAAAGACTTTCGATTTGCTGCCGTAGTTAAGTATTGCCCACTCCATGGAGGTCTGGTGGATGAACATATCGATGAAGTAGATGCGAACAATGGAAAAGACGCCATTCGCGCGACCGATGGTGGTGCCAGTGGCACCGCCATTCTTGACAACCAGCAAGCATGGCTTTTTGTCCGAGTCCCACATATCAGGCTCGCGCATCAACTTGTCAGTAATGACGTTTTCAAGAGGGAGCAGACGATCTTCGGGATATTCGAACCGCCAGTTGGCATCTCCACGGGGGAAACATTTGCGCGTGAACTCGTTAACACTCATCTCCGTTCCTAGATACAAATAAGATTTAGGTGAGTAGACAGTCCAGGTCGGGCAGTCAAAACGCACCGAGGTCCATCTTATTGCCCTGGAAGCCATCACCGAGCTTGGCCCGGTCGACCTCGAAAATTGCCCAGTCCTCTGTAAAATGCTCTTCACCAACACCAAGGCTGATAGCTGGGGAGCAGAGGATATGACCAAGGACACGGTTGTCAGGTTCAGCCCACCCCTTATTGACCCGATCGTGCAACACTTTGAGTGCCTCAAGTGCCTCCTCCCCCTTGCGCAGCAACTCCTGGGTCCCAATCCGGGCTGCCTTAGCCTTCTTTATGGCAATAGCATCGGTGCCCTTCTCCCTCTCCTCGAACTTTGCAATCTGCTTCTTCCACCGTGGGATTTCAGGGGTATATGCTTCAATGTTGGATTGGATTGCTTTTCCCAGGTTGGCGAGAGCTTTCTTGCCAAGCAGGACGACGTCTTTACTAGGCCCACTGCGGTGGCGAACATAGTCCATGTTGGCATCACTAGATTTGATGAGGACGTGACGGCACGAAAGGCCCAGGAGTCTATTGCCACCGCCACCTTCAGCCAGGTAGAGGGCCATTGTCCCCTGAGGTTTGAGATTGGCCTTGGTAGAGATGTGGAGGCCAAGGGCAGGGGTGAGGGGACTAATAACGTTGAGAAGTGGGTCCAGGTCACCGGCAGGTTCAAGAAGCTTAGGACCAGCCCGGCGCGTGTAGTAGGACTCGCGGAAGTCGATGTCGACGCCAGTGATGCCGTTTTTGCCAAGAAGAGTTAGGACGTCCTGAGCCGCGTTGTGGGCAGCTGTAGCAGAGGTAGACTCAGGGAAGACACCGATCCAAATCGTGACAGGACCAATGACTGGTTCGTTGGCCTCGCCTTCTTCATCCTGAGAATCTTCTTCATCCTGAGAATCTTCTTCATCCTGAGAATCTTTTTCATCTTGAGAATCTTCTTCGTCCTCGAGCTCGTCGTCAGCCTCAACTTGGAAACGAACAACATCTATTGTCGTAAAGCGGATCTAAAAATCCCGTTAGCAAACTCTACAATGTGATGGATATTAACTAACCGCGTGAGCATCCATAACCTCAACAACTTTCATTCCTAAGTCATTCCAGGCGTCTACAATCGGATGGGCGAAGACTTCACGCAGCATCTTCGAAGGGCGTCGGATCTTCGGTCCCCTGGGTGGGGACCACTCCTCCTTGCCTGTGCGGTAAAGTAATGTGGGTTTGGAATGAAGGCCTGTATAGTAGTACCGAGCCTCCTCTGCGGAGACAGCATGTGGATCAGGGCTGTAGGTAGTAGCGCTGGGCGCTGTGTTGCTGCCATGGCCCAGAGAGGAGGAGAGGGTCGATGAGGTGTTGGCTGGGGAGATAGTAGAATCCTTGCCAGCAGAGCCCTGAGCCTCGAGATCCTTAGCAGAAGCCACTGAACGAAGGGAGGGAAAACAAGGTTAGTATGAGATAATTATAAAGAAATTGAAGGACATACTAGTGTATGATTCGACTAGCTGTGTAGGGAGAGATTTGGCGAGGGAGTCGAGAGAGGCCAAAGAATGATCCGCAACTTGGATCAACCTGGCGTCGGATACGGGGCGGGACGAGACGGTACTGTACAGGTTGGTCATGTGGTGTCATCTGTCTTACTTAAGAAGGATCGAGATTGCTACCAAGCACACCGTAGCACCACTAGGGTGCGGTGGCTCATGCGAAAGCGTCCAGAGCACACATATGTGATGCCGGAGCACGCATATACACATCACAAGCGCTCGCGAGACTCATTCACCGATGGCTGATCCAAACATATCGAAGCCATGGACCCGCATCGCATCACATGTTACTCCCAGTTCAGACGGTTCATGACCCAGGGGCAGGACGAGCGTTCACAATGGCGTCCAATATACACGTTCAACCCACCGTCGCGGTATGCATGTACCCGGGTTCTAGGCTCCTGTGCAGCATTTTATCACCAGCAGTATCCTCGCTCGTGTAGGGATAGACCACGGGCGTGTGGGTAAAGTGGTAATCTAAGGCTACAATCGAGGTTGAGTCGAGAGTCGGCGTCGAGCGAAAGGTCAAAATAGGTTAAGGGTGGAAGGCGAGAGGGAGAGCAGCACCCAGCGTACGACTTTCGCTTTCTGACGAGTTGCGGATACACAGCCACAAGATGAACAAGAAGTGCAAGGCCGAGGTGGAGAAAAAACCTGCAGAGAGCAAGAAGCCAGCTGGGTCGTCTCTGCTTAAAGAGCCTAGCATGCCCAAGTCTCGCATCGCCAAACCGACTGCTTCGACCGCCGGACCGTCTGGGCTGAAATCCGCACTCAAGACGTCTACCAATCCGTTTGCGGCTCCGGCTCCACCTGTGGGCAAGACAATCAAGCATGTGGGCTCGTCGTCTAGTCTGAAATCGGTTGCTGGGGCGGCGGCGAAGAAAGCTAACAAGGCGAGTATTTCGGATGCGCCTGGGCAGGCGTTGCAGGCACAGATGCAGGCGAGGGTTCAGGCGCAACTTAAGGCTGCGCAGAAGGGGCCTGAAGTGCAGAGCGAGAGCATCGAGTTGCCGGATATCAATAGCGAGTGAGTTGCCTCGTTCTTTTTTCTACGAGCAATGTGTACTGATTGGGCGGTTTTGCGTAGGTACTCGGACTCTGAGGATGAAGATCGCGGAAAGGACTTCCCAGAGTGGACGCAGTCTCCCGAGCTGAAACAAGCACTGCGAGACCAGGAGACATTCAACCCTGACGCGATTTTCGGGCCTATCCAGCCGCTCAAGATGGGTGACCTGTTTAAGACTGGCCACTCCCGATTCCGCAAACGTACTAGTTCGGCGAACTGGAGCGGCACGGACGGAATCACTGTCGAGGAGGAGATCGAGTACGCCCGCAGGATGGGATACACGAATTAATCTGTTGTTGCTGTGCATTTGGACTGGACCTTGACTTTCTTTTCATCTGTTGTGTGCATACATCGAGCCATTGCTTCACGTTTTTATGCCTGTATTTTGTCTTGCATCAACTACTATGCGATTATGCGGTACCTCACTATATCAATGCTATCCTATCACTCTTTTACAACTGCTGCGGCCTCGCGTCCCATTTTGTCCGCGAGCCGAATGGGCTCGGGTATGCGATACTTGCTCAGGGCCATCGTTAGGCGCATCGCTGTCATAAGTGATACTCGGTGCCCGGCAGACACGAACAGAACGTTGCTGGCGGTTGGCGAGCGCAAAGCCTGTGCGGACGCCGCGGCACAAACCCCACTGAATGAATAAAAATAAAATGCAGTGTAAAATGCAACTACTCACCGCGCCGACGTAGCCATCTTTTTGGGCGCTCAATATCCCCAGGTAGTCACCAGGACGGTTTAGAATTTCGCGGGATTTATGCCTCATTCCTTTTTGCGACATGCGCCAGTGTGATTCGGGCTCTGCATCGTCTGCTTCGGCATTGAAAGAACGAGCGTTTGGGGGTTGGTACGTTTTGGCTACGCCAATCTAGAACATCCCGCGTCAGTACCTTGTCAAAAGGGGAGGTAATATACCCACCGTGGGGATGTCCGCGTGTACGCCAACGGCCGTGGCGACTCCAGCCTGCCGCACGTGTAATCGTCCATTCCCATCGACCAGTAGCACCTGCGGAAACTCATGTTCCTTTCCAGTCTTTTGGAGTTCCTTCCTCAGGCTCGATATAAGTTCTAGGTATGCTGGAGTTTCTCGATACGAAAGGAACGAAGGAATGTAAGGGACAGCCAAACGAATAGGCAACGTGATAGAGTGTACGAGCTGCAGCAAAAGGGATAATTGCCTCAGTGGCATGCACACTTCCCTCATCAGATTTTGGAAGTATCAATAGTGCAACTCACCGTGAGTGCTGGGTAATCTAATACGGTGATAACTGCATAAGCGTCTGGTCTAGTTTCCAACGGTGTGGCACTGGGAGTCTCCCCAGAGGTATTATGGCCGGCGGAACTCGCGCTCGGTGTATTGTCGTGGCCCTGTGGAACGAAGCTGATGTCCAGCCCTCCCACGTACTTCAGCCCAGAAATGGCGATGTCCTCGGGAGATTCATTGTAGACCGTTGGTTCGTCATAGTCAGAGATGCTAGGTATGTCTGGATAAACGGACGGTTTGGACGAAGTAACATGAAAAGATAGATTGCTGTCTTCAAAAATGGCTCGCTTTTGCAGCTCCGCTTGTTCGCTACAAACGCAGTTATCTTAGTGAGAAGTGCGCACTGAACTAAAAAATAGCTCACTGAGCCCATTGCGCCTTGATTGCGTTGAGTTCGTCTTCGTTCATCGTGGACCTGTACAGTAAGCAATTCACAAGAAAGAATACAAACTTTTATGGAGCCACAAATGGACAGTGTTAGCGCCGAACCCTTGCTCAGATTTTTGTTGCTCGCGACCAGGCACGCTCCTAGAGCCAAGCCATGGGCGTCCTAGGCTGACGGGACAATGAAAGCAAAATATGAACGTCATATTCTACTTTCTCAAGAGCAAATAAATAGAATCCCCAACAACAATGCCTTGCATATGGCGATATGACCCAGTAAGGGACATAAGCAGGCCGCCGTAAGATATATAGGCCGTTCTGTCGTTCAATTTAGTATAAGAGTCTACAATATGGAGAGGTACTCACACATTTTCCGCTTGCCCCTCGTCGAATTTGTATATCTGCGGAAAGTTAAGATGACTACAAAGAACGCTTGAAAGAGCCTTACCTTGCCATACATAACGTATTCATAATCCTCCTCCAATCCCTGCTGCCCCTTCCCGTCAGGCCGCCAAACGTCTTTGCCCTCTGTGGCGTCTGTGGCGCCCCCACGAGCAAGAGAAGAGGCGAGAACAAGAGTAAACTTATCGTCGACTCTTAGATGGTATAGCTCGATATTGTAATCCAGCGTTAGGTGCATTCCCAAGTTGGACGAGGTGGCTACGAGCCGCGATACTAACCAAATTTAATAAATTTAATGGCGCAGAGGCTGATACAAAACCTACTCACCTCGATCATTTTTCTTGCCATCCAAGTCAATAGCTGTCACCGTGAAGAGGTCATCGAAGATAATGTTTGACTGCGCAGAGGCCATTTTGCTCCAAGTTGACGTTTGCAAGAAGACGCCTGGTGCTTTCCATGTGTGCTAAAGATGCTTATGTAACAGTGCCAGGACCCAAAGCCAGCTCCACCCGTGTCCTCACTTCATTTTATTCCTCTACAAAAAGAAACTACATATCCAGACATACATGCGTATATTTACTCTACAGCAAGTCTTGAATCAACTATCATGGTGTTACGCCGATATTATACATAATGCCTCCCTCCTGCCGGGAGACGGTGCGAACTTGGCTCAGTTGCACTGGCTCGTCCAGACCTCTCACTCCAACATCACTGTTTGAAGGTCGATTCATATGCTGCATTTGGACACCCCAGCCCCGAGTCGGCTTCGGCAGCTTTGGTCTTATCGGGTCCGCAGGTCCGCAGCTAGATCCGGACAGCCATACCCGGTGCGCCCAACGCTAAAACACCGACTACATGCACGGCACTCTACGCGATTCCAATGTTAACGGCATTTCACTCCTGCATATCTCAGTTGTCACTTAGTTCGGACGCAACAGTATTTTAAGACCCAGCCACACAAACAAGGCTCCACGTCACCCGTACTAATAGCCCATTGGCTTGGACAGGTGCGAGCCCACCTCTGGTGCATTGGTATGCCTCGGATTAGCCTTCAAGGGTATGAAGCAACTGAGCCATTTTCAATCTTTTCACGCTTTCCGTTCATTTTGCCATAGGTTCTATACATTGGCGCGAAGGCAGCAACGGCCGAGAACGCGAACCTTTGAGCGCGCGATTCGCCGTTGCCCTCAGGGCGCCGAATCAGAAGAGGTACCCTGCCATGTGTAGGACATGCGCGTCTGTCAGAAGTATGGAAAGCTCAAAAAGAGCCAATTTCGCCAATCGCTGTGCTGGATGACTGTGCATCAGTAGCGTGTGGCGCTACACTAGCCTGAGTTCCGCCTTCCCGCATATGGGTTCCAGTTGTCCGAGGCCGATCCTGTCCGTTGTCATAAAGCCCCAGGCTCTCTATTCATGTCCCTAATCTTCCATCCCATCCCGCCTCCCGTATCCATCCCGTGGGCATGCCCAAACTATTCATTGACAACCATGGAGTCGGCGACGACCAATACGCCTTTGTAGACGCAGCTGGTCACACGATATATTCCTCCACTTGCACCAGCGACGACGTTGATGGTACGACGAACATTTACCAACACGACTCACAACACGATCCGGCAGCGCCGCTGTGTTTGGTGGCTGCCATCAAGTGGCCACATAACGCCTTTCGGGACCCGGTGCTTGTGCTGTATTCACATGGGGAATCTGGAGATACAACAAAGCTCCAACTCTCAAGCCACTCCATAAGACAGTAAGTCTAGTGTTTTTTTCTTCGTTCATTTACTTATTTTCTTTTATTAAAGGACTCTCAATATCACCACTCAAAGCCACTCGCGTGCGCATTGGAGACGGATCCCAGAAACCGAGAAACTTGCTGTATGTCTATTCCTAAATCACGCGCGATGTGTTCGAAGGCTCTAACGAGACATCTCTGTAGCTGTTTACTGGTCATAACCGGGAGAAACGACTCATTGCAGACGAGTGCCAACATGCGGGCAAGAGGTGGCTTCAACTGGAAAGCAAGCAAGTCCATCATTGTTCCATCACCGACATTGAGATCGTTGCTACCTGGATAGCCATGACTAAGGAAGTTGGCCACCCACGCACTATGCTCCCTTTTAACATCTCTCACTATCTTTCGAAATGCTTTTCGCTATCTCACCAGGTTTAGTTTTGCATTCGTTGTCATGTTGTCCTATTGTCTATGATCTAGCATCTCACATAAGTTATTGTATTTGTACTAGAGTCTTGTATACTGCTCTTGTTTTACTCTGGTTTCGCTCTCTACGTGGACATACCTCCCTTCCGTAGCATACTGTAACACCAATTCTGTTATTGAATATCACGCATATAATCTGGCTCGTGATTATGATTTGTTATAGCCGGCGCGTGGGAGTTGAATCATGCCTCGTTGGCTCTTACCCCGACAGTCTCCGGGTAGTTCCACTCTGTACTTGACGATGACTAGCCAGCCGAATGGTGAAAAACGGCGTAGGTTTGCAGTCGTTGGAGCCGGAGCCTCGGGCTTGGCTGTCCTTCAGGTCTTTGCAGATGAGCTAAAAGATGAACTTGCGCTGGGGGACTGTGAAATCGCCTGTTTCGAGCGGAGGGACGACTCTGGGGGGATCTGGTAAGTGCATTTGCTTATTGTTTCCCTGAAAGTGCATTACTATCCTGAAGACCAGGCTACCTAGCGAGCCCAACCCACCACTGGCTCACATACCCGATACACCACTCTACGATGCTCTGACAACCAACCTCCCTATGCCCATCATGACGTTCTTGTCTCACGGTATCGAGCCTTCCACCGAGATTTTCCCTCATGCTATAGAAATCAAAAAGTACTTGGACAGCTATGAAAAGCGCTTTGATCTTCGCCGATTCATCTCTTTCAATACTCTAGTCGCCAAAGCCTTCTGGGACGAGCATGTGAACAAATGGGAACTCACCATCCAGCGCACAGGCCAGCCTGAGAGCTCACACGTGGAATACTTCGATCACCTTCTCGTCACAAATGGACACTATGGAAAGCCTTACGTTCCAGCGTTCGAAGGACTAGACGAGTGGTCTGCGCACGAATCACGCAAGGTCATCCACTCCATGTGGTACCGAGAGCCATCGCCTTACCAAGATCTCAGAGTCTTGGTGATTGGCGGAGGACCTTCTGGAAACGATATAGCCGCCGATATCTCAAGCGTCGCGAAAGAAACAATCCAGAGCGTGCGTTCATTTGAAGATGAGCGGATAGGCCAAATTATCCATCGGGGGCACATAGATCGCTTCACTGCAGATGGCTTGGTCATTTTCAAAAGTGGGAAGGAAGCGGCCATTGACCGAGTAATCCTAGCCACTGGCTACAAGTACGACTTTCCTTTTCTCCCTCAACTGCCTTTGCGCGCCCCCGAACCCGATTCAACAAGCCTTTACAACTCTGCTTCGCACATATACCCCCTAGCTCAACATTTATTCCCGCTCCTTGCTCCGTTCCCTCCAACTTCTCTTGCGTTCTTCGGCTTACCTAGCAAAGTAGCCCCTTTCCCTCTCTTCGAGGTGCAGGCGCTACTCGCAGCGCGGCTCATGACCGGTCGTATTGCTATGGACTTTGATCAAGAGCTGGTGCTCACCAGGTCACGGAATCGCTTGCTCCTTTCTTCCCACCACGACTCCGCGCAGGCAGCCGCCAGATTCTGGCACGTCCTAGACGGTTCAGGTCTCCAGTACGATCATCGAGAGCATTTGTGGAATCTCGCTGGCGAGCCTGATAGAAAGGTCCCAGCCTGGACTCGTGAGTTCTATGACAAGAAGTTCATACTTCGTGATGAATGGAGAGAGCTTGTCAAGAGTGGGGAGGCTGCTTCGTGGGTAGAAGGCGTAGGGAAAGGCGGTATGCAAGAATGGGTAGATCTGCTTTATAGGTTACTACGTAGAGTAGAGAGTCGCAAGGGGGAATAATGTATTGCAGCACGAGCATTTCAACCCACCATGATCGTGTGCGGAGTTGGATTTTCGGGATTTATCGTTGTTTGTGTGCTTGTACTTAGCCGATATTTGAAACGGAAGTAGATCCAAAACAAGTGCCGACGTCATCTGACCAGATGAAGTTCTTCTCAGCTCACTACTTCATCGATGTTTTTGCATCTACGGCCTCAGCAAGCTTATGTATAGCTGGTTCTCTCGGCCAACCCAGCTGGGCTATAAATTCGTCGTCTCCTCAGCTTCTTGAAAATGCCCCACCCGAGCCCAACATGCAGCTCACGCTCGCGCTTGTTTCTGCTGCCGCTCTTGTTTCCCCAGTTATAGCACAATGCGAGGACTATACTAGCTATTCTAAGAAAAACCAAGGAACACCAAGCACTGGGGCGCTGGGCTTACCGTTTATGCGACCCCCTCCCGAATGCCGGACGTTCAATAGCTCCTCGGTGGAGGTATGTTGCTATACATGGACTGAAACAACTCACGCGTCTAACATTCTGTATTTTAGACGGTAATAGATGACATGAAAGCGCGTCTGAAAGACCCAGATCTTGCCAGACTCTTCGAGAACACATTCCCCAACACGCTGGATACAACCGTCAAGTACTTCAATCCTGAAAATAACCTGGCTTTCATCATCACTGGGGTTAGTTTTATTGTCTTTTTAGTACGAACATATCTTATTGTTTAGAAACTTATTAGGATATAACGTTAGTGGTCTGAATGAAAGATCATTGACGCATCTCACGATCTCTGGTTGTAGCGCACAGTGGTTGAGAGACACAGCGAATCAACTGGCGCATTACCACTCCTTGCTGGGCCAGGACAAGGAGCTAGCAACTTTGGTGAAGGCTGTTATCAATAACGAGGTAGGCATCCAATGCTGTCAAATGTCTCGATTACCTTCATAATTGCTGCTTGGTTCAGGCTCGCTATATTTCCGAATATCCGTATTGCGGAGCGTTCCAGCCTCCCCCGGAAAGCGGGCTAAGCCCGACAGTCAATGACTGGGCCACTGGTGTGACCGTTAACCCGTGCGCATGGTTGATTTATGCCAAACGCTCTACCCTAACTTTGGTATCATAGACCAGTCAACAATCAAACAGTCTTCGAGTGCAAGGTATGTTATACTATTGAGTTTTAGGAGGGTCCATGGTAACGCTTGTCTGAGCTAGTATGAGCTCGACTCCCTTTGCGGATTTTTGTGAGTCCATCGTTACACCTTCATTGTCTTCAGTCTTCTAACTCTCGCTGGTTGATTCGGAAAGGAAACTCTCTCGTTCGTATTATCAAGCCACAAATGATTCTTCATTTGTGAACCAGAACTGGGATACCGCTATCTCCCAGATTTTCCGTGTCATGGAGGAGCAATCCCAGGCCACTTTCGACGAAGACTTCAATGTTATTTCGTACTACAACTGGACAGGGGGCAACGGTGCGCTCAGTCCACAGGTGCCGAACAGGGGGAACGGCGAGCCCAAGGGATGGACTGGTATGGTGGGAACACATCATCGCCCAAGTGACGACCTGAGTGTTTATGGTGTGTTGATTGTCTTTCTGCTAAACGAGTCGACTAAAAGATTTCAATTAGCTTATCTAACCCCCGCAAATGCTATGCTCTCTGTTGAGCTTGCTCATCTTGCGGACATCCTAGACAGCATTGACCATCTTAAGAACGTTTCTACAAGTGCTCGCAAGTGGAGCACCCAGATTCAGGAAGCAATTTGGAACCACACCGTAGGCCTGGTGCATTTTCAGTTCTCCTGCACATAAGCTAACTCAGTTTCCAGGTCACTGACGATATCTTTGCATACGAAACCAATGGACTTGGGAGTCGATACATCATGGACGATGCAAATGTCCCTTCGTTGCTCTCTCTGCCATACCTTGGTTTCTTGAGTAAGTAAACGCTCCGAGCCATAATGCACCGCGTTTCTTAAGGTGTGAAAACAGACAAAAGCAATCTGGCCTACGTTAAGACGAAGGAGTTGATTCTTTCACGCAAGAATCCTTATTACGCCAAGGGCAAGACCTTCTTCGGCACTGGGTACGTATTCAAGCCTTACAGCTTACGCAGTAGCTCATTGATTGGCACGCTCTAGAGGCCCACACGTTGACACCATTCATCCATGGCCTATGTCACTCATTTCAGCTATATATGGGTCAGACGACAACGAAGAGATCGAAAATCTCTTGTACACGATCGTGAACGTAAGTGTTTACACACACTGTTATTCTCTCCCGTCTCACCCACAAGTGCTGCTTAGAATACGGCGGGCTTAGGCTTGATCCACGAATCCCAAAACGTACATGACACTTCCGACTACACACGCCCGTGGTTTGCGTGGGCAAACAGCTACTTCGCGGAGATGTTGTTGGACCTGGCTCAACGTAAACCCGGTTTGATCTTCAACTCGTCAGAGCCGTACACGGTCGGCCAAGGCCCGCAGTCCGCACTCGCGCAATTTGCGTAGAAGGTTGTTGCGACTTAAACAACAAACTATTATATGAGAAGGAGTGTTATGCATTGAGAATTCCTCTAGGGAGTGTACAAAATTCAGCTGTGTTCCATTATTCTTTGGCCAGAATCGGCTCATCAGGACGACGACCAGAAACCTTCACGAAGTTGCGCATCGCGTAGTCAGCTTGCGTGATCTAAATAAAGAGGCTTTTAGCACGAAAGCAACAGCACAGTACTGTTGCCTTACCCATTGACAGAAGTCCCTAGCCCAGCTCGGCATGATGCCTGTGAGCCTCACAAAGTGAGTAAAGAACGGCATGAAAATAGTTCGGCTTTCTTGCTCATCCATAGCGGCGATAATGGTCTTGACAACGTCGTGAGGGGCGAGACTAGGGGCGAGGAATCGATACCACCACGAATTGGGAGTTTGGACGGTGCTGAAAAGCGGTGTCATGATGTGGCCGGGGCAGAGCAAGGTGGTCCGGATTGCGGGAGTGTTGTAGAAATGATCGAGCTCGTAGCGGAGAGACTCATGCAACCCAAGCAGAGCGGCCTTAGAGGCACAGTAGTCGCCTACACATGACGAATTAGATCTCGGATACAGAGAGCGAAGGCTACAACATACTCATTTGGGCGGCACCGACAAGGCCCATGACCGACGACACGGTAATCTTTAGAGTACGGTGAGAATTAGCAATTGTCATCTTCGCTAACAGAAACACTTACGACATGACCTTGCTTTTCCTTGATCATGCTAGGCAGGAAGGATTTTAGCGTCCAAAACTGTGCAGCAACGTTTGTTCCAAGAGTCCTGCGGCAAAACCCTTAGCCGAATACATCGCCTTCGCTGGATGTCGTACTTACTGTTGTATATCCGCAACGGACAAATCTATCAAGCTCTTGCCTTGTACTACACCTGCGTTATTGACAAGAATCGTCGGATGTCCAAGTTCGTCGATGACTTGCTTAGCCACTGCCTCAACTTCCTCCGGCTTAGACACGTCACATTTGTAGTATGTGATATTATCTATGGGAAATGTAAGTAAACGCACGATAAACAAATGCTAAACGGGCCTCACAGTTTTCCGTGACAATTGGGTTAACATCCAAGACTACGACGGTCACGTTACGAACAGCTAAGGTATTTGCTAATAATGCGCCTATTCCGGAAGAGCCTAACCACGCAGTAATGAGCTTTCCGCAGCATAACTATGTCAATCCCACCGGAATGCTTACCTCCAGTAATGAGAACAATTTGCTCGCCCCAGTCAAGCCTTTGTGGGCTGTACAGCCAGCTTCCACTATTCCGCCAAAGCCTCGATGCAAATTTGAGGAACCCTAGAATCACCACGAATGTTAGAACGGCTATGATAAAATAGTAGGGTATCTAACGCACAAAAGGCAGTAATCGCAGCCACGTAAACCAAAGACCACTGAATAATAGGTGAGTTCCAGGGAAGTCCTTGCGCCTTGTAGGTGATTGGGACAAAGAAAGCAAAGAACGGGCCTAGTGCAAGTAATGATTAGTTATAGGCTCAGTTTAAGGCAACTGCATGACACCTACTGAGAAGAGTGTGGTTGATGACTTTGATGACTAGATCCAAGTCCAACTGGTCGAAAACCAGAGTAGAGTCGAAATGGCGCGACATACTGAAGTTTGAACAAATTTAAATGAAAGAAAAACAAAAGAAAGCGTGCAGCCGGCTGCAGTCGTTGTCAAGAGCGAGGTGGACGGATCTCGTTATCTTATCTATTGATCGGCGCCTAAGGCAACCGGCCGTGGCTCAGCCGACCCGACACCTGTTTTCACACATCTTGGTCTGAACCACCACCATCCCTCCCAAGCTGTCAGGCTGCAAAAAAAATCTAGTCACCTCTTGGTCTCGAGATACCGAGTCACAGTCATCTAAACTAGCCAATGTCTTCTGTTGATCTTCAGGCGGAGCTTACATCTAATGACCAACTACTTCAGGATGGCGCAGCTGCTGTAGCCCACCCAACTGAACAGCTTTTAGAAAATACCCCTTCAACTAGCGCTTCAGGGAAGCTTAAAACGGTCATGTTCGAAGAACAAGAACAGGGATCTGAACTCATCTCGAAAGCACAGTCCTTTCTGGAGTCACCAGAGCTACGAGAAAAGGATTTGGAAAGCAAAACACAATACCTTGTCACAAAGGGAATACCTGAGGAGACCATCGATGAAATTCAGAAGGCCGTAAGCTCTATTTACCATTTGCATCTCACTCAAGGACACCTGACGCGCGTGAAAGATATCTTCTATCCCAGTGATTCCACCAAGAACCTACCCAGAAGCACTGGTGTCACCCGCCCGCTCGCGCCTACTCGATAACTTAATCACTATCTATTACTTTTTTACATATGCTTCTGGAGCTTCCGCTATTTTAACTTTCGTTTATTCTGTAAGTCGAGCAGATGCCCAATGTCACACTAACCATAGATCTGACTTTTGAGTTGGTAGAAATTTGTCCTTCCGCGATGGTCCAAGATGATAATGGCCAAGCACCGCTTAAAGGAGCATCAACTAAGCTTAGTGCGGCGCCTGAAAGATGACTTAATTTCTCACAAGGAGAACTCTCTTACTGGGTCTTCAATTGCCCCAGCTGCAGAGTCTAGGGTAAGTTGCTATGTGTCACCACCTCACTGCCACTTCTAACACGTTTTCAGCCTGAACTTAGCACAAAACTCCAAGAACTTCGCGCTCAGGTGCCGGATCTGCCTCCTAAAACCACTCGCCAGCACAGTTTGCAATCATTATCAAACTTGACCGGATATCTAAGTTCGCAGCTCCACCTTACTTCTGCGCTAGACTCAGCGATTCGGTCGTATCAATTCCAGTTCACTATGCCTGGATCTACGTCAAGTACGCCTAAAGACGATATTCAAGACCAAATCAAAAAAGATATACGAGCGTTGAAAGGGTTATTAATCAACAGGTATGTTAGTTCAGCTTTTTTGACAAATTCCTCTAGCTTACACATTGTCAGGCGAACCTTTTTACAAGGAAGTTCCATCTCGCCAGTGTCCAACCAGCGGTCTACAGGGGCACAGCGCATGTACAGTGTAGATTAACTTGCTTTCTTATGGTCGGTGGTAGGCTGGAATACATCTATCTTTTTGCCATTTGCCGTTTGATGATTGCAGGTTAAACCCGTTATCGCAACTATGGGTTCTGCGCGCTATGCGAACACAGATAAGCCTTAGCAAAGACCCCCCATTAACATTTGTCAATACTGCAAAATAAATGCCCGTCCTTGATCTTTGAAATCAAGCACACCATTCAGCTCTTGGATTGTGCTAGAGAGAACATCACTTATTCAGCATAGTGGTTAGTAAGTCGAAAACCATGGCTATAAATCTACAGCTCACACACTTGGACTGCGACACCGATCCCTAATGACCGTTCTCAAGACTAAGAGCCGTCCCCGGCGCTTCGCCGTGATTGGAGCAGGAGGAGCGGCTGGTTTGGCAACGTTAAAGATCTTTTCAGAAGAACTCAGGGACCATATCAGAGCAGGCGATTGTGAACTCGTAGGTTTTGAGCAGCGCGAAGGCTTAGGGGGTGTCTGGTACGTCGTTTTTATATATAGCAAAACTAGCGCCGTACTGCGTACTTATTCTCCGCATATATAGGCTGCCTGATAACCACACAACCCCTTCAGAAAACAAATGGCCCGACACGCCTCTATATGACTCCTTGACGACAAACGTACCACATCCTATAATGCTTTATCCATCTCATCTTGCACCTCCATCCACGCCTCTATTTACAGTCGCTCAAGTTATCAACACCTATATGCAGGATTACGCCAACCGCTTCGACCTCAGGCGTTACATTCACTTCAACTCCCCAGTCGTGTCTGCCACCTGGAATCCCTCTATCAACCAATGGAGGGTTGTTCATCAATCAAAGTCTGAAAACAAGATCACAAGTGAAAACGTATCTTTCTTCGATCACCTGCTCGTCGCCAACGGCCACTATCGACATCCCTTTGTCCCGGAAATCAATGGGCTTAAATCTTGGGATTCTGACGAGTCTCGTAGTTATATGCACTCGATTTGGTACCGTAATCCCGAGTCATATCGCGGCCTTAACGTCTTGATTATTGGTGGTGGGCGCTCTGGCATTGACCTCAGCGAGGAAATATCCAAGGTTGCAAAGAGAACAATTCACTCTGTGCGAGCGCTCGCCGATCAAGATTTCGAACACATCATCCAACGGGGGGCTATATCCCACTTTTCGTCCGACGGATTCGTTTCGTTTGTCAACGGGAAGCGCGAGTTCGTGGACAGGGTGATATTCGCCACTGGGTATCAATACGACTGCTCTTTCTTGACACAGGTCCCAGTGAAGCCTCCTACTGTGTCATCCAATCATCTCTACAACTCTCGTTTCCATATTTTCCCCCTTGCGCTACACACGTTCCCACTTCAGGCTACGTTTCCCCCAACATCACTCGCATTTATCGGCGTACCAATTGGTATCACTGTTTTCTCACTCGTCGAGGCTCAAGCCACACTAGCCGTTCGACAAATGTCGGGCAAAGTATCATTGGACTTTGACTATGAGCTATCTGAAACGTTGAAGCGAAATGACCGTCTTCGATTGGAGCACAACGATTTCGCCTTGGAGGTCGCGCGAGCGTGGCATAGGTTCCATGACGGACAGTACGACTTCCTTGACCTCCTTTGGAAACAGGCAAACGACAAAACACGGATCCCGAGGTGGAAGAGAGATTTGATGCCTGAAGGGTATTTGATGCGTGCCGAATGGCAAGAGTTGGAAAGGCAGGGACTAAGTAAGTCTTGGGTTGCTGGAGTGGGCGAAGGCGGTATTCAGGAGTGGGTGGAGCTCATGTGGCGCGTCATAAGACGTGCGAAGGAAAGGGAACACAGAGCTAGAGCACTCCTCATATAAGCAGGGACGATGCTATAATATCCTTTTTCGCGCTTGTATCTGTCGTTCCTTCGAGATCCGTCAACTTAGTTACCTATGCGAGTTACGTAGTTTTGTAAATAAGTATGGATTTGACTGCTAAATTAACATAGAGAGAGAGACTACAAGCAGAAAAAATAACTGGTCAGCAGGGGGTTCGAACCCATGCCGGTGAGATTTACCGAGTTCTCCATCTTCTTCTTCGGTGAATTTCAGAACAGCGCCGAACGAAAATCAAAGTGCTGCACACCGCACCCAACTTGACCTACGCCATGGAGCTTGTATTTAGATCGCATGAACACTGCCTAGTACCTTCCTCGCTTCAATTCCAGGCGCAGAATGAATCGTGGAAGATCTATATTGTTTTAGCTTGTTCACGAGAACGGCGGAGAGAGATGCCCATCGGAGGTCATGGCCATAACACCCTAGTTCTCTCGATTTAGGATAACCTCCCGGGCGATTCTCAGATGGCTCATCTCTTATTCAACCTTACCACTTGCGTCAAACCGGTCTCGGCCTGCCCCTGGCTTCGCTCCCGCGGTGTCTATACCTGCCGCGATTTTTTTTTAAATTATATAAACGGTAGCAAGATGATGGGGTCGCCAAGACGCTCGAACTAGAATGCTATATTGAGACCTGCATGTGCCATGCGGCTATAGCAAGGCTGATTCGCTCACCTCAACCTCACCTTTGCTTTCTCGAGGCCATCAGACTGAGGGCATCATGGAGTACAGTGAAGACGCGCCGATTTACTACGTTAACGACTTCGAAGATGACTCAGACGCGCATAGCATCAGCACTACGACATCGGGGTCAACTAATCAGAGTATGAGCATTCTCACGTCTGAGGAAGCGTCCGGTGCGCCCACCTCCTTGATATCTGCCTTCGAGACTTACTCGCATCCCTTTACCTCTACATCTAGAATATTTTCAGCAGATCCATGGCCGGGTGTTCCCTCTGGCCCCAAACACGCCTCTTTTCTTTCCTACAAATGATGTAGAAGTCCAACGCCTCGATTTTCTACATGCAGCGGTAAAGCGCGTTCTAAACGGGAACTACTACGGTCCAGTGAAAGATGTACTGTCAGAGACGGGTGATCGACGCGAACGAGCACTGGACTGGATTACGGGTGAGGGGAACTGGTGAGAAGGCTCATTTCTGTCTAAGAGCGATCTGAACTGATGAGTGTTCCTTTTTGGTTTATGTTTATGGGGCGCTTCGACCAAGCGTAGGGTCCGCGAGATGGCAGCTGAGTTCCCTCATGTCGACTTTACAAGCGTGGACAATATCCCACTTGTGCCTCATGTCCGGTTCCCCAATATCTTAGGCTACGAGGCGTACGACCTGCCGAACGGTATTCAGGAGGCAGATGAATCGTTTGACCTTGTACATGTGAGGCACACAACGCTTAAGGTATGTCTATATGCCTGATGGATATAGCGTACTCTTACTGTCTCTCAGAAAAGATCCGGGACCTCGCCGCACTCGTTCTGGAGATTTACAGAGTACTTCGACCTGGCGGGCTATTGATCTGGTCCGAGGTCGATGGCGTCCCGCGAGACGCGTCAGTGGCTGATCATAACGTCGCTGAAAAATCGCCAAACATAGGACGAGCCTGGCAGATCATAGCGGACGCATACACTCGACAAGAGGCCCCTATGAATGTGTGGAGGGACGCTCCGCTACTTCTGGACCCGCAAAACAAAATGTAGCGCAATGGAAAAGGGTCGGGAAATCGAGTGGGATTCACGTCAATGCGAAATGCGGTCAAAATGCTACCCATCGCACCGTGGCATCCCGCTTCACATTTGTGCGATACTGGCGTAGTAATGCGACAGGTAGCATGCCAAACGTGGGCCAGCTTCATCCCGCTGTTCATCAACGAAGGCTTGAGTGAGTCCGAAGCAGAAGAGCTTGTACTCAAGATGTGTATGGAGACGAATGAACTTAGGACAAGGCAACTCTACATCAATTATCATATGTTGTATGCGTTTAAACCAGCTAGGAGGCCTGAAACCACGTGCAGTCAAGGCACAAATTAATGTAAATACTTTTGTTGAGACTTGGGGATTTGTAGTCTTGTTTGGAGAGATAGAATGGGGACGGGATAAATTCTTGTATTCGACGCGATTTGAAATCTCCTACGTTTGTTATTCTCCAGCTCTCAATTTTGTGATTGACGCGACCCAAAGACTGCATCAAGTTTAGATTTTCATATTCATCTGGGTGAAGTATGAGCTGTTTAGGAAAACTCACCGGTAGCTAAAGCTCTGTCGAAATAGAGCTGAAAGTACGCGAGAAAATATAGTTCTGACTGGTTAGTCGGAAGGGCCGAGACTAAGTAAGTCCGGTTGCTGGAGTGGGCGAAGGCGGTATTCGGGAGTGGGTGGAGCTCATGTGGCGGGTTATAAAACGTGCAAAGGAAAGAGAGCACAGGGCCAGAGCACTCCTCATTTAAGCGGGACAATGCTATAGTCCTATTTTTTCGCACCTTGTATCTATCGATTCTGTAATACCTACCACCTTAGCTACTCACACAAGCTATGCAGGTCTGGAAATAGATATCGATTTGACTATAGACCCAAAGAAAAGATATGCCCTGGCGAATTTTGATCTGTGCTAAGCGCATACATCCGCCAGCAGGCACCACCGTCGGTCCAGACGCTGCTGCTCGAAGTCTCAGTCTGGGTCCACCATTTGGCAGTCTACAGGTGTCTGTCGATTGAACATGAGAATACGGTTTACTCAGCACTGATTGAGCTTAGCTTCTAAACCGGGGTCTCGTCAGTGGAGGTTCCGCCGAAAGAGTCTTCTGAAAACGCTCAATCTGCAAATGAATTCCAGCGCCTGAAAAGGAACTGAAACTCTGCTATATCTGCTGATATCCATAAGACAAACCACTTAATTTGAGTGGCATTTCCTGAGAAACCGGATTCTGACTTTCAGGTCTTCAGAGGCGCTCTTCTTCTTTGGTGAATTTTGGAACAGCGCCGACCAAGAACTATGGCGCCGCACACACCACACCTAACTTGACTTGAGCCATGGAGCTTGTAAATGACACGAGCACTGCCTAGTACCTTTCTCGCTTCGGTCTGGCATATGGAATGAATCGTAGAGGATCTATATTGTTTTAGTTCACGAGAACGGCGGAGAAAGACATTCATCGGAGGTCACGGACATAAAACCCCAATTTCCTCCCGATTTAGTATAAACCCCCAACAGACTCTCCCGCGCGGCTCCTCTCTATTCAACCTTGCCACTTGCGTAAAGCCGGTCTCGGCCTTGCCCTCGTTGAGATCTACTTGTGCCATGCGACTAATAAGTAAGGCGGATTTGAGGTGCAAACTCTTCTCACCTCGACTTCCTCTATGCCACTGGACTGACATCATGGGGGACAGTGAAGACACTCCAGTCTACTACGTCAATGACTTCGAAGATGACTGGTCAGACGCACACAGTATCAGCACTGCGACATCTGGGTTTACCGGTCATAGTATGAGCACTCTCACGTCTAAGGAAGCATCTGGCACGTTCTTCTCCTTGATACCTACCTTTGAGACTTACTCACATCCATTTAATTCTGAACCTAGAGTACTTCCAGCAGATCCATGGCCGGGCGTTCCCCCTTGCTCCAAGCGCGCCTATGTTGTTTCCCACAGACCATGCTGAAGTCCAGCGCCTCGATTTTCTACATCCGGCGTTGAAGCGAATTCTAAACGGAAACTACTACGGCCCAGTGAAAGACGTGCTATCAGAGACAGGTGAGCGACGGAAACGAGTACTGGATTTGATTACGGCCGAGGGGAACTGGTGAGAGGGCTCATTTCCGTCTCAGGGCAATCTGGACTGATGGGTAGTCGTTTTTTGGTTTATGTCTATGGGGCGCTTGGATTGAGTGTAGGGTTCGCGAGATGGCAGCTGAGTTCCCTCATGTCGACTTTACAAGCGTGGACACTATTCCTCTTGTCCCTCACGTCCAGTCCCCCAACATCCTAGGCTACGAGGTGTACGACCTGTACAACGGGATTGCGGAGGCAGATGAATCATTTGACCTTGTACATGTGAAGCATGTGAAGTCCAAAGTATGTCTGTATGCCTGGTGGATAGAGCGCGCTCTTACCGTGGCTCGGAAAAGATCTGGGATCTCTCATCATTCGTTCTGGAGATCTACAGGGTCCTTCGACCCGGCGGGTTATTAATCTGGTCCGAGTTCGAGACCACTCTGCGAGATGCGTCGGTGGCTGATCACAACGCCGCCGAGAAATCGCCAAACATAGTACGAGCCTGGCAGTTGGTAGCGGACGCATGCACTCGACAAGGGGTCGCCATAAATGCTTGGAGGGACGCCCCGCTACTTCTGGACCCGCAAAACGAAATATGGAACAATAAGGCAGGGACGGGCAATCAGACGAGGGGATTCGTATCTATGCGAAAAGCGGTCAAAATACTACCCATGGCGCCATGGCATCCCTCTCCACATTTGCGCGACGCCGGCACAATAATGCAACAATTATCTCGCCAGATGTGGGCCAGCTTTATCCCGGTTTTCATCAATGAAGGCCTGAGCGAATCTGAAGCGGAAGAGCTTGTACTCAGGATGTGCATGGAGACGACGGAGCCCGGGACAAGGCAATCATATGCCAATTATCATGTGCTATATGCGTTTAAATCAACATAGGGACTTGAAATTGCGTGCCCTAAAGGTACAAATAATGTAAACACCATTATCGAGGCCCCAGAATTGGTAGTTTTGTTTTGAGAGATAGAATGAAGATGCCGGGAATCTCTGTATTCGGCGCGATTCGACAGCTTCTATGTCTGTTGTCCTCCAGCTCTCAATTTTGTGACTAGGGTGATTCGATCATTGCAGCAAGTTGAAGCTGTCATGCTCGTCCGGATGGATTATGAATTGTTTAACAAGACTCACTGGTAGCTAAAACTCCGTCGGAACAGAGCTGAAAGTACGCGAAAAAAAAAGGTTTGGCCGATTAGTTGGAAAGGCTGGGATCAAGTAGATCCTAGATCGCTAGAGTAGGCGAAGGCAATATTTCGGAGTGGGTGGAGCTCATGTGGCGGGTTATAGGGATACAAAGGCAAAAGAACACAGGGATAGAGTACTCCTCATATAAGCAGGGGCGATGCTATAATATCCTTTTTTCGCATCTTGCGTCTATCGATTCTTTAAGGCTTGTCATCTTAGCTACTCATGCAAGTTATGCAGGTTTATAAATAGATATCTATTTGACTGTAGACCTAAAGAAAAGGTGTACCCCTGCCAAATTTTGATCTGTGCTGGGCGCATATACGCGCTAGATTTCACTTAGCAGGCGCCGCTGTCGGTCCAGACGCCGCTGCCGCCGGTGCTAGGCGTCTCAGCTTGGGTCCACCATTTGGCAGTCCACAAGTGTCTATCGATTGAACATGAGAATATGGTTTACTTAGGGACTGATTAAATGCAGCCTCCGTATGTGCAATTTTGTCCGCCAGCGTACGCAATAGCCGAGTTGTAGGCAGCTACACCACTGCAACTACCGGTTCCGGGGTTGGTTGTCCCGCCACCGACGGAAGCCTTGGCTGCGTTGATGAGGTCTTGGGCAGTTGACTGAGCTCCGTCGTACTAATGGGGTGTGCGGGTTAGCGACAGGAGGACAATGCTAGGCATATTCTGGGGACGCACGCGATCGGGATACTCGGAGCGCTGCACGGACTGAGCGAGCTGCCCGGCAGTGTATCCGGGGTTATTCTGGTCGTTGACAATGGCCTGGTCGAGGTACTAGGATAGGATTAAATAATTAAATCATCCTGTAGTTTCAATTTTTGGATGACTACGAACTTTGCCAGTGCTGTAGTCGACGTTCATGATCTGATCATAGGTGCCCCAGCCTTGACTGGGACGCTGCTGGAAGACACCAATAGAGTCTTGATCGCCACAGTTCCTGTCAATGTAAATGTTAGCATCTGTTTTAGTTGAAACAAAAAGATGCCGCTTACAAGTTATTAACGTGCGACTCGATCCAGGCAGTCTAAAGCACGAGCGAAATTGTAAGCCACTGAGTCTACTAAAAGAAAAGTTTATCGAGCAGCCGATTTACCTCAAAGGTACTCAGAAGCACCTTGGCAGTCACCCCGCGAGCCTGGGTGATACGGTATACCTGATCACGAATTGCTGGATCAGCAGTAGAGGTGATCGAGGCCAGTCCCGAGCCTTGATAGGCGCGGCATGCGAGATCTGGAGAAGTGAAAGGAAAGTGGTGGCAGTAAAGGCAAAGAACTTCATAGCTGGTAAAGATTGTGGTTATTTAGAGAGTGTGGTGAGGTCTGTCGACGTTGCTGGCCTATTCAACACATGTGCGACTATCATTATATAGTATTGTAGCAATAGTGTGTCGGTATTTTGTTGAGTAGAACCGTGAAATTCATTTCAACTACCATGCAGAGAAGTGATACGCGTCGTCGGCTGGGGCGCACGGAGAACGGAATGTTCGATGATACACATAACCAAATAGCGCAGAAGCAGTCGCCTCTGCAAGCGAGTAGTTACACCTATATGGGCATTGCCTTCGTCCTCAATGTTGCATTCACAAGGCGCTCAGGAGAACCAAGTCCATGCGGTGCAATCGGCAGTCGCTAGAGAGACTCTAGCCGTGTTGGCCGTTGGTCCCAGTGTCGGCACAAGGTTGGCTGTCGGACCCGCACGGGTGCATTTCACTGCAAAAGAACTCACCAAAGAATTTTCTAGAAGAGACCAGAATAAGAGTACTCGGGTCCAGATGTGCTCAGCGACTATGGTTATCCGAGCGAACCCAAGCAATGCAGCAGAACATTGTAATAAGAAATTGTGTGCGGAGGTAAACAGGTTGAATATCGAAGAGTAGATATATGCGTGGGGCGTAGATGGAATCATGGCCGATTTTAAGTCCTCACCATCGCAGATAGCCTCGCCCTCCTTTATCTAACTATTATTATTGCTAGATCCCGAAATCGTCGTCGGGCTGTTCCGAAGTGTCTCGTCGTTGCGCCTGAATATGACGAAACTAAGGTGCTGAAGTACCTGAAGAAGCATATCCAGACTGTGTGGGCGACCTGATCGTTATAGATTGTACGATGACATGAGCCTCTCTCTACCAGCTCTACCTGTTCAGATTGATCTCGCCCTATCTGTAGTTCAAACTTACAAAAATACTCCAGAGATACAATTTATTGAGATTTGTGCGGTGCATTGACCGTAGTAAAGCAAAGCTAGGCAAGGTCTGTGTCCCGATCGCAGAGCACTTATTCTAGTGCTCAAAGCTCACGCTAAGATAATATGCATATAGACATATATAGATCAATAAGCAGTAAAAGAACCAGTCGACAGGAGGGTCTGTCCAACAGGACTCTCCTTCGGTGAATTGCAGAACAGCACAGGCTGAGGACCGTGGTGCCATATATACCGTACCCAATTTGCTTTCCGCTATGGAGCTTGTAGATAACACGAGCACTGTCTATCTTTATTGCCCCAGAGCACGAAATGAATCGAGAACAGCAGAGAGGCGCTCATCGGAGGTCACGGACATAACACCCTACCTCCCTCCCGATTTAGTATAATCGTCCAACTGCCTCTCCTGGGCGGCTCTCAATCCAACCTTGCCTTTTTTGTAAAAATCGGTCTTGACCTTGCTCCTGTGGCGCCTCATACCTGCCCCGGTTGCCCGGAATTAAAATGGAGGCAACACGGCGAGGTCGCGGAGACGCTCGAAGCGGAATGCTATGCTGGGATTTGCATGTGCCATGTGGCCTGTAACTAGGGCCGATTTGTGGTGCAAGCTCTTCTCACCTCTGCTTTCTCTATGCTACTGGACTGAGGGCATCATGGAGGAAAGGGAAGACACGCCGATCTATTTCGTCAACGACTTCGAATATGGCCAGTCAGACACGCACAGTATCAGCACTATAACGTCCGGGTCTACTGATGGTAGTATGAGCACTCTCGCGTCTGAGGAAGCATCTGGTACGCTCACCCCTTTCATGCCTCCCTTCGAGACTTACTTGCATCTATTTACGTCTGCACCTAGAGTACTTTCAGCAGATTCATGGCCGGGTGTTCCCCTTGGCCCAAAGTCCACCTATCTTCCTTCCTACAGATGATGTTGAAGTCCAGCGCCTCGATATTCAACATACAGCGCTGAAGCGCGTCCTAAACGGAAACTACTACGGCCCAGTGAAAGAAGTCCTGTCAGAGACGGGTGGCCGGCGGAAACGAGTGCTGGACTTGCTTACGGCCGAGGGGAACTGGTGAGTAGGCTCAATTTCTGTCTGAGGACGATCTGGACTAATGCGTATTCTTTTTTCGGTTCACGTCTATGGGACGCTTGGGATAAACGTAGGGTCCGCGAGATGGCAGCTGAATTCCCTCATGTCGACTTTACGAGCGTGGACATTATTCCGCTGGTCCCTCACGCTCAGTCTCACAATATCTTAGGCTACGAGGTGTATGACTTGTACAATGGGATTGTGGAGCCAGACGAATCGTTCGACCTTGTACATGTGAGGCATCTGGCGCCTACGGTATGTCTGCATACCTGGTGGATAGAGCACGCGCTTACCGGGTCTCGGAAAAGATCTGGGACCTCGCAACAATTGTTCTAGAGATTTACAGAGTCCTTCGACCAGGCGGACTATTGATCTGGTCCGAGTTCGATGCCGTCCCGCGAGATGCGTCAGTGACCGATCACAACGCCGCTGAGAAATCGCCAAACATAGGACGAGCCTGGCAGCTGATAACAGATGCATGCACCCGAAAAGGGGCCAATATGGATTTGTGGAGGGACGCCCCACTACTTCTGGACCCGCAAAACGAGATATGGCGCAATGAAGAAGGGACGGACAATCGAGCGGGATTCACGTCTATGCAGAATGCGGTCAAGATGCTACCTCTCACATCATGGCATCCATCTCCACATTTACGCGACGCTGGCGTGCTAATACAACAGGGGGCTCGCCAGACGTGGGCCGGCTTTGTGCCGCTGTTTGTCAGCGAAGGCCTGAGTGAATCTGAAGCGGAAGAGCTTGTACTCAAGATGTGCATGGAGACAACGGAGCTTGGGACAAGGCAACTCTACGTCAGTTATCATATGTTGTATGCGTTTAAACCAGTTTGGAGGCCTGGAGTTGCGTACAGTAAAGGAACAAATAACGCAAGCACTGTTGTTGAAACTTGAGGATTTGTTGTGTTGTTTTGAGATAGGGAATGAAGATGAAAGGGATTTTTGTATTCGACGCGATTTGACGGCTCTTATCTTTGTTTTCCTCTAGCTTTCAGTTTTGCGACTTGGGCGAGTCAATCATTGGAGTCAGTTGAGACTGCCATGCTCACCCGGGTAGAATATGACCCGTTTAGGAAGATTCATCGGTAGCCAAAACTCCGTCGGGATAGAGCTGGAAGTACACGCAAAAACAATGTTTTAATTTCTTTTCTTTGATTCGGGGCGGCCTCAGGAACTAGCGACAGTATGAGGCACTAGGTTTATTAAATGATTTCTTTTGGACGGCCCACTTACCTCACCCCCGGGAATGTTTGGTCGGGCAGTTGGCCGAATGGGAAATCTACTTAGGATGCCCTGCCGCTCGCATCCGCTCGCATCGTGTACATGTCATTTAAGTAAGAACGAAAATTGATTCAACCGAAACCCTAAAGAAAACAAAAGCAAAAATATCCGGACCGAATTGACAACCGTTTTAGGCGCATATATGCGCTAGACTTTAAAATCTAGCAGGCGCCGCTGTCCGCCCAGACACCGCTACCGCCGGTGCTGGGAGTCTCGTACTGCGTCCACCACTTGGCAGTCCACAGGTGTCTTTGAATCAAATTTCAGTACGCTGTTTATTGTTGCAGTGGAATTGCTAGAGCTTACCCTCCGTAGGTGCACGTTTGACCTCCAGTGTAGACGGTAGCCGAGCCGTACGCAGCGACACCGCTGCACTTGCCGGTTCCGGGTGTTCCACCAACGGAAGCCTTGGCTGCGTTGATGAGATCCTGGGCGATCGACTGGGCTTGATCATACTGTGAGAGCAACTATTAGGGAGGAGAACATAGAGACAGCTGGCTACTGGCACGTACACGATCGGGGAACTCGGAGCGTTGTACAGATTGAGCGAGCTGGCCAGCGGTGTAGCCTGGGTTGTTGCGGTCGTTAACGATGGCCTGGTCGAGGTACTAGATAGAACATATGGTTGTTAAACAGGCGTATTATATTGTGCATACACGAGGGGCTGACCATGCCGGTGCTGTAGTTGACGTCCATGATCTGGGCTACAGTTCCCCAGCCTTGGCTGGGACGTTGCTGGAAGACACCAACGGAGTCCTGATCGCCACAGTTCCTACAAATAAAACTGTTAGCATTGATTTCAGCTCGGCTCAAACGGCCATTGCTCACAAGTTGTTGACATGAGACTCGATCCAGGCAGTCTGAAACAACACAGCTCTGTCAGACACCTGCTGTGAATATAGACAGACAACCACTTACTTCGAATGTGCTCAGCAGGACTTTAGCGGTCACACTGCGCCCAATAGCAATACGGTACACCTGGTCGCGAACGGCAGCGTTCGCAGTGGAAGGAATCGAGGCGCAGTCCCTATCCTTGATGGTAGGAGCGGCCTGAGAGATCTGGAAGAGAGGAAGGAGAGCAGTAAGAGCGAAGGTGAAGAACTTCATTGTTGCTTTGGAAGGATAGGAAGATCTGAGAGAATGTGGTAGAGGTCTGTAGACACTGCTGGTCTTTCACTGTCGCCCATACCCCTCATTTTATAGTGTCGAATAATGAAAATCTGACTTTTGTCGAGCAAGTGTGTCGGGCAGAACCGTGCGCACAATTTCATCCTCCATGCAGAGGAATGATACGCGATGTCGGCTCAGAGCGCAGAGGGCGGGGGCATTGAGCAGAGCATACATCCAACCAACGCAGAAGCACACGCATCTCTAGGCGAACGGCCAAGCCACAAGGGCACTACCTTCGCCCCGACGAGCACGCACAGAATACTAGAGCTAACATACTCACATGATACAGTAAGTGACTGGGCCGTGTGGTGTTGTGTGATTCTCACAAGTCAAAGAATCGCCGTCGACTCAGTATGTCTGCTCGCTTGGTCAATGCCAAGATCAAGTCCACAAGGCGCCAGAGGCGGTAGCGGGCCGTGTTGACCGAGCACCGTAGCGCGGGACCGTCGGAATCAAGTCGGGGCAGCCCACGACCAAAGAAGAGCGTGATTATAAGCTGGCGGCTTGATAGAACCGGCGGATGAAGACACGTTTAACGGTGAGCGCAAGGATGGAATTCTGACGAGCGTAAGCGGTCGAGCCGCTCACAAGTTCTTTGATGGTAGAAGTGCGTCGGGTCGCTAGGGGTGCTACAGACCACCGAGCACGCAAGCCAAAGATAAGACGCAGTTGTCTCGAGGGTTGATGTAGTGGGGGCATGTATGCCAAAGTAGTAGGATCATATCTCCGCCAATCTAGTGTCGATAGAACTCCAACGGCGACACTGAGACATGCTGGTCGAGGCGCGATTCAAGCACCCCCAGCCTACAAACACGGTTCAACAAGGTTTTGATCGCGTGGCTCGCTAACTTGAGCGGCCTTCGCTAAGCCCGCTCTCCTTGCGCTAGCAACAACCTCCCGACCCTGGGTTCACAAAAAAGGAGCACATGTAGCATGATTGCACTGTATCACAAGGACAGCAAGATAAAACAGTTCGTAAATGTCATAAAACAAATGAAACAAACATGTCCAATCAACTCATCGTCAAGCTCTTTGCCCAACTCCCCCTTGTAAAGTCCCACCGGCCTCCTCCGACTTTTGTCACCCACTCTTCCTCAACCAATATCTCCAGCGCCTCTTTTACCGCTAGATCGCTCACACGGGCCCATTGCTCGTCCCCCCTCAACGTTTTCGTCCAGCTCTCCACGTCTACCCCTCCCCGGCGCCGCATCAACGACTGCCTAAGAGCAGCCAAGAGCGCTGGCCGAAGTGTGTGCGGCGTAATGGGTATGTATGCGTCTTCGCTGTCAGATGGGTCGGACAGGTCTGGCGTGTCTTTGTCGTCTTCAGAGGCGTCAAGGTCTGAGCATGTCATACCGCTCAAGACACTCGACGCTGCGCTCAGACTCCTGCCCGAACTTCCAGTGGTCGTGTTCGTAACGTCCGTCCATAGACCACTCAGCGCCCTCTTCCCCATCCCATTCACTCTGCTCGAAGTTGGAACGGCTCGTTTTGGACCTTCGTGTAAAGCGATCTCGCCCTCACTGACCAACGCGCGTAAAGCAGCTTCAAATAACCTCTTCGTACGAGCTGAACGTTTTTCAACGTCCTCGGCGTGTAGTTTGTCTTGTTTAGCGTGGTAAGCTGCTCGTCGGGCTGTTTCGGTCGGTGTTAGAGGTTCGGTACGGGCATGTTTGGCTTTGGGAGCTGACGTAGAAGTATGTGAGGAACTGGCTTGGGAATGTTTTTGAGATGTAGAACGTGTAGAATGGGATGCTCTGGTAGATGCTGTGGATGACGGCTCGGTTGGTGTTGAAGAGACCGCTGAAGACGTAGCCCGTGAGGAGGACTTTGAAGAGCGTGCAGTCGACCCAGCTTTAGACCGTTCAGCACCAGACTTGTTTTCCGGCTGAGGCTTGACGAGAGACGCCTCGTATTTTGCCCTAGCACCCTTCTCCGCATGCCTTAGCACCTTGTCCCTCTCGTGCGCAGCCTGGTCCACCACTCGTCTCGCAAGATCGGCAAGGACCTGCACCCTCCTCAAATACGACAGAGTCACACCCAGTACCGGACCAGACCCAGATGTCTCCGCTGGCAAAGAGGGAAGTTGGTACTGAGCAACGGGTTTCTTGGGTGTAGGCGAGCCGAAAATGTCCACTTGGGCGCGAGGTGCGCGTTTAGGCGTGCTATCTGGAACATTAATAACACTTCGAGTGCGAGATGGTCTCGGAGTAGAATTATCGATGTTTTCAGATGGCGAGTTGGAGTAAGTGGTGTCCGCGGGCGAGGCCTCAGGGAGGGACAATGTGGATATCAGGACGTGAGAAACGTATATTCGGAACACGTTCTCATTCAGGTCCTTAGAGCGAAGACGAGAGGGATGACGGAGGCGTGGGCGATTCTTTTTCTGCAGTAAATGATGGGGTTAGAGCGGAAATTGGTTGTGTAGTTGTGATGCTTACTGGGGACTTGGCGGGCGATTTAATTGGTGAGCTGAAGGCAGTGGTCGTTGGTGTGCTGGCCATTGAAGAGGCGTAATTGGATTGAGACTCGGCTCTTCGGTGTTTTCGAGGTGTGACTGGGACGGACGGGAGTGGTGGGATTACAAAAGGTTGAGAGTACCGAGTGCGATGTTGTTCCAATACATCGAGAAGATGTCGGGACTCGGCGTCTTGGGACACACAACGTTCTGAAAAACTAGTTAGGCCCCCAAAACCAGTGTCCAAAAGGTATATTGACCCACGTATAGATGCAACGTATACTTGTCGAGTTTCCCTGTACGTTTCAATCTTCCCGATCACGGATACCGTGTCCCCAATGTCGTATGCTCGAGATCGGTAAAATGCAGACCCCTCTGCAAGTTCTTCAGACTTTAGCTGACTCGAGCGCATCTTGAGACAGTTGATGGTTCCTGTGCCATCATCGACTATAACACGGTGTAAGCGAACACCTCACAAACGCAAGACAGATGATCCTCACGTAGATAGATACTCCGGGACTCGTACTCCGTGGCCGAGATAAGGACTCCGACTAAGCGTATCGTTCTGCATGGAACCGTACCGAGCCAATAAACTTCAATATCTACAGAAGACACCATACGTCAATGATGAATGTGGCGACGCGTCGCACTGGGTACAAACACCTTTCGAGGCCTGACGAACACTACGAACATCCGACACGCAACAAGGCGCTATGGCGTCTGTCCTAAAGACATAGGACTTGACCTGATCTACTGTATGGGCATCTTCGAGCGCTGGAGCTTCTTGGTTGGTGGGCATGAGTGGGATAAAGTCACGTGGCTTGACGCGTTGTTTAGTCACGGAAATAACTGAACTGCCAAGAAATTAACCCTACGTCATTTCGTCATATTTTAAGAAGTGCCCCATTGACGCAGGATCATGTTTGCACAGCAACCGTATTTAACCAGCGGTTGTCGGCACACGATAGCACCACCTCTCTACTATGATCCCCCTTGTCTACGCGCTTTGTCTCGGGTCCGCCGTCTCTGGAGCTGTTGTCGTTGAGCGTCAAGTCGACCTGCTCGTTGCGCCTGCACCCACCCCTACTGCGCCGTACAGGAGAGCTCTGACCGACCTACCCGCGTCCGTGACGGCTGCTGTTGGAAGTGCTATCCCTTCCGATGCCGCCGGTGGTATCCTGCCTGGTTGGCTTACCATGCCGACAGACGACCAAATCAAGGACCAGCTAGGGTTAAATGACACGCAGATCTCCCAGCTGCCTGTTCAAGTGAGTATTTGCATACATTTCCTACTCGGACTTTTATTAATATTCTGTTTGCAGGTTATGAACATTCCGTGAGTACCGTACCACGCGTCTGAGAACGTTGCATCTCAACTAATCTATTTATAGTGGCTACGGCAATTGGACCGACCTTGGCTGGAACGTCCGTGTTCACGGAAGCGCCTACCGCAACCCACCCGCGACTGCTGATCAGCTCGACGCAGCCTCTCAAGTCTTTGTTCCGTCCCTTGATGAATCAAGCTTCACAGACGCCAACCGTGCGATGGCCCGTAACGTCACTGCATCGCTTCTCACGCTGCCGGTTCAGAATTACAGTCTCGGGTTCACTCTACGATACAATGCCCAGGAAGCGGTCAACATTAGTTTTCCCTACCCTACAGACGACCGTGGAGAGTTTGACCAGTTCATATCGTTTACCGCTCCTGGAGTCATTCCGAATGGAAACGAGACGGACGTCGTACAAGGATTGGAGATTTTCACACCCGGATATGCCAGTAAGCGCGACTTGTTTTGTTTAGATCGACTTCAACTGACATGTTATTGCTTAAGCTGGGAATGCGTCCTCCTACTTGGTCCCTCCTCAAGGAATCACCCTTATTGCCGACATAGATGACATCTTGCGCGTTACACAGATCTATCAACCCGAGGAGGGATTGAAAAATTCTTTCGCTCGTCCCTACGTGCCATGGATGAATATGCCCGCTGTTCTGGCCAAATGGCAGAATGAGGTCAAAGGCTTGCACGTCCATTACCTGACGACAACACCCATCAAGGTCACCACGTTCTACGAGTCGTTTATATATGCAAACTATCCACTGGGAAGCTTTGACATTCGGTGAGTTCCATCCTGCTATTGCTGTTGTTACCGTGCTGATGGTCAAAAATGTGTAGTCCCTTGAACTTGACCACAGTCGACCAGATCTTCCAAGTCCGACAAGTGAACCTTAACCGTGTTTTCCAGTCGTTCCCTCAGCGCAAGTTTGTCCTTTTGGCGGATACGTCCAACAGTGATGTTATGCGCGATTATCCTGGTATGGCGACTGCGTTCCCGGGACAGGTGCAGTGCATTCTTCTTCGGAATACGAGTGCTACGGATCCTTCAGACCATTTCCCAGTAAGTTTTTTCTTTTGCGTTTTCGTTTGGTTTTTTTTGCTTTTGTTTCGTTTTGTCCGTTTTGGTTTCAGGGCCTTTGTTACTTGGCGTTTCTTTTTTTTCGGGCGCCGTTTAGGTTTTTTTTTGTTCTGTTTGGGGTTGTTGTATTGACGAGCTGACCGTAGGACGATCTTATGGGTTTGGACTTCTCAAAAGGTGACTGCCGCAACGCTTCAGTCCCGCAAAACGTGACATTCGGATACCAGGTTCGTTGCATTTTCAGCTAACTAGTTTGTATGCGTTCTAATCATTGTTATATTTAGGGGCTACCGAGCGTGCTTGGTAATGGAGCAGTCGCTGAATACCCTAAAGCGATCATGTTTGGCTCCGTCGCCCTTGCGCTTATTACTTCTCTGCTTTATTAAGACATTTAGGCGTTAGATATTGACTGTCCTGAACTTGTTTCAGGCATTTCTTGAGAGATGTGTATCATAATGATAGCTTTGCACAATGTATACCTAGTAATATTACCACAATATACACGCATATACACGAAGTTATAGCACGCTTTGCATTTCCGCCATCTACTGTGAATTTCCGTGAACACGCAAAGTCAAACGTCACCAACACGTTTATGCCGGCGCCTGTTTTCCGGAGTGCCTGAAAGTCACACGTGACCTCTCGCATTTCGCTCACACTCCGACACGTCCTCAGTTCCTTCCCACACGCGCGCCTTAAACTTAATTGACAGTTCAACCGATTGATGCAACACCATACCACCACCTAGGCCATCACCAAAGCAACTCCATAAGAGCACAGGATGCCCATCGCCCAACCCCCACATAGTGCTGGGCGTCCATTTCCGGGCCTGAGGTCTCGTATAGATCCTTCGCAGGTGCCATCGCCTGTTACATCTTGGGATGCGGACCAGGCGACTTGGGATGAGGCTACGTTTATGACTTGTGCGTCGACCCAGCTAGTGCCGAGTTCGAACTCGGAATATGTGGCCGTTGATCAAGGTGATCTCACACTCACCGCCCACCATACTAACATTTCATGTACTCACAATGATTGAATTTGGTAGGAAATTCTGCACCGAGGTTTATACGACTATCGACGTACGCTGTGCCGTTCTCGCATGATTTGGCGTCTGGGTGCCATTTACCGGTCGCAGCGATGATTCAGCCATTTGCGCAGCAGCCGGACAACGAGGCGCCTGTTCCTGTGGTGGACTTTGGAGAGGCTGGGCCACCGAGGTGTCAGGGATGTAGGGGGTATATTAACGCATGGTGTACGTGGACGAATGCGGGGCAAAAGTGGATGTGTAATTTGTGTCAGGAACTTACTGAAGGTGCGTCCTGTTGCGCTTCACTCCGAATATTGACTACAAGTGTGGGTTCGTAGTGCCTTTGGAGTATTATTCTACGTTGGAGCTCTCTGGGCAGCGTGTAGATCATGCATCTCGGCCTGAACTTAACCACGGAACGATTGACTTTGTAGTCGATAAGGAATACTGGGCTCAGCCACCCCCTCCACGACTACTAGCGTCTGCCAACGACCCCGCTTCACCTAATTCCAAGGCTACATTCCTCCCCAACCTCCAACAAGATCCTCTCCCAACTCGAAAGCCCTCTCCTCTCCATATCCTATTCAGCATCGACGTCAGCGCCGAATCCGTAACCTCCGGCCTCGCCCAATCCCTCTGCTCTGTCCTCAAACAATGCCTATTCGCACCAGAATCAGAAGGAAAGGGCAATCAAATAGGTATCGTCGCGCACGACGCAAAGGCTATTTATTTCTTTGACTTGTCTGTACGTACGTTCTTTTGTTCAATTGAGAGAGAAGTGTTGTTATTGATTCTGGTGGTTTTACGAGGCAGCCGGGTCTGAGCCGGGCTAAGATGCTTGTTGTGTCGGATATTGAGAGTATGTTTGTGCCATTGAGGGAGGGACTTTTCGTGGATCCTCATGCATCGAGGTATGTAAGATGTCGTTTGCGGGGTTGTTCGAAGATATTGACGTTATGGTCTGGTTGTTGAAGAAATTTGATTGAGGGGTTATTGGACATGATACCTACCTACTTCTCGTCCCCAGTGTCAGGTGGCGCAGTACTGAGCGCTGCAGTTCAGGCTGGCCTTTCTGCTCTGGTAAGCGCCGTTTAAGGAATCTTGAAATTCGTGATTGTTTTACTAACTTCCAGAGATTTCTCCGTGCTAGTTGCCTACAGGCGGGCAAATAGTTCTGTTTCAACATTCTCACCCATCCGATCTCCCACCTCGCGCCAAATCCGAACAAGAGATAGCCAACACAGACAAAGAGCGAGTGCTCTTCACCCCTGGATCTCTCAAATGGACTGAACTAGCAGAGGAGTGCGCAGAAGCTGGTGTAGGCGTAAGCATATGGTTGTTCCCGTCGCAATTCGCAGATATAGCCACAATCGGTGAGTTGGGATGCATCCACATGTGCGGGAAGCGGGTCTGATTGACAGGGCATATCTAGCCGACCTGTCATCGAAGACTGGGGGTGATCTTTACTTCCACCCAAGATTCGTGGCAGAGCGTGACCAGCATGTTGTGCGATCTGAGGTCTCGAGGGTGCTAACCAGGTCTATGGGATACAACTGCATCATGCGTGTACGATGTTCGACGGGTATGAGTATTCGACTGTTTAGTAAATAATTTCTCATGGGTTCTGTTCCTAGGTCTCTCCGTTTCGACCCATTTGGGCGCGTTCTACCAGGTTTCTCCATCTGACCTGGCAATCGCAACAAGCCATGCGGACAGCGCTATACTTGCTACGTTCACTCATGCAGGAAGGCTAGACGACCGCCGTGAAGCGCATATACAATGTGCAACCCTGTACACTACGCGTTCTGGCGAGCGACGAGTCCGTGTGTTAAATATAGCAGCGCAAGTCAGCACATTGGCGGGCAACGTGTTCAAGAACGCAGATCTGGAGGTCGTGTGCTGTACATTTACTAGAGAGGGTAAGCGCAGAAGCTACAAACCTTACAGGGCTAATTCTGATTGGATTATGTCATAGCGTTACAGATGATGCCTCAGAGGCCACTCGCAGAGATACGAGACAGTATCAGCGAGAAGTGCGCGGCGTTACTACTCGCTTACAGGAAAAACTGTGCGGCTTCGACTTCGCCTACCCAGGTCAGTTTTGGAATTGACACCAGCCCTGGCTACGATTTGCTAAATTCGTCTTTCAGTTGATTCTTCCAGATGTTTTCAAAACTTTACCTGTGTACGCACTCGGACTTCTCAAGTCTCGTCCTCTGAAAGGTTGGCTTTTCACACGTATGGAACGTTACATTGAATTCTCAAACTCCGCGCATATACTTAGGAACTCCCGTAATTGCGGATGTTCGCAACTATCATTGCAAGCGATTAATGTCCGCTAGTGTGTCGGCCACAATGAGATATATCTATCCTCGAATGACAGCGATACACGATTTGTCACCGACGGTCGGGTTTCCTTCCAGCGCTACAGGCAGGTTGCTGCTTCCGTCCCCGATGCCCAGTTCATACCTTCATATGGAACCTCACGGCGTGTACCTAATTGGTAAGATTTAACTTTTTGGAAGCAATGGGCCGTTGCTCATGAGATATTCATCCTAGAAAATGGCGAGGATATGTATCTCTGGATCGGAGACGGTGTATCCCCACAAATTTTGATTGATCTATTCCAAGTCGAAAATTGGAATGAGGTTGGCCCCCGGACCGTGAGTGAAATCGTTTTATCGGCCAACACTGTGTAGTTCACACTTTTATGGCTTCCAGTATTCGCTCCCAGAATTATCAACACATTTGTCAGTACAAGTCCGGAACATTATCCTACACGGTGACTTGTTGCGAGGACGCTCGTTGCCGATACACGTTGTCCGACAGAACATGGATGGAGCTGAATTAGAGTTCAGCAATCTTTTAATTGAAGATACCAATAATGATGCCATGTCTTACATTGACTGTAAGCCTTCAACGTTCTTGAGGGCTATGCCTGTCACTAACGGCCCCGTGCAGACTTATGCTATGTGCATAAGCAAATTAACCAAGCAGTGAGTCTCAGTGGAACACTATTATATTTTATGCTAACGCATCTATGCAGCTCGTCAACGGCACCAACATTGGCTCGAGCGGTTGGCGTATACCATGGTAGAATAGAATATAGCAATTTTAGCTCAGCGAGCAAAGCATACATAGAATGAATCTCCTGCATAAACGTGGATATTTTTAGCACTTAAATGACCAACATGGCTCATGTAATGCAACAGTGAGACAAAATTAGTATCTGACATGTCCGTTGATCACTGGATTTTGATCACTTGAATGTTTGATCGGCCAATGTGATCTCCCGATGGACTTTTTCCCTCTGCAATACTGGAGCAGTATTCTCCTATTATTCCCTAGGCTTCTTTTTGGGGGGAAGCCCCTTCAGTTTCTGTCCCTAAATTTCCGACTTATACTTGATTTATCGTTTTTCTCTCATACTCGAGCTTCTGACTTACAGCATAAATCCATCAGCATAGGGTTGGTTACCCCTATCTCGCGTGTTCCTGTAGATCACGCGCTTCGCTGGTATGTAATCTTGCTCTTCTAGCTTCTCTCTATTGAGGTGATAGTATTAAAGTGGCGCAATCCTGAAATCCTATATGCTTTGGGCAGAACCTAACACACCTGGCGTCACCTCATCCGTTTGAATTATAACCCAATCGTCAAGACCCGGAGACGGATCCCCAGAGATAAACGTCTGTTTGTAAGTCTTCGGTAGAGTATAGAGTCCAGCCACGAATGGCCGACGCACCGGGCGAGATACCAACTCTGTCGAGCAGGGATCAAGTCCAACTTTACGCGCTAAGTGACAGTAAAACATGAAAGCTCTGAATGCAGCTCACATGCAGTGTGGGTTACTTGATTGGCGGTCGGCTACGGGTCTCGTATGCGCATAGGATCAACCAGGGCCACGCCCATTCTTTGAATGTATGGTGCATCGTCATGTACGGTGTTCTCGCAGCCCAGCCAGAAGATTCTATCATTCGGAGCATCGGAGTACCGCACGAGAATCGGAGCACAAGATACGTGGGTCCGGGAGATCCTGTCACACTCCTTCGTTGCCGCAGGAGTAAATGTTAATGGGGCGGTTCGCAGGCTTACGCAACGCATATAGGCCATAGCTCAAACCCTCGTGGTAAGATGCTAAGGCGACCCACACAGCAGGGAGGATCCGAAAGCTCATATACTGCGTGCTGGCACGGTATGAATCAATCAGTGTGCCCCACAGATAGGCAGAAGAAAATCAGACGCACTTCGGTTACGGTTGACAGGGAGCATGGTATCTCTCCAGTCGGATAGATTCACGCATGGGCGTTCCGATCCCCACGTCCCGCTGCGTAACTAGCACGGCCAAGCCAATCGACTTGGCACGAATGTCTCTAAGAGCCGGCTACGCAAGTCAACTCTGCTCCGTGTGACAAAAACTCGGAAGAACTGGAGTATAACAACCTGCCGCTGGGGTTTCAGGTCAGACCAACCTGGTGTTCCTCGATTCTCTTCGTGCTCCGAACGATACATCCCCTCGACAAAGCCTCAACCGACATGGTCGCATTCGCATCCCTTCCGGGCGAGCTCACCGCCATCATTCGCGAATGTATTCCATCTGATGACCTCACCACTCACCTTGCACTGTACATTGTTGCACGGGGTGCTAGCCTTGCGCTGTACAACGAAAACATTTGGCGCGAGCTCTGCCACGCAAATGGATTCGGAGGCATGTTTTCGAAGGAAGTCATCGAGGGATGGCGCAAAAGTATCCTTGTTCTAGCTCGATATCAGGAACGAATGGGCATCTCGCATACTCGTCGTTACGGACCTTTGCAATGGGCCAAGGCACCCGTGCCAAGAGGCCCGCCTCTCGCATCATATTCGGGGACGTCGCTGGAATTGAACCCCGCATTTGCCAGCCTCTCATTCGATCGGCGTGCCCTACTCGCGGGCAAGGGGATAGCAGCCACCTACCTGCATTCCCAGACGGCGAATCTAGAGTGCCACCCACTCAATCGAACAGTAGCCGACCACATCGCCGACGTAGTACCCACGCAGTTAACACACCATATCGGCGCGTATTCGTTGGCCACAGCTCCCCCAGTGTCCGAGTTGAATATCACGTTCGACCATTGGGGATCTGATTTTGACGGAAATATTGGCAGAGAAGCGTGCTCGTTCTCATCAGATCTTGCTCTAGTGCAGCGAGAGGACGGCGTGCGAGTAATTGACGTAGTGGAAGGGATATTGAAATGGTGAGATCAAACTAGCGAGTCCGAGAATAGAATGCTAATACCATTAATATAGGCTGGCAGCTCCACTAACAGACGACCAGGTTAATAAGCTGGTCGAACTTGATCGACTACTTGATCCCGAGCTATATGCCATGTTAGAATTTAGCACGGATCCGGATACGCTCTCCGCATACTGGAAGCGTAAGTACCGTTGCCGAGGAGATGTGTTTAGAGCGTGAGTTCGTCCAATTGTTGAGATGCCATAATCTAACGACTTTTGATTAGAAATTTTGCTGGAGTACGTACAGTAGATGATACACCAAACACCGTTCGCGCAGTGTGGTGCCCAGAGATACGATTTGACGCTCTTGGCTATGACGGGATCGTCAATGGAAAGGCGTTGGGCGAAACAGAAGCTGCTGGCGGCTGGTTAACGACGCAGATGAATCGCATCGCGTCTATGGCCTAAATATACCCGTTTTCATTTGGATTGTTATACACACGCTAGACCTAGGACATTCGAGGAAATTATTGTATCAGTAGCACTACATGCAAAATATTTACAATTCTTGTCATTTTTACCTTTGGGGAGTCGATTGGTCGTACCAAAGGTTTCAGTTACTTCGATGGTAGTCATACTACTCGCCTATGAGCGGTCCCAAAATACAGGTGCGATTCACATTTTTTTCGTGGGTTCACAAGCATCTATCACACTAAGGTAAAGGAGTAGGATACACTGTAAATACGATCAGTAGAAACGCTTTCGCACGAACGAACAAATCTCACATTACACAATAACCGACACGAATCGACTCTCATGGCCAGATATAATTCTGCCAGACGTCGAGCCCAATGAAACTTTTGCCCAGCCCAACTGTTTGATATCTTGCGTATACTGCCGCAGAATTAGATGCGCAGTTGATTTCGGGACACCGATTACTTACACCAATGGCTCCATCGACGTCCTAGCCACTTCCCAAAGAAAGGCATAACGACGACCGTCAAAAGAAGCTGCAATTGCTGAACCGATTCGTCCCATTCTTGCTGTGCAAGACGCTGCTCCTCTTCCTCGCTATCATAAGAGATATCTGACCGCGCATCATCGATGCTGGACGCTGGAGACACAGAAGGCGACGACTGAGCTGCTTCGTGCGACATTTTGGGTATTTCCAGTAGGGAAGTTGGGTCTAATTGCAAGTAATTACAAGGGAAGGAGCGGGACAAGACAGATAGATAGCTCTTTCACGTGACTGGGTGTGAACGTAAGCGGCCGAATCTCGCATACACGCATGCCGTCATACTCATAGCCACGCCTACTGCCACCGGTCCAGAGGAGCAAGATCCAACCACAGCGAGAATAGTTGAAATGGACTCGTTCTTCAAGGGAGTTATCGGGAAAATAGAGCAAGAGGTATTTGACAAGTTTGGGCCCAAGCCCCCCGGCGACCTTGGTCACCAACACCACGCTCCTCTCTCGTCTCGCGATGTCTTCCGATTCAGGAAACAAAGGGGTGTCAACCTAGGTAATAATTGACCATACTTCTTCATCCTCTAAATCTGATATGCCTACAATCAGGGTCATGGTTTGTACAGGAGCGCTGGATCTGCGAGTCCACGTATTGCGGCTGCGGTTCAGGACAGAGTGACTTGCACATTGCACAAGGGTCGGATGGAAAGGGCGTCATGGAACAGCACTGGGATACCTGGATAACTGAAGAAGACTGGGGAGCGATACAAGCTCAAGGTTTCAACACTGTGCGGATCCCAGTCAGTACAATAGATTTGATACTGCCGATATGTGTGTTAATTCCCAAGTAACAGATCGGCTACTATCATCTGTCTGATATCGAGCCTCAGGTTCTAGACGATACGGACTTTGAAAGGTACAAAAAAGTATTCTCTGGCGCATGGTCCCGGATATTGCATGCTGTTGGCAATGCTGAGCGCTACGGTCTGGGCGTATTAATCGGTAAGTAGTGTCTAGTGACACCCCAAAAACCAGGTAACTTCACACCTCACCTAATCTTAGACCTCCACGCTGCACCCGGCGCTCAGAATAAGGATGCGCATAGTGGAACCGGGACAGGAGAGGTCCACATGTGGACAAGGACAAACATGGCACGCACAGTGATGGCTTTACAAGTCCTGACAACCCATCTGGCCAATCGTCCCAATGTGGTCGGCATAGAATTGATCAATGAGCCTGCGAATAACAACCAAGTCCAAGGTTGGTACGAAAGCACGCTGGCGACACTTCGGAAAATCAGTCCAGACATTCCCCTATACATTAGGTGAGTAAGATGCTAACACTTGGTGACACTAACTGATTGTTGCTGATAGTGACGCCTGGGACGCCGGCTGGTATTCCAAACTAGTTGGCGAACGGCCAGACTTTGTCGTTCTCGACCATCACCTTTACCGCTGCTTCACCCCCGAGGACGCCGCGAAATCCGGGGACGAGCACGCAGCAACCCTTCGTGATTCTTCGCCTCTCCCTCCGCTCTCATCAGCCGCACGCGGCAGTTTTATCGTAGGCGAATGGAGCGCTGGGCTTAACCCTGCCTCGTTGCGTTCGGGGGAAGCGGGTGAACAAGACCGTCAGCGCCGCGTATGGGTGCGAGCTCAACTCGATGCGTACGAGTCGGCGTGTGCCGGATGGTTCTTCTGGACCTGGAAAAAAGGGACGGGATGGGACGCCGGCTGGAGTGCCAAGGATGCGACGACGGCAGAAATCCTACCCCGCTGGGTGGGAGGTAGGAGAAAGAGTGAAATACGGGGCATACCGTCCGATGCAGGGTGGAAACACCAAGCGTTAACCGGAGCGCTCAGTGAGTCTGTCATTTCAGTTTATATGCGTTCAGGCCGCTGAACTTATGGCAAATACAGATCAACACCAAAACTATTGGTCTACTCGGGGGACTCACCATGAATTCTGGCGATTCGAGGCTGGGTACTCGACTGGCTGGGACGATGCAATAATGTTCTTGACTTTCAACGATAACGGGCCGTCGGTATCAGAACTCGGTTTCCGCGGCGAGTGGCTGAAACGGCGCGTCGCTGAGCACGCACAGGCTCGGGGGTCTAGCGCTAACTTATGGGAATTCGGTAAGTCCCACACCTAAAGAAAATCAAGTCACTGAGCTCGCATTTGCTCCCATACAGAACACGGTTTCAACCAAGGATATGACACAGCCTGGGGCGCTGCATTCTGAAATCAACTGGTTTGCGCCGTAAACCCAACTGCACTATCCCATAAGATGTAGTCTAGTCAAATCAAAGTTCCATTCAAAGGCGTCGTACCGACAGTCAAAGTAGATGATCAGGGGGGAACAACAACCGATCCAACAAGAGCAAAGCATAAGACATACAGCATGTAAACAGTCAAACTAGATCGTGTAAATCAGATCGTGCAATCAAGCGGCTTCGGAGAGGCAGCTTGGATAGATCGACAACGTTGGAAAATATCAGCAGTGTGGCAAACCAAGACCAATAGCAGCAGTGAATAAGAGAGGCCGAGTAAGTGTCCCAGCCAAAAAGTAAACCCTAGTCTAGACAACCATGATAGATGCTCCCCCGTCGTTGGTCAGGCGTTTCCTAGTCTTGATGATAAGGTACTTCCTGCTCAACTGAGCAACAGATTTCTTGTTCGGTACAGACCCGGCAGTTGGGGGCGAGGACGAGTTGAATGCCGCTATACATGCGGGAGATATCACAATGGCCTGACCAGTCTAGTGAAGGGAGCGCTAATATTAGTATTGTGAATGCTAGGAGCGTTTCTGTAACCATACCTTCAAGGAGACAAGTTGCGCAAAGGCGTCGTCCGGCATATCAGCCGCGATGTGGCTCAAGAGGTGGTCATACCACTTCTTGCTAGAGAAACGATGCAGGATAAGACAGCTGCACAGGTCAATCAATACGGGAGGAAGAACTGTTGGTTCCTTCAGGCGAATGCAATCTTAGTATATCGTAATTGATAAAAGTGACAAATGAAACTCACCTGTGTACTGATGATGACTCTCATAGCCAAGTGCCGCTGTTGCCTAATCAACGACAACAGCGACTGCGTCAACTCGGATGTAGCGCCTTTGCCACCCTCCGTAGATAAATACTGTTATAAATAGGTTTGTTAGAATCAGATAGGAGCAACTATGAAATCAAACCCACTTTGTGTGCCTCATCTACAACACAAACCTTTCCAGTTCCCACATCCGCCCTAACAAACAACCTCAACACAATATCGAACAAACTCGCCGCCGACGCGGGATCAATAAACGGATCGCTCAAATCGATTATCGTCAACTGGCCAGCTGCGAACCTCGCTGCGCGTCGGCTAGTGATGGATGGCCCGTTGGTCGAGGCTGTGGACATCCATGATGCGGGCCGGGCGGATGCGCCGTTCGTGCTGCGACTGGATGTCTTGGGTGTATTCACGCTAGCGCGGCTGGCGGGTTCGAGGAAGGAGTTGAGGAGCGCCATTCGTTGCTCGAGGCCTGCGGATTGGGCTGGGTTGAAATTCTGTTTTTCTTCGCCGAGGCGGCGGATGAATTCAGTGTAGGAGTAGTTTTCTCCCAATTGGCGCAGGATATTCTTGAAGAAATAGGTAAGCACGGTACTATATTGTGAAAGGGGGCGCGACTTACCAGGACAATCTGCATGTACAAGGGCGCGCTGTCCGAGCCTCCACTAACAGCCATAATGGACAAAAACGCCTGTGCGTCCAACTCTTCTTCTCCGAAATAAAGCGGTTCCACAATAACGCCCGGGCCGAGCGGCGCGTACACTGTCTTCATCGTATTCAGTGACGCGGGTGAGACGTATACCCTCACGGGCGGCGGGGTGACGGCAGGATCATTACAGAGTGCGATGTGCGCCGCTTCGCAGGGGGTGCGCGTCGTTGCGGATCCTTCGCCAAAGTGAAGGACGAGCCCGGAGAGAGGTTTTTGTGTACGGCCGATGCGGGGGTCTGGGGATAGGAGCATGTTTTCTAGAAGGACACCAACAGTATGACTCTGGTGTGGATGGGGTTAGACATTGTAGGAGGTTGCATGAGCAAGTGCGACTGACCTTTCCGGAACCTTGGACACCGCAGACGACGCTGGACATAGGCGCATTCTAGTACTAGTGTCAATTTAGGCCAGATGAGGGCGATCAAAGGGATAACGGACAGTATTAACATATATCCTGGGGTCCCGGAACCTTTCAGCTCGAGATTTAGAGCTTTAAACACATACATCAGTTGGGTTTAAAGCAAGTAATCAAGTCTTACTCACTAAACAGCGGCAACCTGACCAAGTAAACCATATTGCTTGATGTGTTCGCTAACACCCAGGTCCAAAGCCTCCCGCGTAACAAGAGGCGCTGTCTTGAGCTCATGATCGTCACTTCCTGACGGCTGGTTGTTCCCAGCCAAGTCAAGAAGGGAGAATTCCTAGCGATGGCGGACGTAAGCTAAGTGAAATCACAAGTAAGTTCTCAACATACCACATCTAAGCTCTCGGCCGCGTTCCTAACAACACTAGTAAACGAAGTAACTGAGCTTGGGCGTTCAAGCACAGGAGTCTTAGGCAGGGCTTTTTCATCGATAGTTATGCTATCGCGCAAACCAGAGCGTGATCGCGATGCTCCCATCAGTGTCTCGTCACTCTCGTTCCCTGATTGGGTTCGGCTTGGAACTTGAACATGGGGTGAAAACGATACACTGAGTCGGTGACGAATGGCTGGTTTGGGAGAGCTTCGGGGACCATCGCTGAGTGTACGGCTGCGTTTGAGTGAGGAAACCAGGGGGGAGTTTATCATGACTGGGAGGGATTTGCACGCCACACAGCTGATAAGGAGGGGATGTTGATAAGTAAAAGGGAATGTTGAAGTACAAGCAAGAGAGCGTACAGAGTAGGATCGTCAAAAACTTCTGCTTTAATCGCTGGGACGCCGTCCTGCCCTTCGCCAAATTCCTAAAAACATCGGATAAATACCCAAGTGTTTGTTATGTTGTTTGTTGAACCAACCAGTATATCATGAGATTGCAATCCAAATCGTTCCGATTTTTCACCCTTGACCGAAAGACGAGTTCCGTTAATCCAAGTCCCATTGGAAGAACGCGTGTCCCTCATTAAAATCTGCAGAAGGTTAGACAACCGTCACAACCCAACATCCAGAAAAAAACACGTACCTTGCCATCGGCTCCCGCCCAGATTAGGGCATGGTTCCTGCTCATCCACTGGCATGAAAATAGCCCGTTCGTCCCATCTTCCGAATCATTGGCTTGAGCTCTCCCAATAACCACACGATTTCCGAATGGGAGCGGAATGGTCTTGGGGAAAAAAGCAGCCGACCCCGTCAGAGGATGAAGATGAAGTGACGATAATGGCCTTGAAGATCCATTGATAGGTATCGGAGAGGCCACACGGGCGGGAGAAGCAGAGTCCATTAGTTAGTATGTGGCGAGATGATCTTCAGCAGGGCTGTTCCCACCCAAGCAGGTGGCGGCACGCTGAGAACAGGTGGCTACTGGTCACGTGCCTTGTTGACAGCTCCTCGGACCCTGACATAGCATGGTTGGCGCCTTGACCAAACAACACGCCTATTTTTACGATCCACGATTAAGGAGTGGACCGGGCTGGGCTGCACTGCATTCAATCCACGTCCAGCCTTCTAGTATAAGAGCCGCTATCCTTGCTCTCAGCTCTCAACTCTCGACCCTCGTCTCTCGTCTCCCGGCCTTCCTTTCCATATACCTCTGCTCCGCGTGCAAGCCATGCGGGTTCTCTCTGGGCTTGCTGTCTTGTCTCTGGCTGCTCCTGGTCTTTCACAGGTTGCATTGCCCTCGCCGGCTATCTTACCACCTCCTGCTGCATCTGGTGCTGTCTCTTCCCCGTCGACAAACCCAAACGCACAATGGTCGACTCTCCTTAACAATCTTTTGTACTTTTATGAAGCTCAAAGGAGCGGCAAGCTACCGTCCACGAATCGCGTCAGTTGGCGCAATAGTTCTGCTTTGAACGACGGTAGTGACATCGGCAAGGATCTTACTGGAGGATATTACGACGCTGGAGGTGAGTTGTTTTCACCCTTACGACGACCTAATACCGGCACTAACTTGTCGGCTTCAAGATTACATCAAATGCACATACCCATTAGTGAGAAAACGTGTGCTGCCGTTGTAACGTAATGCTAACACGAAATGCCGTTAGTCTTTTGTCTTGACTAGCGTTTGCTGGGGTGCTATTGAGTTCGGGTCCGGTAAGTCTCAAAATCACACGCATGTACCGACTGTTATCCACGCGTTTGCTGCCTAGGTTACGACAAAGCCCAACAAACACCCTACTTGGATGACATGCTGCGTTGGGGACTCGATTGGCTCATCCGAGCTCACCCCGAAGAGAACTCCTTGGTAGTGCAGGTTGGAGACGGTATGTTATCCCTTTGTGAATGCCTTTTCTCCCGTAAACTCATGGTGTTCTATTTTTAGGTGATGGTAAGCGAGAATCTGCCTTTAAAGAGTAGAGTCATCTAAATAATTGAGTGGCCTTTTTATAGTTGATAATGACTACTGGGGCGGTGACCAGAACATCCCGACGCCGCGCCCCTCATACCTCATCAACAGCACACAGTAAGTCATCTCCCGCAAATCGTGGATTTGCACGCTGACGGCATTCTTTAGCCCAGGTACCGACGCAGCGGCCTCCGCTTCAGCAGCGTTTTCAGCATGCTCGATCCTCTACTCGGGCTCAACCACGACATTTGCAAACTCCGCACCCGCCTCGCTTTCTGATACGAATTATGCTTCCACTTTACGAACCCACGCTACTCAACTATATGGCTTGGCCGCGAATTCGTCATTTGCCACTTTCACCTCGACTCTACCTTCTCTTAGAAATGTGTATCCCTCTTCGGGATACCAGGATGAGCTAGTCCTCGGCGCGCTCATGCTCGGTGCGGCGACCAATTCGAGCACGCTGATCTCGCAAGCGATAAGCTGGTACGAAAGTGCTAACCTTGCTGGTTCGGACAATGTCTTCAACTGGGATTCCAAAGGTCCCGGTCTGGCCATTATGTTCGCTCAACTCGCCAGTGCTCAAAGTCAATTGTTCCCCAACTCGTACTCGTTGAGCCACTGGCAGAGCGAGGCGGAGAATTATTTCGATCGAATTCTTCGGGGGTCCGGAAGGGGGCGGTTGACGGATGGTGGATTGTTGTATTATGATGGAGATTCGGACGAAGCCAGCTTGAACCCGGCGTTGAATGCGGCTATGTTGCTGTTGCATTATGCGCCGATTGCGACTAGCAATGACAAGAGGAGCTCTTATAGGGTATGTCTTCATATTATCTGTTTTTTTCTTTGTTTGTTAACTTTGTTTTTAGTCTTACGCAAAGAACCAAATTGCCTATACCCTCGGTAACAACCCCATGTCCGGTACGTCAGCTCTCATATCTAGGTCAGCTCGTACTAAACAGCTGCATTTTTAGTTCCCTACGTGGTCGGCTCCAACCCCAACTCTCCCACAAACCCACACAGCGCTCCCGCTAGCGGCGGTGACGACGTAAACAACATAAACACTTCCCCACCCCAGATGGCCAATGTCCTGTATGGCGCCATCATCGGCGGTCCCGACAAAACCGATCGCTTCTTTGACATCCGTAACGACTGGCCCGAAACAGAAGTTGCGCTCGACTACAACGCACCCATGCTCACGCTTGCTGCCGCATCCGTACTCACCGAGTCTGACGATCCGTATTTCACACGATTGCAGGCGGGAGCATATAACAATGCGAAGCCGAGCGGGACGCCTTGTGATGCGGTGTATCCGTGCGCTGGGAGCCACCATGGACTCAGTCGCGCTGGGGTTATTGCATTGGTTGTGGTGCTTGTTGTGGTTGGGCTAGTGCTTGCGTTGGGGTTTGGATATGTGTGTCTTCGGTCGCGTAGGCGTAAGTAAGGCTACGTAGGTTGAGTTCGATGGACCATAGGCTCAGGCTGCTGTTTAGACTTGGACGTTTTGATTGTGATTTTCTTCTCTGGATTGCTCTATAATGGCGTATTGATTCATGCACGCTCGCGAACGGACACACTTGTGATATGTATTCTACATTCTTACACTCATTCTCAATGAAACTTGAGCATCTGAGCTCCCCATTCCTTGTACACGCTGCATACATGCAAGATAAACAGCCTAACTGGAGCTTCCTACTTATCGCGAATGAAATTCCATTTAGGCTATCATTAAGGCAGTAATAAAGTCGGACTTAAGGCTCAATCGCCGGACCGCATCGGGACGGTGTGCGACGCCCACACGCCCTTAAAGCACACCGCGAGGCGTGAGTAAACAGTCCTCCCACCTCTCGCCACCCACTTTGCCTCCATTCGGTTTTACTCCCATTCCCCATCTCCACATTGACGCGCTAGCTCTTCTCGGCAAACCTATCTGAGATGTCTGGCAATACCGTGCATGTCCTTTCCCATCCGCTCGTGAACGCCAAGATGGCTGTTCTGAGGGATTCGGGTACGAGCGCGAAGGATTTTCGAGAGGGGGTTAGAGATTTGACGTATATAGTTGCGATTGAAGCGTCGCGCGACCTCGAAGAGCGTCCAGTGGTTGGGGTGAGTACTTGTCGAGGTCATTTCGCGAGTCTTTCCGTTCTGACAATTGGTACGAGTAGAATACTCCTGTTTCTGAATTTACTGGGTCCAGTAAGTGGTCGTGTTGCCTGCTAAAGGGGTTTGTATCTGACACGGAGTTACTCTCGACCTTTACTAGCTATTAAGCCCAGGGTCGGAATCGTACCCATCCTGCGTGCCGGCCTCGGAATGACTGAAGCGATGCTCAGCCTGTTCCCAAACGCGCCAGTATATCACATTGGACTATTCCGCGAGAAAGTCAGCCTGCAACCTGTTGAATGTACGTGGACCATGTTCACTCCTCTCTAGTACTCGATTTGTCTGAGACTCACCTGTTTGTAGATTACTCAAAGTTGCCAAGCGAGCCAACGGTAGACCAAGTGTTTATCGTGGACCCCCTCATTGCAACCGGTGGGACTGCTGTTGCGGCAGTACACATGATCCTTGACTGGGGCATCCCGAGTACGTACCATCTGCTTTTCGGTTCCATTCGACCACTGAATTTACCTACGAAACAGTCAAGAACATTAAATTCCTTGGGATCCTCGCTTCCCAAGCGGGTCTTGAGCATGTCAAATCTGAATTCCCGGAACTTGAAGTGAGTGGGTCTTGTGACTAAGTCGTGCATATACTTACCCGTTGCGGTAGATCTGGTTTGCGGCAGTTGATGCCGAGTTAACTCAGACAGGCTTGATTAAGCCCGGTCTTGGCGATACAGTATGTTTCATCTGAGCGTTATCATCTGATAGAACTAACTGACACTAATGTTGTATAGGGTGATCGCTTGTACAGCACCAACCACTGAGTTACGTGTAGGTTTTCCGGGTCACGATTATATAGCGACGATACATGATATAAAACTAGTTGTACATGTGAACACAATGTCTTTCCCCTCGGGCCTATTTAGTACCGCTGCCGCTTGCACCACCCTTCTGGCCGATGAAAGAGAAGGTCCCAGTACCTCCGGCGAACCAGCGGTCGTTTGCTGCCTTGACCCGCGCGGCTGCGAGTGAAGGGTTGACAAGTTCAAGACCTGGAATGGAAGCAGGTTTTATTTAGAAAGCATATAAGATAGGAACGGAACGGCAACGTACCTTGGGTCGGAGTGAAAGACAAAGAGGTAGCTGTTCCAGACGACGATGAGTCTGCAGATTGGGCAGCGCGAGTGATGGCCTGCGTCCGGAGCTTGTTTGCTTTCGACAATTTGGCTAGAACGGGGGAGCGTTAATCAAGGTGGCTTCACTAAGGTAAGCATAGAAACCAACCTTTGCTCTTCGCATCTGCTGCACCCGCACGAACGCGTCCCGTCGAACTACCCATCATGCCTAGGCCCTTGGTCTCGTCAAAGGCACCAGCTTCCTCTTCAGCCTTGCCGAATTCCATACGGTTCTGCAGTTTACGCAACTCTGTCATGGCATATGCTTCCTTGGCCTTGCGAGCGCTGCAAAATTAGCAAGTTAAAATATGGATCGCGAGTTGAAGGAAACAGGGTTGAAATATGTACATACCGCTTACCACCACGTCGTTTTTTGGGTCCGTCGTCAGGAATGGGCAGGGCCTTGACAACCTTGCTTGGCGGCGGCTCAGCCAGGCGCTCTAGATGTTTTTCAATCTTTCCGCGCAACTCGTCTCCATAGGAGCCTATGCGATTGGAAAACCATCAGTCAAGTCCTTGGAGAATAAACCAAAATCCTTACCGTCTCTCCTTGTCCTTTCCATATCCATCCTTGCCGCCAGAACGCATTTCGCGCCGACAGTGCGCTGTGCTTTCATCCTATGCTCGGATGGAGTTTGCTGCACCAGTTCAGACTGGAAGATGAATCCAGTGTGTCGATTTTGCGTTGCCGTTGAAAAGCCAGCAGTGATCTTCTTTTGAGCACCAAGGAGCTACAGTGAACCAAATGTTAGTGTCATTCGCAGGAGTGTCAATTGGGCAAACGTACATGGACATTGCATGATGGCATCTTCGCCAATCCGCCTAACCCACCAGCAACACCAAGTAGCTTGGCTGCTGTAGTCGTCCCAATGATCTTGCTCAGATTGGGTGCAAGCATGCTCATACGGCTACGTACGTAGTTGAAAATAATCTTGCGAGCTTCTTCTAGTCGATCTGCAAGTGCACAAGCGTTTTGTACCGCTTGCCAAGAGGAAGCAGTGAGCTGCTCGCCACGGGTTGTGGTGGCCGTAACAGCGATTGTCATGCGAATGGCCGGTGGGACAACGTCGGAGATGGACTGGGACGCAACGACAAGATCGGGAGGGTTGCCAATGGCGCGGACTGTGCGTATAAACATGTTGGGGTCTGTGACAAGCTGCTCAAGCTCTGGGAACCGGGGGTTGTAATGGTCACGAATGAACTACGCGATGTTGTGTTAGTGGAGGCAAGGCTCTAGGGAATAATAAATCTTACTTTGTGAACAACCAGAATCTCATTATCCACATCTACGCTCAGATTATTGGCCGACACAATTAACGCATATTCTGGATTTTCATGAGCAGGTAGCGCCATTTGTTCTGGCGTGGAAGGATTATCCGTGAATTTGGTGATGTCCTGCAAGGCCGGAGTCGTCAGTGAGGTCAACGCACACGACCGTTAAGAGCACACCTTGATAATATCTGCCATCCTCTTGCTACCCTCCAATTTTGCAACCTTTCGGACATCCTCAACACTACCAAGCTCCATTTTCTGGACATCCTCTGCGTCAAGTTCCTCTGCTGGCTTTACACCCCCCTCAAGGACCATTCCAGTTGGACCTTCCTCTTCTCCTTCATTGGCTTCACCACCTTCATCATCCGATATGGCATCTGCTTTTCGTTTCCCACTGGCGTTGGCATCGGAAGCGGTTGAGTCTTGGAAGGACTCGTCGTCATCAGAAAGCCCGTCGAGATCTGCAAGGAGCTCGTCTGCGAGACTCTGTTATAAGCTTCAATAAGCTCCTGAACGGAGAGAGGATGTTGGGAGACTTACCATGGTGATAAGACTAGAAGACGGTTGTGGTTGAGCGCAAGGGAGCCACGACTTACAAAAGGTCACGTGGTTGACCGAACTATCGTGTTAATTCCGAAGACAGATTGTTTCTCAACCACCATCGAGAAACCTGGGTCGCCCCCATAACAGTTTGGGAATATCTCTAGTTTAATTTGGAATCTTACACTTCTCTAGGCTTAGATGTTCTCACTCCTAACTTGGTAATTTACCGGATGACGTTATGCTTTCGCTCCTCGTTATGGGCATGCTTTTGAGTGCAACCTTGAGAGCGATCTACAATAAAACCAAGAGCATAGCTTTATAACTCCATTCGACAAAGCTCGGCTTGCTTACTTCACCCTATCATTGCTATAATCCATCAAATATGACCTAGCTCCTTGTGCTATGATGCTAGCCGTTATACCCAGCTTGGGAACTTGACCGCGCGAACAACCTACTCCACGCGGACCCATGTGGTCGCTGGCCTTCATGTTCCGATACGAAAAAACACCTCGGCTACTTCGGAGGCGTAACTGGACTTATAACCAAGTACCATTCTCTGATCACCCTGCTCTCCTCTCGCTCTCACTTGAGCACAAGGTTAAGCCGATACCAAGTTTCAAATCCGAATCTCATGGGTCGCCCTCCCTTTCATCTCACCCTACGCCTTGTTTCTTATGTCGGGCTGCTTGCCTTGACTTGTGGGGCAAAAGTTGGGCGGCGATCTCTAGTGGTGAGTTACAGCTTACATTCGACCTGCTTGGCACCAGTTCGACGCAATTAGATATTCTAAATATGTTCCCCATTAGCCCCGTGCTATAGGCGATATAGAATGGCACCAGTGCCCCAACATTACTGATCCATTGATTGAGTGTGGAACTATTGTGTTAGTTTTTGTCTGAAAGTAGCGTTCTTAGCATCATTGCTGACTATTTTAACTTAGTGTTCCACTTGATTACTTTAACTCAAGTGCCAGCACTGCTACAATTGCGCTTGGGAAGTACAAAGCGCCAAATAGTCCCAGTAAAGGAACCGTATTTTTGGGTGCTGGTATACTTTGCTTCCATGTTCGCCCAAGAAATACTCTCAGGAATTTATAGGTGGCCCGGGCAGTCTTGGCCAACAACTTGCCATTCAACTTGGAGAATTCTTCAGCTCCATGCGAGTCGGCCCCAATTACGACATAATTGGATTCGACAATCGTGGTGAGTAAACTTATGGTTGTCAGGAAGTTGGCACTAATTAGCCAAATCCAAAGGGATGGGAGCTACGACGTGAGCACCAGGCACCCATGCAGAGAAACATACCTAACAGATAAAGTAGTCCAACCGTCACATGTTTCAAGTCAAGAGAGGAAAAGGACACGTTTTATCGCAATACTGGTAGGCACTTTGCAATGAGATTCATCTGAAGATACTATCGAGCCCCCAATAGTTTTCGAACTGGGGTACACCCAACCCCCAAATGTAACCAAGGATCCTTTTGCCAAGTTCGATCTTACCCTCCAATATCGTCAAGCTATTGCCATGTGGGAAACCCAAGCCAAACTCTGCACGCTGAATATGCCGAATGGAGGATCTGACCTCAAGTACATGGGTACCTCGACCGTTGCTCGCGACATCGACTTTATGAGTAAAGCTATTACAGGTCCCAAAACGCCAATGTATGTCTTGGTTTTATGATATGCCACTTTATCATCTACTAATCTCCATTACTAAGTAATTTTTATGGAGGATCCTACGGGACCATCTTAGGTTCTTACTTGATCAACATGTCAGCACTTCTGCCTGTTTCAACCATCCATGCATTGTTATTTACAAACTCCTCAGGTTCCCTGATCGTTTAGGCCGTGTTGTAATTGACGGAGTTGCGGACCCAGCCAGTTGGGCTGGAAAACACTCGTATCAATGGATAGATGGATGGTTGAACCAGACAGAAGCCAATTATGATTGGTTTCTTAGCGCATGTGTTGAGGTATTTGGTCATGTAGTGATTGAGACAGTTTAACTTACCCCACCACACAGGCCGGGCCTTCTAAATGCGCTCTCGCAACTGGGAATATCACAGCAACTGGCTTAAAAGCCAGAATTGAAGTATTTTTAGACAAACTATATAGCCATCCTCTTCCCTCCCCTGGTAGCGTTGTTCCAGCATACCTGACCTCTGGCGCTGCACGAGGTGAATAGAGTGCTTGACTACAAGGCGGCCAGTAAAAATAACGGCGTGTATTGTGCAGCTTCGCTATTCCTAGGTCTCATGCGACCTCGGTCATGGGCGGCCATTGCTGAAAGCATCAAAAGTGCAATGAACGGTGACCCAACAACACTTATGAATGCGTGCGTGCTCAACTGCTGGGTTCTTCCCCGTATTGATGAGGCTTGGGCTACCTCAGCTTAGTGCCTGATTTAACTCGCGACGTTGAGGACAGAGCCGATTTATATCGCCATGCTGTTACTTGTGTCGACGCTCTGCCTTTTGAAGGGCCATCGACTTGGCCAACCGCCGAAAAGTTAGCAGATCTAGCTATAGCACGTATACAGAAAGTCTCGCCCCACTTTGGTATCAGTGCTACATTATCTGAGCCAGATGGAGGATGTGAGTTCTGGCCCGTGAAGGGGGTAGAGCGATTCGCAGGACCGTGGAATCATACCTTGTCATTCCCCGTTCTCATTGCCTCCACCTTGGTGAGTAGACAGGTTAAATGCAATGGCTGGTTCTGATGAACTTCTCAGGTTGACCCGTAAGTGTGATTGTGCTTGTGACGAAGTCACAAAAGCGAGCGGATGACTGAAATTTCACAGGATAACTCCGCTCACGAGCGCGAAGATTGTCAACCGCCTTCTGGGAAATTCATCTCGACTGCTAATTCAACGTAACCCTGGGGCAAGTGAATCTTTTGTCTAATGTTGGAAACGTCTAACTCTGCTTTTTCTCAGCACGTTACGCTTTCCGGAGTGTCCACCTGCACAGTCAATGTATTTTTGGCCTATTTCTCCAACGGTACTCTCCCGCCCAACGAAATTATGTGCGAAACCGACACTGGTCCGTTTGGCCTGAGCCCACACGTCAATATGACCAAGGAGGTTCAAGAACTGAGTACCAAGATGGACGAGTTTCATTCTAGATTATCCCGGCTGGGCTATTGGCGTTGAACATTCGGAGACTTGTATGCGTACCAAATAGTGAATTTGAGGGATTTTGTTTGAATGCCTTCTTGGGCTGTCTTTCACTCACGGAACACAGGCTCATTCTCCGGCCACTGGCTTATGATCGAAGGTCGCGGCATAGTGTCATAGGCAAAGTGAAGATAACTAACATGCACATAATTTTCCACAAACGACACCCCAATAACAACACGATCATACATTTACGCAAGGATGGTAGACGCGTTGGAAGCCTCGTACTTCCAGGTAGGAGGAAGCTGCTGCTTGGTCTTGTAGTATCGGGCAAGACGGTGGATACGGGACTCGATCAAGATGAGACGGAACTTGGAGTCTTTGTCCTTTCGGTTGGTCTCGAGATGCTTGCGAACAGCGACAGCCTTCTTAACCAAGAACCACAGGTCCTCGGGAATAGAGGGCGCGAGACCTGAAATGAGTTTGTGAATAACATTCGATGCCTATAATCCCGTGACCAGGACGCACCGTTGGACTTCAAGATACGGAGAATCTTGTTACCGGTGACAAAGCGGACCTGGGGAATCCCATGAGAATCGCGCAAAGTGACACCGATCTGGGAGGGGGTCAAGCCCTTGCGAGCGAGCTTTCCAATGTGCTCAATGACATCCTCGGGAGTGGTCTTTAGCCACGAAGGAGGAGTACGGCGGTAGGGGAGAGCAGAGGACGCTATTAATTAGATGTTAGCCAGTCGCTTTAGTCTCACAATATATAAGACACTCACAAATGCCCTTGCCGGGAGCGTGCATGCGACCCATTTTGAAACTGCGTATCAACCCAACATATCAGCCGGAGTTACTTTACTCAGCCGTCCCGGATGCACTGAATGCACCGAGTACTTCGAGCTCTAGTGTTATGATATCGAAGACTCACGAGTTTGGGGGTGTCGAGTGGGAGGGTCTTGAGGCTGATGTCGACGATGAGCTCAACAAATTAGCATCCGCTGGATACGCCGAGGTCTTGAATTGTAGCTTTACAGTACCATCCTGTCAGCCACTCGGTAATCCGGAAGCAAACTATACACATCCGACACTCACGTTCGACGTTCAAGGCAGTGACCAAGGCCGAGCCGACAATCCTCTTCAAGGTTAGTTACACGTCATGTATGAATTTATTTTGAACCTCACATTCTTTTCGATCCTCCCCTAGAAAAATGAAGCTGAATATTGCCAGTGAGACTTATACTTCAGGCAGCTTAAGTTGATGCTCATCAACTTGTGCTTTAGACCCCGCAACTGGGCAACAGAAGACGATTGACCTCGATGAGGAGAAGAACTAGTGAGTTGAATCTGCTACAAATGTCGGATATCTGCTGAAGAGTCGTCTCAGTCGTGTCTTCTATGAAAAGCGGATCGCGCAAGAGGTCCCCGGCGATTCTCTTGGCGATGCGTTCAAGGGATATGTCTTCCGCATTACTGGTGGAAACGACAAGCAGGGTTTCCCCATGAAGCAGGGTGTCCTCCTTCCTTACCGTGTCAAGCTTCTCCTTGCCGATGGCCACTCTTGCTACCGCCCCCGCCGAACTGGTGAGCGCAAGCGCAAGTCCGTGCGTGGATGCATCGTCGGCCCCGACATCGCTGTCCTCTCTCTGGTTATCGTCAAGCAGGGTGACGGTCCTCTGCCTGGCCTGAACGAGGACATTCTCCCCAAGCGTCTTGGACCCAAGCGCGCGACCAAAATCCGCAAATTCTTCAACTTATCGAAGGAGGATGACGTCCGGAAGTTCGTTGTCCGCCGTGAGGTCAAGTCAAAGAAGAATGCGGATGCCAAGCCTTACACCAAGGCGTAAGTTTACTTGCATGGTTTATTGAAAGTCGATTATCTAATTTGAACGCATTTCAGACCCAAAATCCAGCGTCTTGTCACTCCTCTTCGTCTCCAACGCCGCCGTCACATCCGGGCCATTAAGCGCAAGAGGATTGAGTCGCAGAAGGAGCAGAAAGCGGAGTTCGAGTAAGCACTCACTATTAGGCAATCAAATACAAAACTAATCAACCCATAGCGAGCTTGTTTCCAAGCGCGTTGCGGAGAAGAAGCAGAAGCTTGCGTCGGTCAAGGCCTCCCACAAGAAGTGAGCTTGTATGCTGACGTGGATATTTACTATTTACTAAGTCTTGAAACTCTTGCTTAGGGCCCCTGCTACCACTGCTACTGCTACTGCGTGAACGTGAGGTTGTTTCCCTTCGCGTTTGTACTCATTATGGTCATGTACGACATTTTGTGATTGTTATGCATGCTCAATATGCTTTTTCTTTGCTTGAAGTTCATATAGTACTTTCCTCATCCATTCAGGAAATGATGTGTGCGTGTTTGTCTCAAATACTTCATCAGTATCACGTGCTCGGGTGTCACCTCCTGCACTCCACCTGTGCCTCCTGTCTTTGCTCATTCGTCCAAAATCCCAATCATTCAAGTGAAATAACCGCGTTATGTCTAAAGAAAACTCGAGAATATTTGATCCTCAGTTTGATGATTCTCTTGAAGATACACACGAAAAGCCCTCGTTACCTTCCCCTCAGCTCACGAAGCGTGCGGAGAGAGACCAAGCGGTTAGGGATGCAGTCAGGGAAGAGGACTGGGACTCGTTAACAAAACTGAGCTCACTGCCCGGCGGGTTCCAGGATGCTCGTTCTGTTGCTTGGTACGAAAATCCATAGTACTTTATTGTCATCTGCACTCACGCTGCACGTGGTAGGCCTTACTTATTACACGCAACCCCGTTAGAGGCAGCGTCGGGCAGCAAAGAAGATAATAATGAGCCGTCTAGCTCGAAACCACATAGAGACGAGCGGCAGGTTGGACTTGATACAAACCGAGCATTCGTGCATTACCCGGTCGGTAAGTGAATTGTGTTACATTTACGATTTTGTTTTAATTATGCTTTAGAAAGTCAGCATTTGAAAGACAAGAGAAAGAAACAGCTAACGGAACTTATATTGGGAGTCTTGGAAGAGCACCCACAACTGAGTTATTTCCAGGTACGCAGCGAACTACCGTCAAACCTACGAGATGCTAGACTGACGTTTCCTCGTGTAGGGCTACCATGATATCATTTCGACTCTCCAGCTCACTCTCCACCCGTCCCTTGAACCGGACGAAGAAACCATGCGTGTACTGCGTGCATGCGCAGTCAAGATAAGCCTCCACCGTACCAGAGACGCCATGGGCAAGGGGCTAGAGCCTCTAACTGGACAACTACGAATCCTCAGGCGGCTGCTACGACTCGTTGATCCTGATTATGCGAGGCTCATTGAAGAATCTGTTTCCCTACCTTACTGGGCGATATCCTCGTTGATGACACTCTATACCCACGACTTGCCAACGCTGGCTCTGGCCCAACGAGTCACGGATTGGATTTTGTGCAGGCCACCTGATGCTGTGATATATCTCGTTGCAGCAGTGAGTTTGCCTCAGCTTTTGCGATGCATATCAAACAGTCTTAACTTAAATTTGCGTTTGCAGTTTACCCTAGAGAAAAAGAAGGATGTCCAACAGCTTATTGACGAAGGCGATGATGGGATGATGCACTCCGAATTATGCTCCCTTCCAGAGCTAGAGGCAGACGAACTAGAATTTGAGCCTGAAGTTAAAGTGACCGCTACACCCCCAGTCGACCCTCCTCCTGCCTATGATACACTAGTGTCGACAGCGCAATCGCTCGTTAGCGACTCTACTCCTTTGCACTCTACAACCGATACACCTGCTACTTCGACCAAAATTTCGCCAGCTGACTCTACACAAGACTTGGCGGATAAGGATGGCTTAGACGAAACAAACAACGCGTTCACAGCGGACCCCGAGAAATCCGATCCGCTTCCTCCTCCCTCGCCAGCATCATCTCTGTCCTCTCTTCCATTACAATCTCCCTCGTCTAATTATCCTCGTTCGCCGACGGTTCCATTGTCCAGCATATTACAAAAAGCGGACCGGTTACGCTCTAGGTACCCTATATACCATGAATACCTACGTCTAGCGCAGACCATGGGACCCAAAAGTATGCTGCGTACCTGGTCGCGGGATCCTAAGGAGATATTGAGCGACCAGGCGGCTGAGGAAGCAGTACTCTCTACAGAGGAGCTCGTACTACCTAATCAGGATGAGGATGAGGACGAGGACTTCCCGTACATTCCAGTCGAACCGAAGGGGCCCAGTACTCGGTTAGCTCTATTGCCAAAGATTGACATCGGAATGGCCATTGCCATTGGCCTCCCTATGGCTGCTGCTATGTTTATGGTTGCCTCCAATAGTCCTACCGCAAAGGCTCGCACTGAACAATTCGCTGCGCTGGCTTTTAATTTCGTCGAGGTGGGTATGTTCTGATCAACTCACAGCTGTATTTAAGCCGTTATTTTGCCTGTCTATGTAGTTTATTTGGCTGAAGTTCAGGTTTGATCCTCTACCCGCTCTTGATATATATGGACGTTAGACCAGTTTGTATAGCATATTATCAAATATACATGTATCACCCCATTGTCAATATATCCTACCTTCTCCTAACAGCCGGATCCCACCGTCCCTCAAGAGACTTCTCAGCCTCAGCTCTCTCAGCTCTAATCTTCTCCGCTATCCACTTGTCCTTCATCATATTCTCCCTCGCAATCAACTTGGCCTTACGCTCCGGCGGCGGTTGCCACTTGCTCTTCAAGATCCTAGACACCGCTTCGGGGCTAATCTTAAATTTAGCAGCGAGCACCGGTACACGAAATTGGATGGGATCTCGCTGGTTCATCTCGCGTAGGGATTCCATAGCCTCTCGGGAGATCGTACGCGGGGGAGCCCATCCTTCCGGGTACATGCGCTTCATTGTGGCACGATGAGTGAGATATTGGTGCGGCGTTGGGGGAGGGCGGTCTCGTCCGCGAGGGGGGAAGACTTTAGGTGTAGCGTTGCCATCATCTGGTTTGTCCGATAATGATGGGGCAGAATTGTGGGATTTAAATTTAGGATTTGCAGAACGAGGGGCTCTAGACCTGTCGTGCTGATGCTGGACTCGGAAATGACGATCCTCCTCATGCTCATCCAGTCTGCCTCGCGATGACGGTTTGCGAGATTCAAATCTTAAATAGATAGGACGGGAAGTTCTAGGCCGGTCGGCATCATACTGGGCTTGGGAAGGATGATCTCGCGAGAAATGAGATTTTGATGTGGATGGGGATGGTTGAGAGAGTGCAAGTGCCTGAGAAAACGCGCGAGTATGTGCGATGGATGTAAGCCGAAACCTGGAGCACAGTTGGGTTGCCATATGCGTTCAATTGAGCTCAAGCACAGTAAGATATATCCAGAATACCAGAGCTACTAGTGGAAATGGAGCCAGTCGTGTGCGGCTACGGTGGTGGTTATGCGTTAAAAGTAATATTTGTGTAATAAGCGCCGACGACACCCTGTCCTGCCCGATCGAGCAGGTATGAATTTCAAAACGCGACTGAAAACGACCGAGCAACGACAACAGCACGTATCCTTTCCCTCTAGACCTGAATAAACCGTGATGGCCGACGTCTCCCAACCTGAAATTGCTGCGGGTGAGGACTCTAGAGCTTTTGCCACCGTGTTTGTCTGGCCGGAGTCTTACTAGCTCGCGTGGGTGTGGGTGTGACTTTGGACAGCGTACGAGGATGTTAGGTCGAATAAGTCGGAGACCAATTGGCTTGTTCTCAAGTACGAGGTTAGTTTACTCTGAATGAAATGGAGGTGGTGAAGGGAAATGCTGATGATAATGCTAGTCCGACCGTTCAGACAAGCTTAACCTCGCAGCGACAGGGACGGGTGGCCTCACAGACCTTAGAGAAGGCGAAGGAAGTAAACACCTGGGAGAGGGAGACGTGGCATATGTCTACGTGCGAGTAGCTTACTCCAATGACAAGGAAAGCAAGCGAGAAAAATTCATCTTGGTTACATGGATTGGAAAGGAGGTTCGGGTGATGCGCAAGGCAAAGGTACGCTGTCGACCATAAATGACCAAGCGATTCGTTCTAATACGGATGGCTTATTCAGGTATCAGTGCACGCGGCGGACGTCAAGAAAGTGTTGAACTCGTACTCAATCGATGTCTCGGCTCACGACGCGAATGATCTAGCTGAGGAACCCATCGTGGTTCGCTTGCGAAAGGTGAGTGATGCTAACTTATCATTAGCTTTACGCGTATTTTGACACTTTCATAAGGCTGGGGGTGCTAGCTACGATGGTGTATAAGCTGGCTGTTGGTCTAGACGTTCTTCTATTGGTATCTTTCGCTATCCATGATGAATTCTACTCGTTTTTGGTTGTCGCTTGGCCGAGCCGAAATATCGCAATGCTTAGAATGAGTAGCGCCATGTCGCGCGAAACATATCGAAGACTGTTCCTCGTGGGTTGTCCTGCAAGATCAAACGCTCCCCACTCGCCCAAGCATATCCCTCGCCTGTACGCGGATTTTCCTTTCTCATCTGACCTGGCCGCCCCTTTCACACGATGCGTTGATCGCGTACGATAAACAGCTGCCGGTCAACTCAGCCAAAATGCGGCTCAACTGCGATGTGATTCGTGTTCTCATAACCATATGGCTTAGTCAGCCGAGGGAGACACTGGTGATTGGTTCATCTCGTGGGAACAATCTCCTCTGTTCAGCACCACTGGTCACGCCAAACAACGGCCAGCGGATGGCGAGCCCGAGACATGCTTTCCCGGCCTCCTGTATATAAACCGGGCTCCCCACCTGCTAACGACTTAAACCCACCCACTCCAGACCCCGTCAGGTTCATCTCAACTTTCAACTCTTCTCCCTTCAATCTACCTTCTGAACGCCATGGCTCCTCGTGTGAGTAGTGGCATATTGATGTCTTGTCGACGTTGCTGACAGCCTTGGATGTTCAGGTCGCGATTGTTATCTACTCCCTGTACGGCCATATCGGCAAGGGTAAGTAGTATACCACCTATATGCGTCCGTCTTTATGAATGTATGTTCGTTTTCAGTGGCCGAGTCTGTCAAGGCTGGTGTCGAATCTGCCGGCGGCAATGTTACTATCTTCCAGTATGTGCCTGCTCACTTGTTACCATATCGCACTCTAACCCGCCTTCAGGATTGCCGAGACCCTCCCCCAGGAGGTCCTCACTAAGATGCACGCCCCCGAAAAGCCCGCCTACGCCGTCCTCCCCCCTGCGGACCTCGTTAACTTTGACGCGTTCCTCTTCGGTATCCCCACCCGCTATGGTAACCTGCCCGCACAGTGGAAGGCGTTCTGGGACGCGACCGGTGCGCTCTGGGCCTCAGGCGCGCTCTACGGCAAGTACGCTGGCGCATTCGTGAGCACTGGTACCCCCGGTGGAGGACAGGAGCAGACTGTCGCGTCGCTCATCTCGACTCTTACTCACCATGGCATCAACTTTGTCCCGCTCGGGTACAAGAACGCGTTCGGGCAGTTGGCTAACCTCACTGAGGTTCGCGGCGGTTCCCCTTGGGGTGCTGGTACCTTCGCGGTTCGTCTTTTGTTTTTGTTTTTCATTGTGAGATTGGAGTACTAACATTCGTTGGATTGTAGGGTCCCGATGGCTCTCGCCAGCCTTCCGCTCTCGAGCTTGAGATTGCTACGATCCAGGGAAAGAGCTTCTACGAGGTCGTTAACAAGGTTTCATTCTGAACCGATACCCATCCACGTCTCTGAATTAGGGTATGACTGTATTATCTGTGCTCGTAAATGAACCAAAATCCAAATGATCAGAGTTTTATGCTTGATTATGAGTCTATTGCTTCTCGTTGCTTCCATAACTTAGTTCCTGCGCCTTGAGAACTCCTGAGTAAGAAACTGAAGAACTTCAACATGTGAAGTATGTGTATGAAATGTACGCATACATTGGGCCAACTTGAGCATGGACGTAGAAAACACCATCTGCCATCACCTCCCCGTGAGTTCAGTATTCCCTCGTACAGATCCGCGTCGATATCTAACGATCTCCGAACACAAAATAACTCACCGCGCCAGATGGTTGTCATCGTCCGGTGTTAAACTCACAACGCTGACGAACTAACATTACGAGAAACCGCTGACACTTGCCAGCCCGCAGGAGATGCGGGACAGACTTAGAAATCCATAGCATATAGCGCCATTTAATCACCCCCTCGTTCAGGGCTGTCTCAGTCACATATTATTAACTAGGTGGAGTGACACTATTTTTAAGTGTCACGAAAGATAGTTGATAAGGTGTCAAGCAGAAAGTATCCTATAAAATGCCCTTGTTTTCTTTCAGATTTCAGCACCACCGCTGCCCACCACCACTCACCAATCCACCCGCTGATAAGTCACAATGGCTCCTCGTGTAAGTGAATCACTGTTCTTATAACGATTGTGCTCACAAGTAGCAGGTTGCAATTGTCATCTACTCCTTGTACGGTCATGTCGCTAAACGTACGTTTTGATCTTTTCATTCCTCCTGCACCTCTTCTAACCTCCTCTGTAGTTGCTGAGGGCGTCAAGTCCGGCATTGAAGCCGCAGGCGGGAAAGCATCCATCCACCAGTAAGTTTATGGGCTCCTGAACAACGCACTACCCCCTCGCTAACACCCATCTCCACCTCTACCAACAGAGTTGCAGAGACTCTCACCTCCGAAGTCCTAACCAAAATGCACGCCCCGCCTAAGCCCGATTACCCAATTATCGCCCCTTCCGACCTCGCCTCCTACGACGCATTCCTCTTTGGCGTCCCCACCCGGTACGGCTCTATGCCCGCACAGTGGAAGGCATTCTGGGACTCTACGGGCAGTCTATGGTCTCAAGGCGCTTTGCACGGAAAGTACGCAGGCGCGTTTGTCTCTTCTGGAGGACTCGGAGGAGGACAGGAGCAAACCGTTGTTTCGCTCTTGTCGACTTTTACGCATCATGGGATGTTATTCGTCCCACTCGGGTTTAAGCCTGCATTGGTACAGTTGGGGAACGTGGAAGAGGTGCATGGAGGCTCGCCATGGGGAGCAGGTACCATCGCTGTGGGTCTCGTTTTTTTCAGATGGGTAGGCGGGCTGAACTAACGATGTGTGGCATGTAGGGCAAAAACGGCGTGCGTCAGCCAAGTGCGCTGGAGCTTGAGATTGCGTTCGCGCAAGGAAAGGACTTTTATGAGACTGTCTCCAAGGTTGCATTCAAGGCTGACTGAAATTAGTATCTGAGTTGCCTATTTGGGATGTATTAGAAGTCTTAGGCGGCAAATAAAGAACCATGGTCTGCTAGATTGCCTTTTTTAATGTGTCGTTGAGCTTGCATACACACATAAGGTAACTTGGATCACAAATCATATCATTCAGTGAGACTCGGCCCAGCCACGAGTCATAGATACAAGCATAATTCACAGAAGTTGAGGGATTAGTCGAAATGTAGTGAACTCGCATATAAACCAGGTCGAAAAGAAAGGAAAAGGGAAGAGACATAGTGTGAACACGAAGAAAGAGACACGAACTGTGCTTGTTCAAAAGGGAGCACGAAACAATCTACAAATGTGAAATATAAACGGAAAGAACCAGAACAGCAAATCGAAGGACCAAGAAACTATCAGAGGCTAAGGTACCAAAAATAATGTATCATACTGTAGGCGTCATAAGTGTAACCACCCGTCACGTCACGTTTGGCCGTGGTTGTGGTTAAAAAACAGCGAAATAACGTAACATTCAAGGTCTGGTGGTTAAGGCTAAATTAAGCTGTCACGGTAGATCAAAATATAGTATGTACAATACAGAAAGTGTCCTAATTAAGATCAAGCTCCATATCATCGACATCAATCTCTCCATCTGCATCAGCGTCCGTGAGTTCCTCGTCGCCAGCAAACTCAAAATCGCCCCCAGCATCAACGATTCCTGCTGGGAGCTGGGAGTCTATAGCACGGATATCACACAAAATATTCGGATCGATCGCACAGTCGTCGTCATAGTCAGGCCCATCAGCATCCTCGTCAAAGTCAGGATCATCTGGAATCTCGGGTGAAGGGGTAACAATGGATAAAGCGAACGGGATGTCTTCATGGAAGCGCTCATGTACAGCCGAGCGATTCTCTGGAGAGTTGAGTGACCCATACGATAAGTTCAGCCTGCCAAACGAAGCCTGGCGCCAAGCATCAAGAATCGTCTCGGGATGATCCCTCAGCCAAATCCAGGCTGAGAGGATCCAAGCTGTGCTCGCATTACGCAGAGTCCCAACAGTTGTGTCTATGAAAACATCAGCGGGTTTTACGCCACGCTTGAGTTGGGCCTGGGTCTCTTGTGCAAGATATTCGACGCATGAAGACTTGATCAAATGCTTCAAGATTCGATTGACATTTGTGTCGCATGGCTGTGCGACTCCAGTGCCTAGATTAGATTAAACCCTATAAGATGAAACTAGTAAAGCGTAGATAAGAAACAGTGTACTCACAGCCACCAGGGATAAACAGGAGAATTAAACAGGGATAGGTTGTCTTCAGCCATGTGCGGAATGGCTCCCCACGATGGACAGACCAGCAATCAAGGACAATGATCGCCTTTTGCGTTGGTGGCAAGCTCAATCGAAGCTGTTCTCTCCTAACATGCTTGATCAAGACTTTGGTAACCCACTAGAACATAGTATTAGCAGCGCTACAATTCCAGAAAACAAGTGCAAGCATTACCTGTTTCATGCTGCCTAAGCTACTCCAATGTTTGTCGCCTCCCGAAGTAAAAAGGAAGTCGTGATCTTCGCATGGGGTTCGAGAGAATGCCGATGGTAGTGACGCAGCCGTAGATCCTTTGAAAATCGACTGGAATGGCAATATTTGACCAGCTGCGGTAACCCCAACCATGAGGGTGAACTGGCGCTTTTCATCCTTCCCCACTCCTGAGACCTGATTTGAACCCTTGAGCTCCCAAGTTTTTCGGCCAGTCCCGAGATAAGATATGCCAGTCTGATCAGCGTTAATCACCAGCTCAGGAGGTACATTATGCATCGCAATATTCCATGTGAGACGGTGAGCCAAGTCAATACAACGAGTGACATGATTCTCGGGGAGCTTCTGGGCTGCTTGTGTCACTGTACGCCAAGACCAATCGAGCCAGTCTTTGAGAAGACGTCGGATAAATGAGTCGGAGCACTGAAAACGAGGGTCTTGAAATAGAGCAGGAGCGTCCGTGCGAATAAATGCTAGAACAACACTTTTAGCAACAGCTCGAGTGATCAATGTGCCAGAGAGCCGCATTGCGGTCAGAAGCTGTACAATCTTTGGCGCAAGCCCAGGGTACTTGTCCTTATGACGACCAAAATCAGCATATATGCGGTAATTTAAGTTGAATCACTAACAAGTCGTGATGGAGGCCCCTGTTTCTTCCCCTCGTGTGCAATACGTGGCTCGACAAAAGAGCGGTGAGCCTGTGCGGCCTTTTCGACGCGCTGAAGAACTGTTTCGGTCCACCCAGACTTGTCCTTTTTGATCCAAGCGCCAATTGTGCCACGGTCCATAGTCTTGAATAAAGTACTGCTACTACCTCGCTTGAGCTCGTGTGCCAGCGCTTGAGGACTAGAGAAACCAGTGCGCCTGGCGGCTGCTTCGATCAAGGTCCATAGGTTGGGTTCGTACCAGTTGACACGCTTTGAGCGACGTTTGTGAGGAATCGGGGCGTCAGGAGAGGGAACAGGGGTATCGGAAGAGGATAGAATCGCTGGACTGGGGGATGGAGGCAGTAGTACCATAACCTGCTTGGTATTTTGAATAAGCAATGGCCACATATATTTTCGATTAACATACCTTTCGCTTCTGCAATGTCTTGGGATCCCGCAATCCTTGGATCACTTCAGCCTCTTTGACTCGTAGACGATGCCTCCGTTGTCGCTCAGCATTTAATTTCTTGAGATGCTGAACTTTACCGAGCTGTTTTGCCAACTTCTGTGACTTCTGCCATTGGATTGAATGTCGGATAATCTCGAAACCTCGAGAGTCTTGCTCCTTCGCCTGCTCTGGAGTTGCCGGTTTAAAAAAGGAAGTGATTAGAGCCATAGATAAGATATCGATTGATTAGTTAGATAGGCAGTAAGGACAGTGAGAAAAAAATCTAAACGGGAGGGAACTTCTACGAGAGTGCGAGAGGCAAAGAGGGTAAAAAAGCGAGGGAGTGAGAGAAGAAAGAGAGTAAAAAAATGGGCTTATAAGGGAGTTGGCATGAGGCTACTAAAGACGTAAATTAGTGGTCATTTTAGCAATCTCAAGTCTAACTGAACAGAACACAAGTTATTTACAGCCGACGTCGGCTTGCTTGAGGGTTGTGGTTAAAGCTTTTCATGTCACGCATAGAATTGGTACGGGTGGTTATCGTTTGGTGAGATTTTTCGTAACGCGGCGCAAGCGCCGCGTGGTTACACTTATGACGCCTACAGTAATACCAACCGCACCCTGCGTGGAAGAAAACGGATTTCAATCTTGCACGCCGGGAGCACCAAGCCGCGCCCGGATGCATTTAGAGGACGACGGGCCGTGGGCGACCCCACATTTCACGGATAGTCGTAGCAGACTGCTTGCTCCTACGCGCAGCGTTTAGGAGGTCCCATCCGAGTCTGACTTGGAGTGTTTGAAGGCAGGCCTTGGTGCGTGTACGCTCCAGGTCCGCAGCACGCGCATCGCCTACACAACGATATAAGCAAACCAACAACCAGATATAAAAGTAACAAGGGGTGACTCACGAATCCGTCCGTGCAACTCCGAAAGCCTGTTCATGACGTCCCCAATTTCGCTGTCGACTGGTACGCCAGGTTGGTACTTGATGGATCGCCCCTGGTTGCGCTCAGTCTCTACGAGCGCGTCAACGTCCCATAGCGCGATGTCAAGCAGTTGAACCGTCGCGAGCAGGTCAGGGTAATGCGTTTGTGGAGTGATGTGCAATGTCCGGATGTACGCATGAATTCTCGGGAGGGGTGGGCACTGAGCATACGTTTCCTATTGGGTGTGTATGCGCCATATTAGCGGGCGTATAATCATTGAGACTGTTATTAAGACTTACGGGACTGATGTCATCCATGCCCAGCCCGTCAGCGAATGCGGTCGCAAGCCACATAGACATTCGCCCAGTGGCGGTGCGCGTACCACGGAAGACTCGTCTGACAATGTCGCGCTTTTGCTGAACGGGAAGAGAGCCGAGTGTTCCAACAAGGGTATAGCAAACGGAGAGTTGCTATTGAACAAACGGGGAATTGTTGGTGTTATTATGCGGGGCTAAATGTACTAATAGATGCTTACGGATTCGGTATCCTGAGCCTTGCACGCCCACTCCTCCGCTACTCGTCCAAGCTCAAGGTTCGTCAAAGAATCAACCGTTGGATCGATCGCCAGCACAGACAATACGCTAAGCGCAGGGAAGATCGCTTGAGCACTGGAGGCGGAACAAGAGTATGAAGCGGTCAGCATAGGATCAAGTCAAACCAAAGCACTAAGCGCCAGACGTACCTCTGTAGCGACCGCAACAGCGATGCGCATAAAAGCATCCTGTGCTCCTTCTGACGCTTATCTAACGAAACATAGGTTTCTTGAGCGGCGTTCTTTGGGCCTCCAAGAAGCTCGCGGGCGAAGAGAACGCCATCTCTAGGGGACCCAATCCGCAATACGCATCGTGCAATGTGTGTTGCCAAGCGGTCTTGAACAGCCATTCGAGCCGAAATAGGAAGTAGTGGAATGAGCGATTCTGCGACTCGGGCGGCGGCAGAGGCAAGAAGCGTATGGGGGCACAAGATTGCTGGTAGAGTATAGCTTAAATTAGAATACAGGATTTTAAAGATACGAAAATAGTCTTACCCATCTCAATAAGCCATGTGATAATCGGCTCCAGGGCTGCTTGCTCTTTCGGGTCCGACAGAGTTGTGTGAAGTAGGCTACAGTCAAGGATAGTCTCTAGCGTGTCGTAGTCTATACGGATGTCAGCGACAGAATTTGGAACCAGGCCAATGAACGCACCTTTAGCCGCGATCCATTTGCCGATTCTTTTCCAAAGCCCTTTCGCGCGTGGCGTCTGCAACGTCGTGGCTATGGTCTCCGGGAAGACCACTAGCAACTCCGCCTTGACCCTCTCGCTGTCGCCAAATACTGTCCAGCTGGGCGGGAGCATCGTGGCGCTTGCCTTGCGAATCCTCTCAGCTTCGCCTGCAAATCCACCCTCGGCGAGCTGGTCCAACGCATCATCCGCGTCAAGCATACTCGTTTCAGCGACGGAGTCTTCGAAGGTGGCGTCGGGGTCACGCAAGAGAGCGGCGTTAGCGATCGCAAAAACGTCTTGTAGCGAGCCATCTGTGGCGCGAGGGAGGGCCAAACTGCGCTTCTCGCGGGCAGCGCGCTCTCGAACGATAGCAGCAAATGGGTTTGGTTTCGGCTTGGGCCTCGGTATCGCAACGGTGATGGACTTGGTAGAGGGGCGCTTGGACTTGCGAGCGGAGCGCCGGACATTTGGGGGAGACGGGGTAACCGATGAGGCGCTATGATGACGACGAATGAATAAAGGTTAAATGAGTGATGAAAGTGAGACATACCGGCGCTTGGCTGGTGGGCCTTTATTGCCAAAGAAGAAATCGGCCTCTGGGAGGGCATCCGAGTCGCTGTCGTCGGACGGGGGGTGGGAGCGCTTGGCGGCCGTTGGGGATGTGGGTGAGGCTACGAGGCGAGCCTTGGCGCGGATCTCGGCGACTATCTGGCGAGTCTTGGAATCGGGCGAGAGGGGGCGTGGAGGGGTGGCAGGGAGTGGCGCCGGGGTGGGTAGCTCGTCGGATGAATCGGATGTGGCGGGCGAAGAGACGTGGAAGACCGGGATGGAGGCCAGGGTGTCGAGGTCGTCAAGCATCGGCTCGTCGTCGTCCTTTTGGCTGCTCGGGACCTCCTCGGTGTCAGAGCTCGGCGTCGACGGGTCGGAAGCCAGCCAGTCGCAGGGGGGTGATGTGCGACGGGGCCTAGGCGAGTCCCTTTCTGGTGAGGGTCGTTTGATAATCGGCGGCATGCACGCAACGGGTTGTCGGACAAATACTCGGGGCGGCTTTTGTTTCTGCTTGCTGACCGGGGTGACCGTCTTCAGTCGGACCGACCGTCGCACAGGAGAGGCCGCGTCAGAGGGAGGTGCAGGAGACAGTGTCGAGTTGCTGCCAAACGATTGCGTTGGTTTAAGTGAAATGGACCCAGGCCGTTTTCGAGTGGCTTCGAGTTTTGCCTCCGGCCCCAGCTCCGCCGCAACCATAGCGCCGGACGAGGTCACGCACTGCACCGGGCTCGACGGTGCCGCGTGGGTGCTCGCCGTCGACTTCTGCGACGAGAACCAGTGTTTGAGCGAGTGCTGGGCCGTGTTGTCGACCTGCTTCTTACGCCCCGCCATGATTTTCGTTTCTTGTGAGGTTCTTTGTGATGCAAGTGGGATTCGCGTCAGTATGGATCTTCTCCAACAGTCACGTGAAACCACGTGACTCTCTCGCTCCTCCTAGAATCTGCTAGTCTCCGGCTGCAACCATGGCCGACGCAGGTTTCTTCAAGGGCACGTCAACCGAGCAGGTTAGTCTGGCGCATTCTACGCGGCTCTGTGCTTACTGTGTTGCAGGACCGGCGCTTTGCCGACAAGGAGCACCGGCTCCTCAAGTCGATGAAGTTCCCGCCCGAGTTTGACCGCAAAGTCGACATGCGCAAGGTCAATCTCGAGGTCATGCGCCCGTGGATAACCAAAAAGGTCGTCGAGCTTGTTGGATTCGAGGATGAGGTGGTGGTTGAGTACGCGATGGGCCTGCTGGAAGACCAATCTAAGCCAGTGCGTCACCATTCATTCCACTCCAGTCACAAGACGCGCTCATCTTGGTTATAGACCGACCCAAAGCTCATGCAGATCAACCTCACAGGATTTCTCGAGTCCAAGACGCCAGCGTTCATGTCGGCCTTGTGGGCGCTTCTGCTTGACGCACAAAACTCGCCAGCGGGCGTACCGTCTTCCTTCGTCCAGGAAAAGAAGCAAGAACTCAAGCAGAAACAAGAGGCCGACGAGCGCGCGTTGACTGAGGCTAGACGTAGAGGGGATCATGACCTTCGTTTAGACGAGGTATGTCTTGACGTATTGGGCGTCGCGTCTCCTTGACCTAAACTCGTATGTAGATTCGGCAGCGCGAAAGGAATGACAGGCGCGGTGGAGATGGTGGACGAGGCGGTTACCGCGGCGGGCGTGGAGGAGGAGGGGGAGGCGATTCTTTCAGAGGGCGGCCTCGCGACGGTGGATGGGGTAATCGCGGAGGAGGCCGCGCAGGAGACGTACGTCATTATCATACATCTATTCATTCTCATCTCTAACACCAAACTTATGTCTCCATGTGCATAGCGTGGCCCTCCTCCGCGTCGGCGTTCCCCATCTGGAAGTCGCAGCAGATCTCCATCGCCTCGCAGACGGGGATACAGGCGTTCTCCCTCTCCAGCAGGCCGTCGTCGTTCTCCATCCCCAGGACGGCGCCGCTCCCCCTCTCCAGGAAATAGACGTAGACCCGCCTCTCCAGGAGGTCGTCGCCGATCGCCCCCGCGTGGGAACAGGCGCTCGCCATCAAGAGGAGGGGGAAGACGCTCACCCTCTCCAAGAGGCAACAGACGTTCGCCCTCTCCTCGAGGGGGTAGACGCTCCCCTTCTCCCCGCGGGAAGAGACGATCTCCTTCGCCTCGGGGTGCTAGGCGTTCTCCTTCTCCGCGCAGGAATCGGCGTCGGTCGCCTTCCCCGCGTGGATCTCGTGGGCCTGGTAAACGCGCCGGGGGTAAACGTTCACCTTCTCGGAGTGCGTCTCCTCGTTCGGAGACGCGTTTGTCTAGGTCTAGGTCAAGGTCGGGCTCACTTCGACGTGGTGCATCTCCCCCTAGGCGTGGTGCATCTCCTCCTAGGCGCGGTGGTGGAAAAGACTCCCCTCCCAAGCGCGGTGGACGCTCACGGTCCCGTTCGTCGAGGGGTGACACGAGGAGTCCGTCACCCGCGATGCGGAAACGCCGTCGGACGAGCAGTCGAAGTGTCAGTAGAGAGAAGAGCGAGGGTGACGGTAATGGTGGTGATGACGCGGGTGTTAGTGTGCAGCCGTTAAGCATTAGAGGAGCCGCGTCGGCTGGTGCTGGTGGGAGCGGAGCGGGGAAGAAAGGCCGCTGGGAAGCTGAGGAAGATGTGAGTACTTGAATCCTCACCTCCATCGTATTTCTCCTTCACTCTGTCCTCACTCTGCCTCGTTTTTCGTGATCTAATTTTTCTGTCGTTGAAGAGCTGATTTTGGTAGTAGGAAAAAGCGGTCAATGCGCGTGTTGAGAGCGAGCTGAGAGAGAATTTGCTCAGGCAGAAGGTTGTGCGCAGTCGGAAGAGTAGGAGAGGGAGCGAGGCCGAGTAGGATAGGGTAGTGGCATTGTGGATCGGACGTGTTACTACGCGCAGGAAATAATGTAATAATAGGCTTTGGGATGCCATCCGTGCGTGTCTGGCTTACGGTCGGCAATGGGACACATCAGCAAGTTTCCACCTTTGTTCAATGATGGGTATCTATTGTTTTTAGAGTGCGGTACCGTACGTATGGCACGGTCGGGAGACAACACGGGGGTGGGCGTACGGGAGTATACATAAAGGAAAGGAGTATGGATCTTCACGTGAGGAAAACTTGGTAACGTTTGGAGTGGCTGAAATATAAGTCTCTGGTATTACAACGTGCTCCTAAGGAGAGGATTTAAATTGCCACTCTTCAAATGTGTCCCTATCTAACACTCTGGTATGTTCGCCCTGCGATCGATTTCTTCAAATTACTCATTATCCTGGAGACAACGGTGAGATACCAACCGAGTCGGGCTGCGCCTCACGCCTCGCGCTCGCGCAGTGCCCACGAGAACAATCCCACACCATGACAGCGCACGTAAATTCAAGCCATCCACATCTAGGATAGACGTATTATTTTGCATACAGGCAATTCACAATTCACAATTTTGACAAGACGCATTATTCTAAAGTTGAAGGGCGATGGGTGGGTGTATGCATGCATTTAGGAACACCTTACTACTTTTGCTTACGAACTCTTTTGGGCTGTTTTTGGATATACAGTACCATGAGTGCATAAGGCGAGTTTGTTTGGTACGCCCTTTAGGGGGGAGATGGAGCTCATGCAGGGGGGATGTGATGGGGGCGCTCCTAAGAGAAGCACATGAGGATTAGGCGCATTCTTCTCTTGGTTAGTAGGTGTCAATCATACGCAGCAAGGGAACGCTTCCATCGCGACTCGTGTAGAGGTGTTGGCGAAGAATAGCTTGCTTAGCCGATGGTGGGACGTGTGATGAAGCCAACCCATTGGGAGGCCTGATTAGACCTCCCGTCAATTCGCTTGCATTGGGCTCCCAGCCATGCGTGTGCGGGCGACTCGGCCAATGTATCATGTTTAATCTGTCGAGAAAACCCAGGAGCGAGACCAAATGGAGGTATCTGCGTAGCTATTTCATCGTTTAATTGAGCGTATTTGTTGTTTAGATTATTGTGCCTCGCCACACATGTGTCAAAACTGCGGGGTAAAAGCAATGGTAAAGCCGCGGAGTCTTGTCTGGTAGCAGACACGATTGACCACCAGGCGGATAAGGATACATGTGACAAAAAGGTGTTGATCCAGAACTGCAGGACAATTGTCCGACAATCAAAGGTAATAACCCTAAATATAGTTAGAATTTTCCGCATGGGTGTAGGTTTGATTCGTGCCGTGAAGCCCGACACGCTCAGCAAAACCCGCCAGGCTGAAGTGCAGGAAAAGGCCTTTTGCGAAATCATTTACTCTTGGCGCCTGTTTCAGACAGCGCCTATGGGGTGACAAATACAAACAACCACCAACCCTTGCCCCACCCCACATACGAGTTACATACACACGATTACACTTTATTCCTGCTTGCCACCACCTGCGCCCGTACACGCATACCACTTACTCTCGATTTCACCACAACCGAGGCAAGTTCCCCTAGACCCCGCCCCGCCCTTTGCTTATCGCGCCGCAGAGACAACATGGACCCACACGGCCAGGAGGAGCTCTATCCTATCGCCATCCTTATGGATGAGCTTAAGTCTGAGGACGTCCAGCTCCGACTCAATGCCATACATCGTGTTTCGACAATCGCACTTGCCCTTGGACCCCAGCGCGCACGCGACGAGCTCTTGCCGTTTCTCTTAGATTCGCTTGACGATGAGGACGAGGTTCTTGTCGCAATCGCCGAGGAGCTCGGAAATGGAATGGAGGAGTATATTGGAGGGCGCGAGTACGCGCACCTATTGCTTCCCATTCTTGAGAAACTTGCGACGATGGAGGAGACCCTGGTACGCGACAAGGTACGTGTCGCGGATACCTCGGGTCCAAGCACGCGTCGTTGACCGTCGCGCTCGTATGACCACTCGTGCCGCGTTATGGCGTGATGTGTTCAATTAGGCTACCGAGTCGATCAACAAGATCGCTGCGCTGCTTTCTCCGCGTCAAGTCGAAGACAACCTTGTACCCCTCGTGCGCAAGCTCTCGACTGGTGACTGGTTTACGTCGCGTACTTCCTCTGCTGCGCTCTATGCTGCCGTATACCCCTCTTCGTCCTCGCACAAGGATGACTTGCGAAAACTATTCTCGAACCTTTCTCATGACGACACCCCCATGGTGCGAAGGGCAGCCGCAAAGGGACTTGGTGTAGGTCGCGTCTGTGCCTGGCTGATATTTGCTATGTACTAACCCTAGTTTACAGCCGTTTGCGAAGCAACTTTCAAAGGAGCACTTGATTGCAGAGGGTCTACCTATCTACCGAAAGTTGGCGTCTGACGACCAGGACTCGGTCCGTTTGCTGACTGTTGAGGGGCTAATTGCCATCGCGGAGCAGCTGAAGCCTGCGGAAGTAAAGGAGCAATTGCTGCCTCAAATCCGGCAAGCAGTCACTGACAAAAGCTGGCGAGTCCGGTACATGGTGGCAAACCACTTTATGAAGGTCCGTCGGGCATCAATCACTGAGCTATCGTATCTTAATCTAGCGATCGTAGCTGGCTTCTGTTGTGGGACCCGACATTATCCGAGATGAGATGGTTGGCGCATATGTGCAGCTTTTGAAAGACAACGAGGCGGAGGTGCGCTCGGCGGCTGCGACTCAAATTCCTGGTAAGAACACCAAATCTAGCTAATGGTCCAATATTGACGACGTCGTTCTAGGTTTCTCCAAGCTCCTTGATCGTGATGTCATCTTGGCACGTATCCTTCCTTGCGTTCGCGATCTCTCCACAGACACCTCGCAGCATGTCCGAGCGTCTTTGGGCAAGGAAATTGCTGGTTTGTCACCGTTGTTGGGCAGGGAGGGCACCATCGAGCAACTCCTGCCGCTCTTTATGCATCTATTAAAAGACGAGTTCCCGGAGGTTCGGTTGAACCTCATCGGCAAACTAGAGCAAGTGATTGGGGGTAAGTTCATTGACATCATCGCCACGTTCGTATCTGATTAAAAGCGCACCCAGTCATCGGCATTGAGATGCTGTCGCAATCGCTTCTGCCGGCAATTATTGAGCTGGCTGATGACAAGCAATGGCGTGTCCGACAGGCCATCATCGAATATATCCCGCTTTTGGCAACGCAGCTTGGAGTGTCGTTCTTCGATGACCAGCTGAGCAACCTTTGCATGTCATGGTTGGGCGATAATGTGTACAGCATCCGCGAGGCCGCGACAATCAACTTGAAGCGGCTGACGGAGGTATTCGGAGTTGACTGGGCGAAAGGCACAATTGTACCCAAAGTGCTTGCGATGGCCGGTCACAACAACTACCTTCACCGTATGACCACTGTGTTTGCTATCACCGTACGTCACGTTTATTCGTCTATAGTACACCACTTACACGCTGAGATTGTAGACTATCGCACCAACTCTGTCTGTCGAGGTTATCCGGGATAGCGTCCTCCCTGCTATGCTCCAACTAGCTACAGACCCTATTCCCAATGTTCGATTCAACGTTGCGAAGTGTCTCGAGAACTTGGGTTCTGCCCTCCAAGCATCTGGATCACCCGAGGGCCAAGAAGTTGCACAACGATCGATCGTGCCTGCGCTAGAAAACTTGCGAAACGACCCCGACGCGGATGTGAGGTACTTTGCGAACCGGGCTTTGGAGAAGACGCTTGGAGTACAGGTTCGGGGTGAGTCGTAGTTCGAGTCGCATGCGTAAGTTGGCAGGTGCTAATTCGGGGGGTTGTTTGTTCAGGATGAGATGCGTAGAATGTATATAGTAAATCGATTAGGGTATCACGGAGATGTCATTTTTCGTGCATGTGAAAGATAAAGGACAGTAGACTGCTTCAAACTACGTAAACTTGTGGATTGAGTGAGATTTGTATGGCCATTTCGCTAATAAACATCAATACCAGAATATCTTGTGTCGTCTTTGCTGTGCGGTTGGCTGAGGTTGCGAGAATTGTGTGACATCAACTAGATGAGGATGTGCACATGCCTGAGTTTATTTAGAAACATGCATTTTGTGCCAAATGACCGCTGCTGAGCAAGACTGGTGATATCCGACTAAGTGTGGCGCACGGACCAAGTTGCTCTTCTCCGTGTTAATTATCAAGCGATCAATCAGTGGACAGCGTGCTGCTTCTAATTAGTTCCACGACATCCTATCAGAAACGTTATCTTCCCAACCTCGACCACTTTTACGTTTTCCCCGCACTGTAATGTACACTTCGGTATTTTCCCTTCTCGTGCTTGCTCTAGCTTCTAGGGTTGCAGCACAAGAAACAGGGCCGCCTATCATTCAGTCGCCAATAACGAACTCTCTACCTCCGGTCAGCATGTGAGTTGCGCAACGCACACAAAACGCGCAGAGGGCCGGTGACTGATGCATGTGAGTCTGGATCGTGTCGGTGCATGTCTCGGTGGCTGGTGCGTGTAGGACACGAACAACAACAGCGACACGTTCATCGACACTTGCTAGCGCGACGAGCACGCCTCCAACTTCCACTGTGACGACGCGTGTAGCTGCGACGTCTTCGACCACGAGCGCAAGCAGTCTCACAAGCACGCTCACACTTCTCACAAGCGTTTCAGCATCTATCTCTGTATCATCATCAGGGTGAGTACCACGAGTTCGATGCGTCTTGCACATCCTCTGATACACTATGCAACATCCCATCCCATCCATCGCTAATCGCTACCCGTGCTCTCCAACTCTGATCACCCCGGATTTTCCCACAGTGCTAGTGGCACGAACACGCTCGTCTCAACCTCGACCACATCACCGTCCGCGTCTGTGTCTGCAACAATCACGCTAAGCTCAGCATCAGGCCAGAATACGCTTGAGCCTTGGCTGCTCTCACTCCCGCTTGTTCTCTTAGCTGCAGAGTATGTGGTTGTCTAAGATTTGTATAGGTGCCGGACTTGCCTTTTCGGTTGAGCCACAAGGGACTCGAGTATTCCCACAATTGCCTTTTGCTATGGACACTTTCTATATCCAACGATCAGTAATTAAGACTCATCGAGGTGATCCGGTATCGCTATCATATACCCTATGCCCTCATAACAAATCTCCACAATTTGGTATAGCGTTGTTTTGCGTTGTATGAATATCATATTTCTCTTTTGTCAGTTTCATAAACGACCTCTCTCGAGCCCTGGTCGGCCCTGCATCTCTACCAAGCTTGTTATTGCTACCTTTGACTCTCGCAGATCACCGCAAGGGGATTTGAGTTGCGAGCTGCTCCAGTGGCGGTAGACTCGCTAAGTGTATATTAATTCCCGATCACGGTGAAATACGCTTGAATTGAAGTCTTTGGTGTACTGATATGGACACGAGATATAGGCGACAATCAAGCGATAGATTCGTGAAAGAAAAAAGGCATAGGAGGAGAGAGGCATGTAAAGAGCGATAGCGGCACAAAACAGTGGAACAGGATGCAAGTGGAGGCGTACAGTGCATGGGAGACATCGACAAGACATGGGAGTAATTTACATAAGTCCGACCCAAACACATAAGTGTACAGGATAAAGTGGAGAGATCTGGGCACAGAACACAATAGGGAGACAAGCGATCCGAACCAAAGCAGCAAATACATAGATCAACCAGTCCGAGATCACACGAACACACATACAGATCCAACACACGAGAAAGGGGCGAGGCCGAAGAAGGAGCGCTCCAAACACTCACTCATCAGCCTCGGCATTCCTCGCACTTCGCCTACGCCGTCGCTCGGCGACGCTGTCCATGGTGACACCCAGGGAGAGCCCGCGAGCTTCGAGAACCTCCATCGCAACGCGGGCAGCGTGCTCAGAGACGCCACGGTTCGCCCGCGTCCTAGTCTTGCGAGCGGTGCCAAATGCCTGGGCCTTGATCACCGCGAGCGTGTCCGAGAAGGCAGGGCCATCAGGGGTCGACTCGCGCGCACGGCGGCGCTCACGTCGGGCCTCGCGCTCCGTGCTCGAGCCCTGGATAGGGTATGGCTCGCCCCCAGTGGACTGAGTGCGGCGGAACTGAGCACGAGAACGGGTAAGACGGCGGGGCGTTTGGGGATCGGCGCTGGAATGAGGCGAGTCGAGACGACCTTGGTTCGCAGCGTCCATGCCACGGTCAGAGGCGGGTGTGCTGGGGTGGCGCATGGTGACGGAGGGGTCGAACGAGGCGAGGGCGGGAGAGTTGTGGAAGCGGACCATGGCGTTGCGCTCGATCTGGCCATCCTCGGTGAGGTCCGGGATGATAATTTGGGATCCGGGCGAGCAGGTCATGGGAGCGGCGTCGGCCTCCATGCTGTCCATGCCATAGGCGTTGCCGTGCATGGAAGAGGTCGCGCCCCATTGGTTGTCGTGGGGGTGTTGCTGGTGGTGGTCGTTGGAGAAGAGCGGATAGTTGGAGCTGGACATCATCATGTTTTGGTTATTGCCATAAGCGTCATAATTAGGCATCGCGTTCATCGTATCCGCTGGGGACGGGAGCTGATGGACGGCGAGCTCGCCAGGTCGGGGATAGCCAAGTGCAGGTTGGTACTGGTCCATCATGGAGTGACCGTCGTGCATCTGGACCATGCCGCCGAGTGTCTGCTGGCAGGACGATACGGAGGCGGGGACGAGCGAGCCATCGGTATCGCTGGACGTATCGGAGAGCGTAGCTTGGGGATTGGCGCGATTGTTGAGCGCGCGCCAGACACGTTCGCGTTCGCGCTCAGCCTGGCGCATCGCGTTGATGGTCGAGCGGAGCTCTGCGTTCTCTTGTTTGGTCTCTTCGGCAACATCGCGGGCCTCCCGGCAGTTGTCTTGGAGCTCGCGGACGACAAACTCTAGACGAGTGACTGAAAAACGGTAAGACGGTGAACAACAAGAGCGCGACGAGGACGTACCTGTCTCCTCGAGATTGGCGATGTAGTTGGCACGGCGCGAGCGGAATGCAGCCTGGGCGTCGGCATTCTTCTTGCGGCGGAGGGTGGCGAGCTGAGTGGGCGAGAGATCAGACTCGTCGACCGCGACGTTGGAGAACGACGCGGTGGAGGCGGGCGCGGTGGCGGAGTGGGACATGAGTGACGTCGGAGCGGTAGAGGAGAGGAGCTTTTATGCTCAGGGATAGAGGAGCAGTCGGGGCAGGGGAGCGGTGGTGGTGAAGTCAGTGCAAAGCGGCTGATATGTGCAAACTGAGAGCAGCCACGAGGCGTTCGGAGCAGCGGAAACTTGTGGGGACCGCGGTGGGATGGTAAGAGACCTAATCAAGCGCAGTGTAAGGAACGCCATGAGGAAAGACAATCGAGTCCTTCCGTCTCGAGAAGCCTCCCTGGTTTTGGACAAGCTGCGCGATCCATCCGCTATTTCGGCTCAGACCCTACCGGATCCCCTACAGACTCCCCCTCTGCATACACCTACCTCCCCTCCCCCTCTCGCCCGCCGCGCTCTCACTCTGCGCGCCGTTCGTCCACACGCTCTTGTGCCCGCTCACTGCTACTGCTGCTCTTTGCAAACACGTGCTCAGGGTCCACCCCCCGCACCAGTGCTGAAATGAATATGGATTTGTGTGCTTTATCTATCACTTTTGCGCTCAGTAGGGTCGAGACTGCCGCGAGGCTACCCACCCAGCATCAACCACGCTCGCTGCCCATACCCGACCCGTCCGCCTCGTCTCCATCCGACTCCTCTGCGTCTGAGTCCTCGCCCTCCATGTCCAGCACCTCCAGCACCAACTCTGCAGTGTCCAGCACACACGCCATCCGCCGACCCCGGCGGCCGTTGACCGCCAACTGCGCCTCGCCCGTCGTGCACGCCTGCAGCTCCCGTGACCGCTCGACCGGGAGATGCGTGCCAGGAAGCTGTTACCGGATGCTCTCAGTTCTCGCTCAGATCCCCGCTAAATGATATTTGCATACCCTGCCTGTTTCGTACCGGTCCATCACCAGCTCGATTAGAGCTTCTCGCGAATACACGACTCCATCGTTTTCGGCTATTGGAGAATACCCCACGTCCCTGTACATTACCATTGCAATAAACGCCCTACCTTGACGGGCACAATTGAAACACTGCGATCAGAATGATATACTCGAATCGGAACCGGTCCCGCGCGCACCTGGCGGTTCTTTTGTGCGCACCACAAGCACTAGCGCCTCATCGTCGAAGAACTCCAGGTCCAGGATTTCCACATCGAGCATCGCGTCTGGCTCGTTTCCCGCCAGCGCCGTGCATTCCAACACCGCTCCCGCCATCTGCTGGGGCTTGCTTTCCATCGCCTCATGTCCAAGCGTGATTCGGAGTATGCACACTGAACTCGGACGAGGCCGAGCGGCACAACATGCGAAAATCAGTAAGGCGCCACAGTCATTAAAGGGCAATCACCAAATCCAATCCCGACGTCCCGGACACTGTCCCCACAGGCTCACGCCCAGAACCTAAAAAAGGATCACAAGAAGGAGAAGGAACGCACAATACGCATTGCCTGAATCTCGCCGCACCCGGCTCGCCACATACTGCTCGCACGCCGCTTCCTGGTCATGTGCGTTCGAGGGGGATAAGAACTCATTAGTATCTCAGATGCCCGATTGGATCGTTTCGAACATCAAAACAAGCATGAAATGCATATATACACTCACCCCCTCTCTGCCATAAACCGTCCGCTCGCGTGGGACGTTTCCCGTTCCCGTCCAACGTGCGTCCCCATGCTGCCCCCCTTCTCCCTCACCCTTGTCCTTGCCATCTGCCCACGAGCGTGCAACACGTGCGTGTCGAGTCGTCGCGCCCGCCGCTTCGCTACAGAGTGCCGCGCACCGTTGTGCGAGGTCTCCCACCAGGGCGACAAGATTACGCTCCGGATACTCGGAAAGCAAGGTTCGATTCGACCTCGCGCTGGCCTCCTGCTCTTGCTGCTCCTGAGAACCAAAGGGTCCGTTTCAGCTGCACACGTATAATGATCGTCGCAAGATGAGACAAGGCTTGCCGGCGGCACCGCGGGGTTGGTCGGACGCTCAGAGGTAACTCTCGGGCCCAAGGCGCGATAGCCATCGGCAATTGACGCATTGAGGGAGGGCTGGTCATCCCGGGATTCACCGGGATAGGTGCGCGGCATTGGGCCCACGAACCAGGCGGTCAGTGGACTTTCAAGGAAACCGTGCTCGATATACTCCATCACCTCGAGCACGTCAAACTGGGTCTGGGCCGAGCCTGGAGCGCGCGCGTTGAGCTCTGGGTCCGACGCCTTTTGGATCTCTGTATGCGTGGGGAGCGGGAGTAGTACGCGTGTAGATGACATGCAATAGGGTGCGGTGGGTCGTCATGTGAGGGGTAAGGCGTTGGCAAATGAATATAGAGTACGAATCGGGTGTGGATGTCGGGAAATGGCGCGTTGGCCGTGTGTAAGCCGCGAGACTAATAGGCAGTCTAGACACATCAGGCAGGGGTACTGACCGCTCCGGATAAACTTGATGAATTCAACGAATCGCGCGTGCTCCGCGTTGGCCTCGATTGCAAGCCATTGAGCATACGCAATTACCCGGTGGGCCTGGCGTAAGCATTCCTCAATTGCTGGCGGCGGAAAGCGGAAATGATCGTAGCGGTCGGGCCTAGGAAGTTCCAGTGAGTGCGACACAGGGGCATGCGAGGCAGATGGTTCAACAGACGAGACACTACATCGGAAACTCGACCACGCAGCATCAGGCGTGTCTGGTGATTATGCACTCACCATGCGGCCCATCCACGAATTTCCTCGAGTACCACAACAAGGCGCTCTGCGGCCGGGGCGAGTCGCCGTCCTGCATAATCGCGCATCTTGATCAGCACATGGGATACCATCTGTTCCCAGTGATTGACACTCTGTTCCGTGAATTAATTTATAAGGTTGCTAGACGAATAAGGGGCACGAAACTCTAGGGCTTACCCGATCGGTAAGCTTTCCCCCGCCGCCCAGGAAATCTTGCAATGAATCTGTGGCGCGACCTGTAAGAAGTAGCAAAGTAAGCTCTGCGGTGGGACCGAGAGAAACGCCTGCACAGCAATATTAAAACACGCCTGGTGGGCATGAGGGATATGAAACACTGACGGCCAGTGTGGGCGCGCTCCTTGTCTTGTATGATCTTGGCCCAATAGTTGCCTGCGTCCTTGACGCCGTCTCGGGATTCGGCCTGCCTACCGTTCCATACAAGCGCGAGCTCCTCGATGCCTAGATGTATATAGTCTAGCAGGGCGCGTATAGTTGAAGATGCACGGGCTACGTTGCGCGTCGCGGGGTCAATGGCCAGAGGGAGCTCGACCAGCGTCGGCGCCAACGTTGTGTGCTTGTCTAAGACATGCACAGCGAGGGAGGTGACGGACGCACGCTTGAATAGGGCGATGGCGCCGCCGGATTCGGCAACAGGTAGTGAGCCCAGCGGGTAGCTGCCGTCGAGGTACAAGTGCAGAGCGCCAGATGTATCAGCGACGACGACGAGCGTACCCGTATTGGGGTCGACCTTGTCATCCTTTGTCTTGCCTTTGGCGGCATCGCGGGTGCGCGAGGTGGTGAACCCACGGTTTGACGTAGCAATAGACGCAGACTCGAGGTCGAGCGGGAGGGCGGGAATACCTCGAATTGTGGGGTTGGGCTCGTACCATTTTTGCTTAGGCGGCTCGGGCAAGCCAAATGCGGTGGCTAGACCCATACCTTGGGTGGGTTTGCTTGATAGACGACGCGTGAGATGAAAGCTTGAGTAAAAGAAAGCTACTAACCTTGGCGCCGGGTCTCGATATGGATCTAATAGCGGAAGGCGGGCGAGGAGCGAGTGGGCAGAAGCTGGCTGAGATAGTGTGAGAGTGATGGTCCAGTTGCTTCGCGACTGATATACGGCGTACCGTGTTTGGGCCCCGACGCATAAGATCTTCGTCTTGGCCGTCATGGTCGATCCACCACACTCCAGCGACGCCGGTGACCGTGGGGGGAACGGAAAGATTCCGTATAACAGTGCCGTCGTGGACAGAATGAAGAGAGATTCGTGGGGGGTGGTGGGAGCAGAGAACGACAAGACCTGGAAGAGAGTGAGAAGGCATGATGGGACCGCGTGGGGTGGTGCGCACCGTCCGGACTCCAGGCGACGGACGTGACGTGCTGGTCCACGTCGTGTGCGTCGGCCACGTCGCGTGTGGTCTCCACGTGCTGAGCGTCGGTCTCCCACACCTTTCCGCCCTGCATGCGCCAGAGTGACATCCGCTCAGCCCCCGTCCCTGCCGTCTGCGACACCACAACCACCAAATCCATCGTCGGACAACATGCTCCTGCTACCACACGCGATGTCGTCGGCACTCCAAACGTCGAGTGCACGGAAAAGAACTTGTTTGAGAGCAGCCCCATGGCCACGCAGATCACTGTGATCGAACACACCTCACCTCCTGTTTTATCTTATCTCATTACACGCCTCCAGATCTTATCTTCATTATCTTGCTGCACCGCCACCCGACTCTGACCAAATTTTGACCACCACCATGGCGCGCGGAGATTTTGTCATGACGATCGACTCGGACGATGAGGAGACGGTACGCGGTGACGAAGATGGCCCCGCCCTTGACCCCAGCTTTAGCTTCGATGTCACTGGCGGTGCGCTCACTGGAGCACTCGATGCTTGGGAGGCCACTGCAGATGTAGTCAAATCGGGTTCCAAGCCGGTCTGTCGCACTCGGTTCTTGTCTCCACGTCGTGCTAACTTACTCTCAAGTGCAGGAGCCCATCTCTGTAGATGATATTATTGAGCGTAGAAGGTTAAAGGCGCAAACGTCGACCAAACGGAAACGACCGGCGGAGGAGGATGAAGATGAAGCTGAGGCAGGTTCTGATGATGAGGGATGGGAAGACCAAAGTTCTGGCTCCGAAGATGGTGAGTCCTTTAAACTAGCGCATTGTGTTGTTCCTCACTCTTGTCCAGGGTCGGCTTTTGGGGGCGCCGCAGACGAGGATTCAGACGATGGGTCGGACCCATTAGCGTCGGACAATGAGGATGACGCCCAATCAGCCTCCAGCAGCGCCGGCCCATCTGGCTCTGACGTAGAGCAGGACTCGGATTCAGACTCGGACTCAGACGTCGAAACTACAGCCCAAAAAGCAAAAAAGGCTGCCTACTTTGCTCCAGAAACCAACGACTCTAGTCCTGCGCATACCTCCTTTACGACGATGAACCTTTCTCGCCCGCTTCTTCGTGCCCTCACTTCTGCTGGCTTCCATGCTCCGACTCCTATTCAGGCTGCAACGATACCTGTGGCCCTCCTTGGAAAAGATGTTGTTGGAGGTGCCGTGACTGGTTCTGGAAAGACTGCAGCCTTTATGATTCCCATTCTCGAGCGTTTGCTCTACCGATCTCGTGACGCTCAGACCCGTGTGCTTGTCCTCGTGCCGACTCGTGAGCTCGCGGTGCAATGCCACGCAGTTGCTGAGAAGCTTGGAGCGTTCACCGATATTCGATCTGCCTTGATTGTCGGTGGTCTGTCCCTCAAAGCCCAGGAAACAACTCTGCGCTCTCGTCCAGATATTGTTGTTGCCACTCCTGGACGTCTCATTGATCACCTACGAAACTCTCCTTCCTTTGCTCTCGACGCACTCGATGTCCTCATACTGGACGAAGCAGACCGCATGCTCTCCGATGGGTTCGCAGATGAACTCAAAGAAATCATTCAATCCTGCCCCGCCGGACGCCAGACGATGCTGTTCTCCGCAACAATGACTGACGACGTCGAGACTCTCATTCGCCTCTCGCTCCGCCAGCCCGTTCGCCTCTTCGTTGACCCGAAGAAACAAACTGCGCGGGGTCTCGTGCAGGAATTTGTCCGTGTAAGGGCGGGCAAGGAGGCCGAGCGTCCAGCGTTGCTTATTGCGCTATGTTCACGCACTGCCCGACGTGGAGTGATCGTGTTCTTCAGGAGTAAGAAACTCGCCCATCAGATGCGTGTACTATTTGGTTTGTGCGGGCTCAAAGCGCTTGAACTGCATGGTGATCTTACACAAGAGCAGGCAAGCATATATTTACCGCTTTCTTTGCTAACTTACTAACTCTACCCGTAGCGCCTCAATGCATTGACCCAATTCCGATCCGGCAAAGCTGAATACCTCCTTGCTACCGACTTGGCCTCTCGCGGCCTCGACATTCGCGGAATTGAGACAGTCATTAACTACGACATGCCTGGCCAAATCGAGCAGTACGTCCATCGTGTGGGTCGAACGGCGCGTGCAGGTAAAAAAGGACGGTATGTCCCTGCCTCATCTCTCACCCTTGCATAGAGTCCCCAGAACTCACTTGAGCGCTGAAACAGATCCATTACACTGGTGGGCGAGGCTGATCGCAAGATGCTCAAAGCTGCAATCAAGCGCAGCGAGGCAGATAAGGTCCGTCATCGGGTGGTCCCTGCGGATGTCGTGGCGCAGATGGCCGAGAAGTTGGACGGGCTGAAGGGCGAGGTTGAGGAAGTGCTGAAAGAGGAAAAGGAGGAGAAATTAGTGCGTGGTGTTTCTACTATATTAAGATTGGTATAGGCGCCTAACGAGTCGTGGGGTCGGGCGTCTAGATGCGGACGGCCGAGATGGAGCTGAAGAAGGGACAGAATATGCTCGAGCATGAGGACGAGATTTTCGGTAGGCCGAAGAGGACGTGGTTCCAGACTGAAAAGGAGAAAGAAAAGGCGTCGTGTGAGTTCTTTAAATGTGTGCATTCACTTGTATTCATATTCATTTCTTTCAGCATTGAGTAAACAACAGTATGAGTCTGGATTCTCGGCGGGTGGGAAGAAAGCCGCCCAGGAGAAGGATCAGGGCGAAGTTCGTCGTTTTCTACTTTTTGAAATATCTTTTACTGATCATATGCGTCTCAGAAACCCAAACGCGACAAGTTCTCTGGTCTGACTCGTCGTGCTAAGCGACGCAAGCTCGCTCGTGAGGCAGATGCTGAATTTAACGACACCCGTGCAACCGACGCCGCGGTACGCAGCGCAAAGCGTGCTCAACGTCCAGGCAAGATCGGGGAGCCCTTCAAAGCCACGAATAAACCTGGCGCCGGGAAGAAAAAGAAAAAGAGCAAGGTAGTCGGGTTCGATCGAGACATGGGCGAACGGGGAGCAAGTTCGAGAGAGGGCATGAGAGCGAAGAAGGGGGAAGGTGTAAAGGGGTTAAAACCAAAACAGCCCAAGGGGGCTGGGAAGAAAAAGGCGGGCGGGAAGAGGTGACCGATCCCAAAATACCAATGATGTCTCGTGTGAATTTACGATTTGAGGAAGTGCTTTGTCATGGTTATCGGATAGTAAATGCTTGATTACTCCCGCCGCGGCATCGCATGCCCATTCACCACGTATTTATCTTGAGATCGCTCTCATCAGTGCTTACCCGCCCCTCTCTGCGCTCACTAGACGCAAATCTTCAGACTAGACTTTATTCAACCCGCGGAGAGGATTTTTACATGGGGGAGAACTAGTAAGTTCTCAAACTGGCCGCTGTACACCGTCATTGACGATGTCATCCAGTGTTCATTTCTATGGCGGGAACTCGCTCAACCGCCTATCCTGGCTACGTTCAAAGTAAGTCGGGGCGAGATCAGTCCGCGCATTATGCATGACATATCTACATCGTGTCCAGCGCCACGTTCCTCTCAACTGCACTATTGAGCCCCCATACTCGGTGCATTGTGTTCAAAGCTGGCGAGCCCCTGGTCTCGATCCAGGGTGGGGTCAAGTCGCTTGCCAAGCTAGCCACCGCCGAGTTGCGCCCCGTGTTGGGGGACGAACCATTCTTTGGCCAAGGCCAGAACGCACAGGAACATGCGCCTTCCGGGGTGAAGCATCTCGAGGGCGCCCGATTGCGCGGCCCGAATATTGTCTTTCTCGGCGTGCAAGAGCCAGAGCAAGACGTGAGCCTACCGTCGAGTGAATACCATACCCCAACAACCGCTGAAGACATTCGTGGCACGCCATACTTTGCACTCGATGCGACAGACATTTCACTCGGAGAATTACTCGCTGGGGCAGATGTTTCAGCACGAGAGCTTGAATTTGCAGAGCCCAGGTCCGCCACGGCTAAATGGTCCCCATTCGGTAGGCCTCGATGCATACATGAGGTCATGTCATCGCATTACTGATCGTTGTTACTGCCAGATGCAAGTTTATTCGCCCTCGGGCGTACGATGGTCGATTGGGTCGGACGTCGCAAAGTGAGGCACCGCCCCATCTGACCGCTTGCGCTCCAGCTGATCCAATCCATTTTCAAACCTGCAGTTTTGTCCGGCATGTGGATCGCGCACTTACCCTATGTGGGCGGGATGGAAGCTGAGTTGCTCCTCCCTCTTGCCGTGGGCCGAGAACGATGGCAAATCGCCATGCCCGTCCTCGTGCGTATTGTTACACTTGCACACGCATGCTCAAACTAATTCATTTAGGGCACCTCTGAATTTAGCGTGGGACTGAACAATTACACGCATCCGCGTACGGATGCGGTGGTTATCACGGCCGTCCTCGATGAAACGGGAAATCGCATCTTGCTGGGTCGAAATGTATGTATGCGCCTCTCGTACTCTAATCCTGCTTTCTACTTACGGATATGGTTTGCATTCCGTATTAGAAAAAGTTTCCATCAGGCAAGTCAAAGGGCTGATGACCTCGCTAGGCATTTCAGTTACTGAATCAAATCCGTTCCCCTATTCTCGACAATAGCTTTCTACTCTACCCTAGCTGGGTTTTTGGAGCCAGGCGAATCTTTCGAAGACGCAGTGAAACGTGAAATCTGGGAAGAGAGCGGTGTGCGCGTACATGCGGTGCGATACCATTCCGGACAACCATGGGTACGTTCTTGCTATTCTTTGACGCACACGCACCCTTACGCCGATCTCTTCCGCCCCGCACATCAAGCCGTACCCAGCGAACCTGATGATAGGCTGCTTTGCTAGCGCCGACTCTTCCCAGACCATCCGCACCGATCTTGACAACGAGCTAGAAGGTGAGTGATCGCTTTCAGAGCTCGCTCCTCGTGTTTGAGCGAACGTGCGATGTTTGTCTTATTCTTCCATAGATGCGAAGTGGTTCACACGAGAGGAGGTTTTGGCAGTGCTCGCGCATCCCGATGGCACGAATATCAGGCGACGCGAGTACAAGAACTTTGATGAGGCGCAAGATCACTCTGCGAAGCCGACCGGCGCTGGGGGCCCGAGCGAGCCACCTGCGTCAGAGGGCCTGCCGGCCTTCAGGGTCCCCCCTGCCAGCGCGATTGCAGGCGTACTTATCTCGCAGTGGGCCAGGGGAGAAGTGTCTGGTTTGAGTGTCAACATTGGTAACTTAAAAGGCAAAATTTGATTTTTTTGCCCAGTCGTTTGTATGTAGTTAGCTTTGTAAGTGGGAACAATATGTGCATTGATGGAAGAGATACTAAAACATTGGTGGACTATACATGCAAGTGTGTAGAAAAAAACTGATGCGAAGATAGCAATGCGAAGTGGCAGAATAAACATGATTGGTCCGTTGGGCGGCGAAAGCGTAAGCAAGAAAACAAAAAAATCTAACCGAGCACTTTACGAATCATACGCCCGCTCCATATTCCCCCTCTAGCGGGTGGCACTTCACCCGGAGTTGGGAAAGTTTTCTCAATGATCACCTACATAAAAGGGTAAGCGTATGGCGTGAAATAATTTCAAGCGTACTCACTTCTTCAGACATGGGTTTTGCGTTGGTAATGAGTCGCGCGATCTCCGGATGTGGCCCAAAGTCATAGCTGGTCGACGCGCGCAGGCGGGTCTGCAGGTCATGCATCAGCCAGACGATTTTTGCGATAATTTGGAATTTCCCCCACTAAAGTATTCGAAACAACGTTAGAGATATAACAAACGATCGAGTGTTTTTACGCACGTGTATCAACTCTGGATTGTCCTCTTTGTAATCGCTGTTTGACATCACACGCACGAGATCGCTCGTATGAATAGCCCTAGGTAGAGGTTAATATAACAAATGTAAGCCAGCGCATGGTACTCACATTGTTGGTATAAGTGGCTGCGAAGTATGTTTGAGGGCAGTTCTATACGCGCCACCATTCGACGTGAGGATCAGCACGCGCATACTAAACGTGAAATGTTAGTTTATCGAGGAAGAGAAATTGAGTGCTAGCCCCGAAGTACGCACCTAAGCCACTTGTTCCAGCTCACGTCCCCTGCCTGGACAAACTCCTGAATCGCGGGGCCGTCGTCGCTTGAATACACCTTATCCATCGCCGCAATGACGGTGTGCAAGGCGGCGAAGTTGTTGATCGTTCGTAGGGCTATCGAAACCCGAATAAACAGTTCGAACATTCGCCCTCGGTAGCGTCGTTTTTCGGACGCAAGCATAAGAGACGCGACCCTGGCGTTGAATCAATCGAATGGGCTATATGCGCGAGGAAGCACTAGAGTGCACTCACCAGTTGCCTATTCGCTCGAAACGGTGGGCAATTTGGTCGAGAATGTGCGTCTCCGCATCGCGGTCGTCGCGCGCGATGTAGGCATGGCGCATCCAGTCGCGAGGCTAGAAAACACATGGACTGTTAGTTTATGCTCGGAGCAGTTAGCTAATCAAGATGCATACCTTTACAGAGAGGAACAATTCGAGATCACCTTTCGTAATCTCCTCTGCAATATATTCCGGATCCTCGGTGAGCAGTAGTTTGGCAGCTTGTATGAGCTCTTTCTTGTTGGGCTCATGCGGAGGGGGCGAAGTGACTGCCGAAGTGCGACTGGAAAACGTCAGCCTCGGTCGGGGGGTAGACGTTCCGGCGGCGGGCGTGTCGTCAACAGCTACTGGGTTGGATGTCGGCGCAATAGACATGTCTGGCCGAGTTGCTGAGTCGCTCGAAGGGGCGCGAGAGGCGGGATTAGCTTCGGAGCTCCGTGGTCGACTGTCAGTATCGTGGTCGGTGTCTGAGTCCGGGTGTTCAACAAAATCTGAGGTGGGCTTCGCCCAATCCCCAGAATCATCAGTGAGGGTGCGTAAGACCTCCAGGCGCTCAACAAGTTCTAACGAGGGGCGTGTCAGTTAATTGAGAGCACCATGCGGCCTTTATGTACCTTGTGCACCCTCCATTGAATGCTCAACCATAGTTCTACCAAGAACTTCAAGCTCGGCTAAAGTAGCTAGACGTACAAAGGGACATACCGAATAAGTGTCTCGAGAGGAGCAATCGCCCCAGGTGCTGCAAAGTCGTTGGGATACGCGCGCGTCCATTCAACCAAATAGTCGGAGAGGATTGAGATCGCGCGTGCTTTCTCATCATCGGTAATCGCTCGAAGATGCCGTATAATGCCCAATAGCAGAGCTCGAGGGTATGTGAACCGCCGGTATGTAAGCATGAAGTCTGCGTTAAACCTGTAATCTACAAGGTGGGTGCTGTTAGCGATAAATAATGGTGGTAAGGGAACTGGCGTACTTAAGCCGGGTATCACTCCCCCGCATAAACGAACGATGAGTTGATCAAGTGTTGCAAACGCAAATCTAAATGCCGGTAAATTAAGAGTTGTGTAATTTGGCACAGACCACAAGGCACCCACGGATCCGGCTTCAATCTTGGTTTAGGAATCACCGCGTCCGAGGTTTGCTCCTCGCTCGGCTGCGTGTCTTCGTATATGCCCTGCGAGATCCGTTCCTCCTCAACGTACTCCTCGGGACGACTTTCACCTAGCTCCTCCGTGGTTCGAGTTAAGTTGGTCGCACTCACGGCCGCGCTCGCTTTCCTGACCACAGCTGCTGACGTTTCCGCGACGCGGTCGCGCGCGGCCTGGCTGAGCAGGTCGCTCATCGAACGTGCGCGCGTGGTCCTCTGAGGTGAGAGGAGTGAGGTCGGCGACAGCGGAGATTTAGGTGTGATAACAGGACTAGATGAATTAGGGACATCGGGAGGCTCGGCTGGAACTGAGGATAGCGGGAGAGCGCTGGGAATTGGACGGGACGGCTTGCTGCTCGACTGAATTTTGCGATCGAAAACTTCCGGCGATGCGTGGTTAAGGTACTCCGATCCAGGAGACGCTGCCTGGCGCTCGCCTGATACGAGTGGTTGGTCAGTCAAGCCAATTACGAAGGACTTGATCACTTACGCTCTGAGCGCCCGACAGCTTTATACATCCATGTGAAGAGGTTTCGCATCTGTTCCCTACCGTACGTCGTATTCTTCGTGACCTCGATTAAGCCCGTACGTGCATTTCCCGCCTTGATAAAGACTTCTTGGGGTGAGACGATGCCCTCAGGGAGAACCCGGGGTGATGCTGTGGGTTTGGTCTCTTTCTTTGGCGGCCGAACCCAGTCACTCTTGCATGCAACCCATATTATGGGGAATCGCAGCGCTGCGAACGCGTCTATGATTGCAATGTATTAGTTAACAACATCATTGAATCCAGTGGACTTGAGCTCACCGTTTAGCGGAAGAATGTGCTCGAAACTTCCCTGATCGTTCCCGTGGCGCGAGGCATCGTAGCAAAGCACAACCCCGTCAATATGAGGCAGAGTGGAGGGCCAGAACTCGGCGCCCGACGCTAGCGCGTCGATGAAAGGCTTCGAGTCGAATTCAAGAGTGGCAACGGGATATGCGTCGCGTGACTTGTCAACGATGACAGCTGCGTCGCGAGATTTAACTGTATCGAAACAATCAGGACAGAAGCCATGATTGCCCAGCATGTTAGGCTTACCGTCTATATCAGCGTTCCCATAGCAAACCGGAATGGTCGTGGTTTCGGCCTTGAGCTTCGAGTTGCCCATTTTGGAGGCCTTGTCGATCGTGGTCGTCTTACCACACCCCTTGGATCCAATAAACGCAATGGTGTACTTTGGGCGCGACTTGGATTTGCTCGGAGTTGGCTTAATATGCTCGATTCCTCGACCGGGGGAAGGGCTAGGTGACTTTCGTAATACGTGCGACAGGCCATCTGCGAGCCGTCCTCTCAAACGGCCGCCGGAACCAGAGCCAGACCCCGCGCCACTCGTTCCTCCAGATTCGGAAATGGAGCGCTGTCGAGTTTTTCTGGAGCTAGACGCAACCGGGGGCGCGGCCGTGACGCTCGGAGCGGCCGACGAATAGCTAAAGCTAGTGCTCGCACTGGCAGGCGAAGGTGTGGGTGGCTGTGTGCTATTGGACGTCTGGGTGGGAGTGGGGGTCTGAAGCGAACGTTGATCGGTGGATTCAGAGCCGAGCCTCGGGGATGAAAGGGCCGCACTCGTTCGATTACCAAGCAATACGAAGGGAGGGAGGGGGGGAACAGGTGGTATATCGTTTTGGAATGCTGAGGGTAGCGACCGACTCGAAGAGCGCGAACGCGAGACGGTCGGAGGAGGGAGGGGGGGCATCGACGCTGTTGTGGGTATATGGGTCGTAATGTCAAGGTCCTCGGCGTCCGAAACATCCTCGGAGATGGTTTCATAGCGCTTTTCTTCGTCCGTATCATCGCTTGAACCAAGGCGCCTCGTTCGATAAATCGAGGCTCGAGGCGAGGGAGGTGCATCGCTAAGGCTTAAACCGGTCGTGTCGGTGTCGTAGCCGGCCTCAAACGACAGAGTCGCCCGTCCCTTTCCCTTGTTATTAAACGGCTGTCCGACTAGAGGCGAGACGGAAGGTCTCGTCGATCGCGCGTGGTCGGGTTGCTTTTTTGTCATTTGGTCGCTACTACTTTCGGTGTCGCTGCTAGTATAAACGAGGCCCTAAACTATCTGTTAGTTGCCATAACAATAGAAACAGGTTAGAATTGACTTACAGAGTGAATCGAGTAGATAGGCTGCGCAGAATAGGTGTTTAGTGCGGCGTTGGCCTCCGAAATTGAGCTAGCGCGTGGGCGAGTCGCCGTGGATGGAGCGGTTAGAAATGACGGTTTTGTGGGGGATTTACCGGGCGACAGAGATATTATCGATTTTCGGATAGCGGAGACTAGCGTCTGACCATCAGACTGGGTTCGAACTAGGGGAGGGGCGATATTTGGTGGCCTTGTGGGTCTCATGGTAAGTCTATCCGCAGATATGGAACGTCGAAGCGGGGGGGCGCTCGGGGACGGGGAAAGCGTACGAGATGGCGTGAGGGTTTCGTTTTGCTGGACGCTCGTAGTTGGCGAGGTAGCGGCGGTATAATAGCCGTTGAAAGAGCCTAGAGTGCCGAAGGAAGGTTGAATTCCTCCTTGGAGTTCGTCTGGCTCAGTATCGTCGCCAGAGTCGGGGGTACTCGGAGCGCCCGATTTCATGAATGGTGCGTGAGGTAACAGAATTTTAGGCAGGGGGGCTAGTGAGTCGTGCGGGCCGCGAGCCTGGGAAGCAGGATCGGTCGTGTCCAATCGAGGCTCGCTCTCCTTGGAACACTCCATTGGCTAATTGAAAGTTCCATATATTTCATTAAGACCTTACAGCACGACAATACATAGGGCTTACCATTTTTTCATTGTCTAACATCATGTTCAACATCCCGTGAGACATAACAAACAAAGTCTATAGAGAATCTACAAAATGAGGTTAGATATAAGTTACTATACATTGGATTCAATTCCACTTACCGTACTAAGTATACTGCATGCCTGGCGTAACGCACGTTCGGCGCCGTGGCAAGCGTTGCTGAACTCTGCTCGCTGGTTGGAAAGTCACGTGACGTCACAACCTGATCAGTTGGAATTAAGGACGATCACTTTCCCTCATCAGCACAGTCGAGTAAGCGCTATCGTAACTCCTCTTGATTTCAAGGTTTCGATTATCCTGTGAAGTTTTGTTGCCGTTTTTGTCAACTTGCACTTGGAGGTCGTCTTTCACCAACCCTCATGCAAAAGGAATGAAGCGTTGTATCGTGATTATGACGACTATTATCAGAGTCTATGCCATCCGGTACCCTATATTACTCTAACTTGTGTGGCTTTGCTGTTATCATATGCAGGCACAACGACAAATGACCTAAAAGCAAGTGACGATGCTTATCTCTCTCGACACCTCAAACTAAAAGAGGCTTTCGCGAACCTAAACTATTTCGCGCCAGATAACAGTCGACGATAAGCCTAGGCAACTTCCTATCTGTGTAAGCGAATTTACGTCTTCTACTCTCTTCCTGCCACCGATGCATCGAGTCCTCCACCTTGCGCCGTGGTCTTGTCGAAGCTGTATCTTGTCCAAAATCTATTCTTCTGGCCCAATATGGGCGATAAACTGAATAGAACCATCATAAGCGAGCCTGCATCTTTGACAAGAATATATCACAGCATACCTGAAGGGTGGAGCTTGGCTCCCTCGATTCATGCGAGGCACGCGCAGTAATCAAAGTCGATATATACTCGGGAACCAAAGTGAACGCCTCTAGATCTCTCGCTCTCCACCTCGTCCCCGAATCCGACATGAGCACCTCCCCTCGCAAGTCGGAATCCTCTGAGGACAACGCGAAATATGCTGAAAAGAGTCCTCGAGTCCTCGAGAGTGTAATACCGGCTAACCACGATGCCGACGCACAAAAACTAGTTGAAATGGGTGAGTGATGCACCAGCTCAACCGCCATAATGCTCACAACACGATGTCAGGCTACCAGCCGCAACTCAGACGCAACTTTAGTATCTGGGCTGTCCTCGGTGTTGGATTCAGTGTAACCAACAGCTGGTGGGGTATCAGTGCAGGATTGATTGCCGGAGTAAACAGCGGCGGCCCCGGTGAGTCTGAAACAGAATTCGTGTATCTCGGGCTGGACTTATGTACCATCGACTACAGTCCTCATCATATATGGAATCATCCTCATCGCAACAATCTCAACGGGCGTCGGGATCTCGCTCGCAGAGCTTGCAAGCGCGATGCCCAACTCTGGAGGACAATACTATTGGACTGGACAACTCGCACCACGCCGTTACGCGCCTTTCCTATCTTTCTTGACGGGTGCCGTCGGTTGGGCTGGAGCTGTCTTCACCAGCGCCAGTGTCTGCCTCAGCTTGGGAAGCTCTCTAGTCGGGATGTACGCTCTCGGACACCCTGACTTGTAAGCTCAATCACGCGCACTCAATTAATCGGATCCGAACTGACATATCCCGTGCATAGGGTTATCCAGCCTTGGATGGTCTTCGTGACCTACCAGCTCGTGAATATCTTCGCTTTCGTCTTGAACTGTTCGGGACGGCTCTTGCCAAAGATCTCCGCCGCGTCGCTTTACGTATCTCTCCTCTCGTGTTTTGTGATCACCATCGCGGTTCCGGCGGCTAGCAAAACTAAACAGTCAGCCAAATTCGTATTTGCTACGTTTGTCAACGAGACAGGCTGGGAGAATAATGTGATTGCGTTCATCGTTGGACTGATCAATCCCAATTGGTGCGGTTTCAGCCTGTCTGTGTGGTTTTATTGATTGACCTGTATGCGCTAGGTCTTTTGCTTGCTTGGACGTAGCAACGCACATGGCCGAGGAAATTCACAACCCAGAGCGCATGATCCCACTCAGCATTCTTGCTACTGTAGGAATCGGGCTCGTCTCGGCGTTGGGGTACAGCATCGCTATATTTTTCAGCATGTCCGACCTCGCCGGCATCAGCAGCACTACTACCGGCGTACCGATTCTTGCATTATACCAGCAAGCTACACGTAGCGTTGCCGGTGCCATCATCCTGCAAGTTTTGGTTGTATTAACAGGTATAGGGTGTTTGACTGCCTGTCGTAAGTCTTATTCAACCCCTTCTAAATTATTTGAACGTGTTCGATTAATGTATCTGATTGGCAGACACATGGCAAGCACGTCTGGCTTGGTCTTTTGCTCGGGACCGCGGCATGCCTGGATCTAGGTATTGGTCGGTTGTACATCCCAAACTCGGTATGTTACCGAAACCAAGACTCGTGAGTTGCCGATCGACTGACACTTGGAACTGCTTGTTCAGACGTCCCGCTTAACGCGCACGTAATGAGTTCCACATGGGTGGCTGTTCTCGGCTGTTTGTACATCGCGTCAACGACTGCATTCAACAGGTGCGTCGACTCATGACTCGTACTTACTCGGGGCATTGAAATTTCAGCCTTTTGTAGCATGGTCACTGGATGTTTAGTATTCTTGTACATCTCGTATGCCATCCCTGTCAGCTGCCTTCTCGCGCGGGGTCGTAACAGCATCAAACACGGCCCGTTCTGGCTCAGCGGCGTTGGGCTATTTTCGAACATCGTGCTCTTGGGATGGACGTTGTTCACGCTAGTGTTTTACAATTTCCCATTTGTCAAGCCGGTCGAAGCGGGTAAGTCGCGAACACCTCGCATAGTTCACGTATGCTAATACATCCCTAAAGGTAACATGAACTACGTGTGTGCGGTGATCGGCATATACGCCATTTACCTTTTCAGCTACTGGGCTATCCGAGGCCGCAGGACTTTCAGGGTGCATGAAAAGTCGGCAGAAGCGATCAAAGAAGGTAGCCTTTAGTTTCTTAGTCTTGGCTTTTTATCTTGGATTATGTTGTAGAAACGACAAATGTGAACGAATATCAAAGTCTCGCTTTCGTTCATGAGGGTGGCGACTGTGGCGAGAACGCCACGCCATAGAGTTGCCAAGTAATTATTGGCAATCACAATGGGGTACCTATGACATCACCAACCTACTCAGCTCGCCGCTCACTTTTCTCGGTCGTTCCTTACCGCGCTGCTAACCTTCTGATAGTGCATATAGGTGGTTACCGCCAACATGAGTGCCAAGGATTTCCACGTATTTATTTAGCCCAGTTGAAGTGATTTTGTCTCTTCTCGTCTAGACATTAGCCCGACCTCCCCAGCGTGGAGCACATGGGAACGGTTCTCATTGGACAAAGCCACTTCTTCGCGAAGGTCTACCCGTGGAGACAAGCTTCTTTTCAATATTCTGCATCGCAAGTGCACAACTTGTTCTTACCAAATCACTTCTGGCGAACGGGGTGCATTCGCTTGTTTCAGGCGCGCCGAGTCCGGCCGCACGGACTTCGCACTGGCTTCCCAGCATATAAGTTGCAGCTGCATAGCAACTGGAGCACCAACCCCTCTGCTAATTTCTCCTTTTCCCTTGCGAGGTCTCTCTTAATCTTTTCCGACTTGCCCTACACTCTCTGCACCCACAGTCTTTAAGCACCACCTACACCTTATTCTCGTCTAAATCTACGACAATATGAAGTCGTTTACTAGCATTGTGGCCATTTCTGCCGCCGTTATTGGCTTTGTCGCCGCCTCGCCTGCTGTTGAGACTCGCTCCAGCTGCAAGGAGAACCAGTTCTTCGTACGTCATAGCATTATAAGATTCTTTGGATGCAAGGAAGTTTACTTAATTGTCTTTCATAGTACTCTAAGCTGAGCTGCTGCTTGGATCACGGTGGACCTCCTACCCCACCTTCTCCTCCGTTAGTCGCTTAAACTTAGGTTATACCTTGATATATACTAACTGTCCTAACGCAGGCGTTCGCGCGATTGCCCTCAGAACAACTGGGTAAGTCAGCTGTCTACTACCTGACATACGTTCGCAATTTCTTACTTACACCACCCTATAGTACTGGAACAACAAGCAAGGATGCTGCACTCCTAAGCACGAGAACCCTCCCGAGCCTTCCTGCAAGAAGGGTTACTCCTGGTGCGTAGGCGCATACATACAGTGCGCATCATTTTTACTAATTCAATGGCATTTAGGTCTTCTGGTTCGTGGTGCTGCGAAGAGAACCCCACCCCTTCGACCAGCAGCCATGCTCAGCCTTCGCAGACCCCCGGGGGCAATGGCGGGTACGGCAATGGGAACGGAAACGGCAATGGCAATGGAAACGGAGGAGGACATTACGGTGGACACAAGAAGCGCAGCAACCTCAGCCGCAACGTCGCCTTGTGCCCCACTGGCTTGAATGCTTGCCCCATCGCGTCCAAGACCAGCTTCAACCGTTCCTCCGACTACGAGTGGTAAGTTGTACTTCCCTCTTGCGTATAGGGCACTTTTTGATCGTCCTTTAGTGTTGATCCTCTTGAGGACTTGAATTCGTGTGGTGGTTGTGTCGTTACTGGCGAAGGCCAGGACTGCAGCGCCATTGCGCACTCGTGGAACGTCGGATGCGTCTCCGGAGGCTGCCAAGGTAAGCTAGTCGTGTGTTGAATGTCGATAGTTTGCTAAACAGGTTTTTCCTAGTCTACACCTGCGCTCCTGGCTACGAGGTTTCCTTCGACCAAAAGACCTGCATCCAGCTCTAAGCTCTTTGTACTGTCTTTTTCTTTGAATCTATACGTTATTATGTTCGCATATACCTAGTCAATCTGTGCGTTCGCTGGCCGCCTATCCTGTGTTTTGTGTTTTGTTAAAGCAGACCGAGCTTGCCCTGTTGTTATTGTTCGGTTTTGCGCGCGGACTTTTTGCATATCTGGATTTTGTGTCTTTTGTGAGAGTAATGCTATGTTATTCTACTCGTACATTACTAGTCGTAAGATAGACGTGATAGGTTTTGCTTTTGTTGACAGGTGGAGGCTGACAAATGCATGTCGACTGCATCGGGATTAATGAGGGTCTATCATCCGTCATCCTGCGCACGACGACCACCGACCTCCGAGGTCGACCACGTCAGCCCAACCACACGCTCATAAACCATTGCTGCTCCTCTCGCTCGCTCGTTCTATAACACTGCTACCCTGTCTTTTTTCTTTCGTTCAACCTATCTTCTTACCCATCTCAGTCAGTCGCGACTATGGCAGGCGGCATACTTTCGCCGAAACTTAGTTCTTCGCTTTCGACGCTGAGATTACTTGATCTTCCACCAGAAGTGCTCGTAATAGTAGTCTATAGGCTCCTTCCGATCGAACTAGCTCGTCTTTCTCAGTCTTGTCGAGCGCTCTACCTCTTTGTCAATAACCTCGGCGATCTTGTTTGGAAAGAAATGTTCTTGGCCGTCTGGGATGACGCACAACAAGCTGACGAGGCAGTAATGGCTATTCGGACTCCCGACTTTTGCTCTTCTCCTGATGACTTTGAACGCGAACTATCAACTTTGTCTGACTGCGACAAATCTAAACGCGCTGGGACACAACCTTCTGAAGGTTTCACGTACCGATGGCAGGACGAAGTCCAGCGCCGTACAGAAGCGCAGATTTTCCTCGCCCAATTCGGGCAAAGTTCCGACGCCTCAGTTGACAAAATGTCGTACCGGCGCTTCAATAGCTTAGCCACGCTGTTGTCGACCCTTGCTACTACTCCGCCTGCGTCAGCCACCCTGACTCGATCTCGAAATATGGCTTGGGTAGATAACATACTTGCCCCGGGTAAATTCGATCCCGAACTCTTTTTGAAGCACTTTTCCCATCATCCGGACGTAAAGCAGCCCTTGACGCCGGACAGGCAGCTCACGGCCAAGTTGCAGGTCCATTTCTTTAGTACGAGACACCATGTGCCATATCCAAGGCTGAGCGAAGCGCGTCTTAATGCACGGGCGTATGTGTACAACATCCATAACTATAGGACAGAAGGATGGCATGGGCCGTGGGTGATGGAAGAAGGTCTTATGCAGCCCAACTGGATCCATTTGGCCGCTTGCCAGAGGGTTATTCTGGCAAACCTTATGCAAAGACGGTCGATCGGTCAGGCGTATCCGTTGCCGCCAACTGGCGCGGAGGCGACGTGGGGGCAGGGTGCTAAAGCTGTAATGATGGGTTACAAGGCGAATCCATCGCGTATAAACGAGAATGGGATCTACGATTGGGCGGGGGTAGAAGGAATATGGAAGAGGCTGGTTTGTTTCATGGATTATCGTGATTTCCATGGTATGTCTTGTTCTGTTCGCCCTATTTTAAGTCATTTCTCTGATATGTTACTTAGAATACAATGTGAGCAGTTTTGGGTGTTTGTATGCTAGTCTTTTAATGCCGTTGTTTTGGTAGTTTCATGGCGCAAGGACATCAGGAGGGATAGACACATCAGTGTTGTCAGTTTTTCCTTCCACTGATGCAAGCAGCCTACTTATTGATCTGTTACAGCCGGCAGCCAATGTTTGGGGAGGCAACCCGGAGTATTACGATGTCTTTACGACTCACTCATTCCGAGCCAAGCGAGACCCCGTTCGAACATCGTCCTAGGCTGCACTTTAATGGTTTTAGCGTTGGGAGCGACACTATGATCAGTGCCGTGCATGGATTCGTGTGCATGACCCCCAGCGGTTACATCAGATGGAACCTCGTACGTTCTCCGCACAACACGTTGCCTTCTCTCTCAGGTTTACTTACATATTTTCGGCGTAGGTAACACGTTACCAGAGCGAAGATCGCTGGGTCACTGAGGCTGTTCAGGTACGCCTTCAAACACCGGCCGTTCAAAGGGAGGCTCCCACACTAACTGTTGACTGGGACGGATAGATTGGGGATGTTGGTTCCGCGGCTGGGTTCTTGGGGACGTGGACTGGGAATAGTCACGATATAGATGACCCTGCTGGTCCGACTTGGCTGTGGAAGGTTGCGGACGTGTCTGAGATGCCCCAGGGAGAAGGGACACAGTTGATGAATGCTTTGTTTGCGTTCCCTGAGTTCATGGATGATGCGGAATTCGTAGGTGGAGATGACGACGAAGACGAAGACGAGGATGAGGATGAAGAGGGCGGAGATGAGGATGAGGGCGAGGATGAAGACGAAGACATGGAAAATGAGTATAGTGATGAGGACGAAGATGGTAGCGATGGCACGAGCTCGGACGATGATAGCGAGTCTGACGGAAGTAGTAGCAGTCTCCCCCCTCTGATTCCTATATATCATCAACCCGTCACCTCTCTTTCCGATCTAGACTAAATATCTTCGCACAATTCGTTTATAGCATCCAGTGTCTGATTAATATATCCACAACCATATATGTACACTGCATAAAAAGCAAAACATGTGTCTCAATCGGTCTTGGATGCTTCGAGCGCCTCGGTGAAAGATTTCATGAGAGCCTCGGCCTCATCGTCTGTTTTGACTTTGACTCGGTAGAGCATAAGTCCGCCTTGATCGTCGGTGCCGGTAAAGCGCAAGATGCCCTTGGGCTCCTTGACAGGGTCCATTTGCGGGAACATACGGCAGTTCTGTGGTGGTCTTGTTAGTACTCGACCGTGAAGCAAGTAAGGCTGGGGGCTTACCAGCACAACGCGCCCAGTCCCCTCCAGCCGATGCAGGATTCTCCTCTTCTTCGTCTCGCGGTCGTATTTGACCTTAAATGTCCCAATACCGACACCAACCCACGCCTGTTTGTAAAAGCGTAACACACGAGCGCGAACAGAGTACAAGGTGTCCTCATTCTCCTCTCCAGCACCTTGTGTCCGGTCCGTCTCTTCGGTGACTATGTCGTCTCCCGCAGCTCCATCGTCGTCCCGCTTCACCTTCTCTTCGTCAGACCCGTGCTCCTCTTTGGGAGTCTGTATAGCCGAGCTCGCGCCTGAATCTAAGCCCGCAGGCGTTACAGACGTCAATCCAAACGGAAATCCACCAGTCTCCTTCCTCGGTGGGCTGCTCCCAAACGAGAACCCGACAGACCCAGGGCCAGGCCGGGGTGTAGCAACGCCCTTGGGCGAGCCTGCTCCAAACGCAAATGGCGTACCGGGTGTAGAGAGCGGCGTATTGAACGAGAATGGCTTGACAGAAGATCCAGCTGTGGCAGTGGTTGAGATCGCAGGAGACGCGGCGGCGTTGTTGTTGGAGGTGCTGAAGCTGAAGGGCTTGGCATCTGCTTTTGGCGTCGCACCACCGAATGGGTGGGCGGAAGGCGTGGATGAACCAAACGTGAAGGTTGGCTTGGGCGGTTGGGGTGTGGCGGTTTTTGGGACTGGAAGATCGAAGACGCTTGACGTGTTGCCTTCGGGCATGGGAGAGGGTGTAGGTGTAGGCTCTACAGCTCCAGCGCCGAATGAGCCAAACGCCGCTGTGGGCTTGCGAGGAGAGGGAGGAACCGTAGGAGGAGTTGCTGAGGGCGTCACAAGTGAAAGGTCTGAAGATCCGAAGCCGGTGGGTTTGCTCGATGGAAGGTTGAGGCCGGTTGGATGGGACTTGGGTGCGGCCGGTTCTGCGGGTTTGGACGAGCCAAAAGAGAAGGGAGAAGGTTGGCTGGTTGTGGAAGTGGCAGAGCCAAAGCCAAAGCCTGTAGACGAGGAAGCTGCCTTGGGTACTTCAGGAGCAGATGCGATAGGTTTCGGTGTGGGGGCGGGCGCAGGCGTAGTAGTTTTCTTCGATTCGTCAAAATCCTTTACGACCTTCGCACGGTGCTCCGTGTACTGCGCGAACATCGTCCCAACGTCGCAAAACATGTCTGCCTCAATCGCCCGTTTTACGGATTCCACAAACGCATGGTTCAGCCCGCGTAATGATGTCCAATATGTGAGAGCGGCAGTGGAATCCGTCTTGGATTCTGTGGGCACAGGCGGCTTTGCAGGTTCGGGTGTCGGCTGTGCAGAAGCAGCGGGTTTCAGCGAACCAAACCCAGCGAAAGCTGCAAACCTCGGAGTCTAAGCCGCCAATATGTTAACGTTCCCCAGTTCGAAAAGAGGATTTATGCAAGAACTTACCTCGGCGGGCTTAACTTCTGCAAGGGTGTCCGTTTTGGTTGTCGTAGGAGCAGAGCCGAATCCAGCAAAAGCAGCAAAACGTGGGGTCTGCATGCAGCTGACATCAGTATGAGGTGGGAGGCGAGGTTAAATTGCATACCTCCGCAGGTTTAGGGGCAGCCGCCGCGACCGGAGCTGGCGCACCAAAGCCAGAAAATCCAGAAAAACGGGGAGCCTGTAACAGAGGAGTTGGCCTGGTGCACGTCAGAGGTGATGTAATGGATGGACGTACATCTGAGGGTTTTGCGTCTGAAGTCGGAGGAGTAGGGGCGCCGAACCCACTGAAAGTGGGTGCAGGAGTAGGAGCAGCCTGGAGGGAGCAGCGAATTTGTGAGCTAGAGTTGAGGTAGAGGCTTTAGCGATACTCACAGAAGACGAGTTCGAGGAGGCGGTCGAGGTCGCGAGTGGCGTAGCTCCCTTGCGTTTTGGAAGGCCTCTCATTCTAGCGTGTAAACTATTATTAGATAAAAGCTGAGGAGAGTCAGGCCGCCACGTACGGTCTGTTCGCAAGCACAGTCGGGTCTGCCTTGACCATCCCAACTTGGACCTCCTAGACACAAATTTAGCTACTTGTCGGGTACGCTGAGAACAGTACTGACCTCATCTCCGTCGCTGTTGTCATCGTCGCGAGTGATTTGGTGATCAGAGCCGCGCTTGGCCATGGTGTGGGTGGTTGAGTAACTTGGGCTTGACTTTCAACTTGCCTAGCGGCGCTTAACATTCCCTGGGCCGGGCGCTTGAGCATCCGACACGTCCTTCTTGCTCGCTCTGTACTTTTAAGTATCATGTTAATAGTTTCGACGCTGTTCTCTCTCTCGCTGCCTTTGCTTCCTCTGCTGCTTGCACCTAGTCCAGTAGCAGCTATAAAATTCGCGATCCCGGCCTCCAAAGATCCGGTCCAAAAATGCATCTGGAATGCGGCGCACGACGGAGCTCTCGTGGTTATTACCGCGAATGTCGGCCCAGGAGAGAATCAACGCGTAGACATTGAGGTCGTGGATCGTTCGGAGCACCAGCATATGTACCTCAGCAAACGTGGGATACGGCCAGAGACGCGTTTGGCTATCACCGCGCACGGAGAGGGCGACGTCGGGATTTGCTTCAAAAACTCACTGGAAGGGAGTGAGTAGCGTTGTTGGAATTATTGTTCGAGCTTTATTGATCTGCTCTGTGTAGACGTCATTGCTGCAGATCATGCGCGAGTAATAGACTTGGATGTCGATATTGGTGCGGACGCAGTGGACTACAAGTAAGCGTGCCTATGCTCGTATTTTCGTCTGTTAACAACATTCTATAGCGCCATTGCGAACCAAGAATCGCTCTCCGGCCTAGAGACCGAGATGAGGAAGTTAGAGGCAGTGGTACAGGAAATTACGGACGAATTTGGCTACTTGAAGCGACGAGAGATACGGATGCGAGACACGAACGGTAAGTGCCCCAATACAAACACCTGCTCTTCTCTGATAGCCGGTACAGAATCGACCCAGCAACGAGTGCAGAATTTTGCCTGGGTGACTCTTGTTGCGTTGGTTGCGCTGGGCGCATGGCAAATTGTTCACTTGCGCAACTTTTTCCGACGAAAGTATCTCATTGACTAGGTCGTACCACATGTACTCTACTAGTATTCGCATGCATATTTTCAGACATAGTTGAGGCTAGAGCGGTTGTTAGAGCGCATGACGAATGGGCCGAGAGTCGAAGCTGCGGGCACGTGACTGTTGGGCCAGGCTTTGAATATAATATCAGCGTGGGGTCTGGTTGCCATCGTGGCTGATGTCCTTGTCGCAAAACCCGAGGTCGAATATCCCAGATCGATTCTACGTTGTCTACATCGTCGGTCGTCGCTGGTCGTCGCAGTCACTCTTTTAACATTCCGCATCCTTCTCTCGCCATGTCCTCCAACCTGTACAACCCTTTTCACAAACGTGCCTGCATTGATTGTCCCAACACTGTCTGCAACTGCAAGGCCTCCGAGTCTTGTGTGCTCGCCGCGAGGTACGTCCGTGAGCCTCGTATGGGGCTGTCGCTTACAGGCACCCAGAACATGCGACCAGTGTGGTGTAATTTCTTGTGTCCCGAACAGCACCCAGGCCCCGAGTGGCAGCATCAGCGGTGGAGCAGTAGCTGGCGCTGCTGTTGCCTGTGTCCTTGCTGGACTACTCATCACCGCCGGGCTCTGGTTCCTTCGACGGCGGAGGGCAATGCGCAAGGCCGAATCTTTGGCCGCAAACTCCAAACGAGGGTCGTCACTCGGTCGCCCATCACCCTTTAGTGTCTATGCTATGGAGAACGGCTCACATGGCGTCGGGACCCCCAGCACAGAAAAGCCTGGCACACCCGGCCTAGGCCCTGCTTCTCCGCGTTCTCCGTCGCACAATGCACCTTCCGGCACGAGTCACGCTCTCCATGTCTACACAGGCTCGGACATTAACTTGGATCCTTTTGCAGACACAAACTCGGTTCACAGCGGCTCATCCTCTCATATTATCCCCATCGCTTACGTACCCTCAAGCTCGCCAAGCATGTCCTTGGCCGACGGCCACCGCCAGTCCAGCCAACCTTCCCTCAACTCCGGCTCTCAATTCCCACCCTCGCGACCGTTCCGCTCTCCTGAGCTCAATCTTCGTCTCGAGGCGCCAAAATCAGCTGCATCTCGTCTCTCGACCGGTGGTTCAGGTCTTCATCCTCCTCGCTTCTCCAGTCCTTATGCCGCCAGCCAACGATCCGGTGGTTCACGAGCCTCGACCATATCCAGCGTGGGTAGCTTTGTTTACGGTGATACCCCTGTGGTCATGTCTCAGGCCCAGGGCGGCGTGCGTCAAGTGTTGGGCGTGGCCCGACCCGAAGTCGTCCAGGTTTCTGCAGGCGGCTTGACCACTCCTACCACTCCCGGCTCAGGTACTGGTGCGGAACTCATGCGTAGCTGGAGTACACGAAGCAAAAAAGGCGGCACTGCCCCGCCTGTCCCTGAACTTCCTTCCGGTATCGAGCGCTCGCCCTTCTCGCCCGACAGTGACACTGCTGGTGATCCGTTCGCGGACCTAGAGGACCCTGCTGCTACAGGCTCTGTTCGATCGTTGAACACCTTCGGAAAACCGGCGATTCCTGGCGCGAACCTCCGTGCAAGCAAATCTCCTACGCAGACCCCCACAGGGAACACTTTCCTTTCCGAACCCGTAGGGTACGACAGTCGTCCGAGCAGCATCAACACGTTTGCCGGAGCAAGTGTCGAGTCTGCTCAGCGGGTTGTTTTGGGAGGAACTGCATCTGCAAGCACCGAGGACCTTAATTCACGCGTAGCACCGCCTCCGCCCCAACGTACTTCGCGCGCATCGGTTGCGGACTCGATATTGTCTGCGTTCCCATTTGTCCCGCCCAGCCCGATCGCACAGGGTGACGAGTCGAGCCAATTCCGTCCTGGCTCGCTTGCTATGAGTATATCTGATTCCGTCGTCGAGCCCACCAGCCACTCGAACGCAGCTGCAGGAGCGGTACCTACGCTGAGCGAGCTGGCGCGCGAGGAGGAAGAGGCTTTGGCAGAGTACGGGCAGGCTGCGCGGTTGCCGTCGCGTCATACGCTTGGGATGTCCACCTTCTCGAGCGCGTCGGGCATATCCTCGTCTGGGCTGGAGGCGTTCCCCTTCCACTTTGGTGGCGCCGGCGGCGCAGCTCGGGATTCTATCGATACAAATCCGGATGAGTTGGGCAGTATGGGTCCGAGTGTAGTTGTGGGGCCGAAAGGTGGTGCAGCACGCGCAAGCTTGGATACGCTCGCACTGAGCAGGGATTTGGAGGCGTTCCCGTTGCCGAACGACGTGTACAAGCGATGAAGCTGAGGTTGTAGTGAAGTAGTGTGCGTCGGGTCGCGCAGGTTCGTGTGCTCGTTCAGCGGTATGCGAATCTGCATTGGGTTTCGTTGGTTCACGCCATCGTCGGTCTCTCTTTCTATATCTTGTGAATTATTTCAGTCTTTTCTGAACTTCCATGCGACACTTTTTTGGTTATTGTTTCGATCCGGCTGTTTGTGCAGTATTTTTAGATCTTCTTGTCCGTCCTATTACAGTCCGTCCTGCTAGCGTTCTCGTCTGGCGGTCCTGGGCTGGTTTGTGCTACTATTACCTCCACTACTGCCGCGGTTTGATGTCTCTGTCTTGTGTCTCTTTCTTGTCACACGATGAATTTATACTGTGACGATGGGCACGATCGTATACCCCCCACCTATGCATGCATACAATCACTCGTGCCCGAAAAACCGAGAGTCGAAAGTGGAGGCCCAGAACAAGAAGGAGATAAGCAGTCACGTGCTCGCTATGTTTGTGCTCAATTGGGGTCGCCTTTTGATATATTGATCTCGACTTGATTCTGACCCTCACCTACATCAGCATTATGGACGCCAAAGTACGAGCGCTGGTGGATATGGTATGTCTCTCGACCTCTATTGCGCGTGCCACGCTTTAATATCTCGTCAACTGCCTAGGGGGCGACTCCTGCGCAGGCGCGGGCTGCGTTGAGAAAGTTTAGCGACGTCGAGACCGCAGCCGAACAGATCTTCGACGGTCGATTCGACCACATCAAGGAGGACGACGAGGAGCCTGCAAGGGATACACGCACTTCCGAGCGACGAATCGCGGTTCGTCTCGCGTTTGCGTGCTGGCTTTTGGAAGTGCTAATTTCGGTTGTTTTGGTTCATCCGGTCTAGACTCCGGAGGAGGACGAGGCTGAGGGCTCTGGCGAGAAGAGCGACGGTGACGAGGGCGATGAAGATGACGACGATGGGAGCGTTGAGGATTTTGTGGATTATGATTCGGATTACGAGGCCAAAGCTGTTACGGGCAAGGAAGCCGGCGCACACGGGGATCCTTATGCAGGTACGTCAGTACGACTGCCACATTTCGCCTGCCACTAATCGCATCTCCCTTCAATCCATCCGCTGCTATATAATACAGGAATCTTCTTCTCGAAGGACAGGAAGGAAGAAGTCATTGAGGTTGAGGAAGAACCTGAACTCTTTCATGTCCCAGGCAAAATCGATCCTGTTCCGCTCATGACCCAGAGCGAGTGGATGAAGGGATGTCCTGAAGGCGGCGAGCAAGGCTTCCTGTTCCAGCTCTACAACGGTCTCTCCACTGGTTCGTGTCCCTGTCCGAGTCAGTGTGGCGCATCGCGTCAGCGGTCAAAGCAGGACTTTTTTGCAATCCACGTGCGTTGTCTCGGATTTTTGCGTTGTAGCTGCTTTGAAATTAACTTAGCCATCTATGCTATTCAGAATTCGTTTGCGACATATATAGAGACCTTGCGCGGAATCGTGCAACACACATGCCCACGATGCCGCCAAGTGTACTGCCTTGCATGTGGGGAGGGCATTTCGTCGAATTCAGCACACCAGGCGCAACGCAACTTCCCAGGAGCGCCCGGAGCAGCACATGCATTGTTCCATTGCGCGAATTTGCAGGGCGTGATCCTCGGAATAGGGCTCCACATGATCGAGCAGCTGTTCCAGGAGCAGCATCGCGCACCAGATGATGCAGTTGCAGCAGGAGCGGATGGCGCGTCGAAGAAGAGGAAGGTGTCGCCTGCGATTGCAGGAATGCCTCAGACCAGCCTGGGTTATGAGGATGAGGATGAATATCTGTCGAATGACATGGGGAGGGGAAAGAAGGCGAAGGCTGGAACGGGATATGCCGGCCTGGGCAAGGAAGATGTGAGTAGGCTTACCTCATATTCAAGTCGCCGTAACTAACGCGTTTGGTGCAAAGAATACGGGTCAGCTGGAGGCAATGCAAAGCCAAAAGACAAGAGACAGCAAGATGGCCAAGCTTATGGGCGAAGTTCGGGAATTCTTGCCATCACTCCAACGAAAGGGAGGTGTCCAAACGTCCGACTACCTCGTCCACCCTAGTGCGCTCGCGCATTTACGAAGGCGGTTCAACTGGATAGGCAGCACGCTCTTACGGAACGACTCGCTCACGGATATGTCGGACCGGTCTGTGCTGTACTTTGAGTTGTTCTCCTGGCTCGAGGTACGCCCAGTTATTACGCCATCGTGTATTCTGTGCTAACCTACTTTTATTCAGACGATTTCAAACCATGAGGCTCTGTCGTCTATGATGGCTATGCCTATCATGGTCGTCGCATCGATTAAACCCAAGGCTCCTATTGCTGGATCTGGTTCGCGACCCGCTCAGCGCGAGCGCATTATCATGTACGAAGGCAGTTCTGGCCCTCGCGAGCTCCTCGAGTCGATCGTTATCCAGGCCCAGGCGGCAATCAAGGGCTTGGAAGGGATGAAGCCCGCGGAGACTGAGGGGCAGGAGGGCGAAATGACGGAGAGCGAGAAGCGCATGACCGCGAGTGAGAAGGGAAAGCAGAAGGAGTTGGCGGATGCAACGCCAGATGAGAATCTCAACCTGCTGCGTTTCTGGTATGTCGAATTCCACTTGTTCTAGTAAATTTCTGAAGCTTATATGTACTTGTAGCGAGCGTATCTTGTCCACCGCCGCAGGTATCGATCGCTCATTGCGCGAGACGAAAGGCGAAGATTTCGTCAACCGACTACATGCATCTCTGCCAACTGCTGGGAACCCGTCTACTTCCGCATCCGACGAACCAACCGTGTTACCTGGCAAGACGGACGAGGAGACGATGCAAATCTACGAGTCGTGGGCGAACAAGGTTCGATTTGAATACTGTGATCTCTCAATTCCGGCCCCTGCGCCCAAAGATGGTGATGGCACGCCCTCGACGCCGAGCTACAAGTTCCACTTTAACAACGACGCGCGGATGCTTGCCAACGCGGACATCCCGAAACGTAGTTTGGCTATTGCCAAGGAGGTGAGCACACTTCTGGTTAAGGTTGATGTACACTGTTGCTCAAAGATGCCCACAGCTTGCGGTGTTAACCACTAACCTACCCGTCGCATGGAACTCGTCCGTATTCTTACGGGTGGACGAATCGAGAGTGGACGTGATCAAGGCGCTGATCACAGGACCAGAGGGGACTCCGTGAGTACATTAGATGACATTTACTGTTGTTTTTGTAATGGTTTGCTCATTGCAGTCGCCATTTCCATTAGGTATTACAATGGCTGGTAAGCTTCCCACCCTCACTCAACATGAACAATATTGATGCTGGATACTTCAGCTACTTGTTCGACATCTTCCTCGGAGCGAGCTATAACAACTCTCCACCGAGCGTCAAGTATATGACGACCAATGGCGGAAAGTTCCGCTTCAACCCTAACCTGTATGCTGATGGCAAAGTGTGCCTTTCATTGCTTGGGACTTGGTCTGGTCCAGGCTGGATAGCCGGGAAGTCGACGCTCCTGCAGGTAAGTTCAACATACTCAAATGTAGTATGTCACTGAAAGCTAATATTCGCTGGTGCTAGGTCCTGATTTCTATTCAGTCTATGATCTTGTGTGATGAGCCATACCTAAACGAACCGGGTTGGTCCAGCGGAGGAGGGACGCCTGCCTCGAAAGCTTGTACGCATAATGACAAATCTCTGCCTCCTCACACCCTTCTAATTTGGCTTTTAAACCTACCTAGATTCTGCCAACGTTAGGCGAATGGTGGTAAACACTGCTGTAAGTTGAATAAACCTGCATCACTAGGCACACCCCAACTGAACGCTCTCGCCCCAACAGATGCTCGGGAACCTCAAAGCTCCTCCTGAGCCATTCGCAGACGTGATCAAAACTCACTTCAGGCTCAAGGCGCGCACCCTATTCAAGCAACTCGATGAATGGCTCGAACTTGACGATGGCCGCTCCCTCGACGGACAAAACGGAGGCGGGCAGCTGAACTCTGCAGGGACAGGCGCAGGTCAAGCGCTCCGTCGTGATGTGAAAGAGCTCAAGACTCTGCTGCTCAAGCTTGACCCTAATGCGACTGGTGGAAAGGCGACGGCGTCAGCAAGTGGGAGCTCGATGGACACGGACTGAAAGCGAATTTTGCGGGTTTGGACTCGGTTTGATATGAGCTGGTGTGGTGCATGTTTTTATTCTTGGGTAGTTTTGCGTACGCAAGTACGGTATATATGCGCTTTTCAATCAATATTCGTTTCTTTCAAGGCGCTTGAACGTGTTACTGCTCCCGTGAGAGACATGCAGGTCTGTTGAGCTAATTCAAACCAATCCTAGACCGTTTTCAGGTGCGTCTGCCATCACAAAAGGACAAAGCCACTCAGGGCCTGACACTTTCAGAAGGCTCAAACAACGGTTTGAATATAAACTAAACTACATTAAATCGCGCACAGCAATACAAGCAACACCAAATCACGTTTTCTGAGGCACAAACACAGGCTCAACTGACCAGATCCACGCGCGCCAAGAGCAGAGCAGCACATGCCACTTCATCCGCAGTACAGATAGAAGCTCGAACTCAAGCAAGGATTGCGCCCGCTAGAGCAGCGAGTGCACCCAACGTGCCAATAGACCCTATGGCAGACTTGGAGGCAGCATTGGGGGAAGTAGTGGCGGAGGCTGCCGCGCTCGAAGCGCTCGATATGACTGATGCGCTCGACGCAGAGGGTAGAGGGCTGCCCGGCAAGGTCGCTGTAGCTGATGGAAGTGGGTTGATGCCAGTTAGAGTACCGGACCCAGTCAAAGTCGGCCGGTCAGTGGAGGCATCACTTATAGTCCTACGCCTTTGGAATATCTGTAAATACAATCCGTGGTCTTAGAATTAACAACGGTTACTGACGAGGTGGTGAATGAGCTAGGCTCAATCTGAGAGCCCCCAACGCTCCTCGTGGATGCCCTCGACAAACTAGATACCACCGACGAAGGGAGAATAGACGTTACGGGCTGAATCGTAAAAATGTCCGAAGTGGCCGTGGTGCTTTGAGCGGACGACAGAGACGCGTAGGCCGAGGCGAGCACGAACAAGGCGGCAGTCAGCTTCATCGTGGTCGTGGTCACGGAACTTTCGCTCCTCGGTTCAGTCTTCAGTTTAAGTATGTTGATGTGTGGCGGTGCACTAAGCCGCCGCCAAGGGTCGTAATTCGGTAGACGCCATTAGCGCATATCCCATGGAGTTTGCTCAGAATCAGTGGGCGGATACGTATGCTCGCCTGAACGTACGAGAATTAATTGCTAGTGTTTGACAGCCGATAGCTAGTCCGAAGTCAGAAATGCTACCACAAGAACCCAGAGGGGAACAGTGTCACGCAGGATGTCTCATTGCAATTCGATATCATTGAGGGGAGTGGTTGATTAATACAAAGTGAAGTTGCTAAATAAGATTTATGGTTTCGGTATAGCCTGCTGAGCATCTACCAAACATCTGCGTCAGAGGAGCGGGATTCAATTATAGTTGCAGACTCACCAGCATTTTGTTCTGCAAACCGAGCGCCGACCCGTTCAGAGTGTTTCATAAACTTTTCGACGCAGTTTTGCAAGCAGGCATCCTGAACATAATTCGTGTTAGGTTCGAATTAAGATACTAAAGAATTCTATGCTGACCTCTTTTGTGCCCAGCGACTTGCTGGTGAAGTCATTCACACAAGAATTGAAACATCTCTCGACTAGACCAGAGTAAAGCTTCAAGAAGTCTTGCATCTGCACTAAAAGTTACAACTAACGAAATCACGAACATTCAGCACAGACTTGCCTGCTTCTTCTCGATTATCCTGGTCATATGCGCCTGCTCGGCGGCATTGAAGTTCGAGAAGTCCATGATACAAGGAGTAGGAATACAAAGTGTCTGGTGGAGAGCGAAAGATCGTCACCGGAATTGTCTTCGATCACGTGTGTCATTCACACCCCATTCGCCTTATTTGACAGTATTTAGACCGGACTATCCACTTAGTCACATTGCTGCTCTTCTTCCTCGCCATGACTGCGCCTGCAAGCGAAAATATTATTGACGTGAAAGCGCTCACATACAATCATCTAACTAATTCGAATCAAGTCTCCCCAGCCTTAGTCGATCTCGCATTAACCCTCCCAAAAGGGTCACGTACATTGCTTATTGGGGCTAATGGCGGTAAGAACAAATAAGTATAAAGTCATACGGTTATTCTTACTCGCATTTTTAGCGGGAAAGTCTACGCTTCTGCAAATTCTAGCTGGAAAGCGTCTCACCAAAGGCAGCGACGTGCGGGTCCTCGGTCGAGATGTCTTTCGCGATTCACCCCCAGTGCGTATATACAACCCCCCTCCTGTAACGTTTTCTCAAAACCTTGCAGGGCGTGACATTTCTTGGCACAGAATGGACCATGAACCCAGTCGTACGCTCTGACATTGTTGTCTCACACTTCCTAGACAGCATCGGAGGCTATAGGTGCGTTCTTCTCAACCCCCCGATCGTGACCGGCTCGCTTAATGATTTCATAGGCACAAAGCCCGACGCGATCGATTGCTTGACATTTTGGACGTCGATCTAGACTGGTCAGTGCTCGCCATCGTTCGTTTAGAGTTGGCGTCTTGACGGCTATCGTGTCTCGTCTCGGTTGAGTAGGCATATGCATGCGATTTCGGATGGCGAGCGGCGGCGTGTTCAGTTGGTCATGGGCCTGATGGCAGAATGGGATGTTTTATTGTTGGATGAGGTTACTGTCGACTTGGACGTTCTAGTTCGTGATGACTTGCTTTCTTTCTTGAAGGAAGAGAGCGAGGTTAGAGGCGCAACGATCTTATGTGAGTGCTCTGTTATTTCTTACTGGCCACTAACACTGAGCATACTCTACCTAGATGCAACCCATATTTTTGACGGGTTGAACACGTTCCCAACTCACGTTGCTCATATGCGCTTCGGTTCATTCGTCACTGAGCCTACTCCATGGCTACAGGACCAAACTCAGCCCGGCCTGCCTGCTCCGTCGTCCGGCTCCACCTTGCATGCGCTAGCTTTGCAGTGGCTCAAGGAGGATAGGACCTTCCGTCAACAGGAAGAAGCCGCTGGCCGAACTAGGAGGACGCGTGGGGCCAAGCCAGACAATGGAGTGCCGACCGACTCGGAGGCATTCTATAAGAAGTGAGTTTATTTTATTTTATTCAACCGATCACTAATGCCTGACCCGGTTGCAGATATGACTACAGTCATTAGGAACCTTTATGGTCCTACCGGGCACGCTCAACTCGTTGCCCTTGTCGCTTTTTAGTATTATTATCCACAACCATAGCATGATTCTCTGCAGTACACTCAACTGTACAATATTCAATGTATTCAATATAAGATCGGTCTCATAACATATTCCACCGTAAGCTCGTGTATGATAACAAAAAGTCATAATCGCAAAAACAAATGCAGCCAGCATAACGTTATGCCTCAGCCATTCCAGTTAGAGGAACTACAATCGCCTCTGGATTAGTATCCGTCCAGAGAACATCATCGTCCTATCAGCAAAATAGTTGATTAGTTCGACCGTATTATAAATCGAATGCACTGGCTTACGTTGGGCACACGATGGAAGTGTTTCGAGAGTTTTTCGATAACCAAGTTGTAGGGTATATGTTGGGTTAATTTCCTGGTCGTCTCTTAGTTTCTATCGTCTCAATTGCGCATACAGCCACATACCTCTTCTGCTTGACGTTCAGCGAGTGCCTCGCATCAAGGGCAGAGTCGAGAACATTAGACGAATGGGCCCCTTCACTGAGAGCGAGTCGAATGCTGTACTCCTTGTCCGACCTACCACCACGACCTCCGATACGCTCGTATAACTCGAACCTGTGTAAAATCTTCAGTACCCTAAGCGATTCCAGCATAGCATATGTCTCACGTTATGTGCGACTACAAAAAGAATAAGTTGAAGAACATGAAGGTCAAATAATCTACGTACTGCGTAGTCCAACTCGGGTATCCTGGGATTCGCAATCGGCAGACCGCTCAGCAATACCAGATTGACGAGCGTGTGGATGTGGCTCTCTTTGGTGAAGTATAATGTCAATGAGCATTCACCCGTGTTACGTGCTTCCTCGAGGTCGTGGACGACGTTGCGGAGTAGTGGTAGCGATGTTAGCACACCGATCTCCTCCCTTTCAATCACGAGTAATCAGAAATGGGTGTAGTGAGAGCGGCGGGCTATGCGCTTACTTTTCAGCAGGCTCTATCCCGTATTCTTGAGGTGCAACGAGGTCAAATAATGCTTTTGCTCGACCATAAAGCTCGTGCAACGTTCGATTCTTGGGAGCGCCCAACTCACTGCCACCGCTCTCGTCGAATATCGCAAAGAGGAATGTTCGGTGGTGCAGCGCGCAATACCTGTAGTGACCAGCTTAGTAGTGGTTTAGTTGTATGTAGTTAAGCACGTACTTAAGGGTATCATATAGCTCGGAAACACGGGAAGGGTCAAACTTTTCTTGTTTGACATTACAGAAGTCTGAACATTACAAAGTTAATAGATCACTCGGCGCACGTTCCGTCGTTGACTTACCTTCGAACAACTTCTCCCATCGTTCTCTAAATAACCATGGTTCGTCCCCGCAGCACCTACTCAACCCAATAAACCCACATAAAAAGCAAAATACAACGCATATACTCACCACCGCTGCTGAATCTTATCAACATCCATAGTCTCAAAATTCTTGTTCATCACCTCCCTAAACTTGGTCAACAATTCGATGACCTCCCTCACAACCTCCACCGGCTCTTTCTTCATCCCCTTTGGCCACGTCAGCTCAGGCCTTCGCTCGCTCTCCCCAGGCCGCAGCAAGAACTTCAAGCGCTTCTTCACGTCGTCTGTTAGTTCTTTGGCTGCGTTAGAGTCGTCCAGGAGGTCCTTGCGGATGATGAGTTGATAGGTGGGCACTTTGACAGATGTGACGGAGCCGCTATCGGATGCATGAGAGGACTTTGTGGGAGTGAGTGTGCTGTTTGGAGCACCGTTGTTAGTGCTTAGAGTACTGGCCGAGGCGGTCGCGGCGGAGCTACTGTCTAGCAGCGCGGCGGCAAAGATTTCTGCAGATGCTGTGACTCGCCGCTCTGAAGAAGTAAATATCTAGTGTTGGCTTGTCAATGATTATCACTTGGTGTACCAAGACAGCTACTCACCTTGACGTTGTTCAAGACCTCTTTGTCTTTCACAAACCATGAGCGTTGAAACAAATCAATAAAAACAAACACCTACTCATAATGGTAATGTCCTTCTTCATGCTCTCGCCTAAGTTAAATCAATGAGCATATATCGACCCCACGTCAAGCCCGACTTACCAAGGTCTCGAGACTGATACCGCGCAGCATGCGTAAACTTCCAGAAAGCATAAGCACCCTATTGCTAATACGCATGCGAACTACTCACCTCTCCACCCCACTTGAATACTAGCTGCAGCTTCTCCAACTTCCTCGGCCCAGTCACCCGCCCCTTCGTGAACCCGGGCTTCAACTGCGCCTTGGTCCCAGGCAAATCAATCTTGCTGAATAGCGCACCACTCAACTGCGTGAGCTTAACCAAGTCATCTCCGCTCGCGCCTAGCTCCCGGGCCTGTTCAATCGCTTCAGAGATCTTCCGCAGCTGCGTGGACTCCCGGAGGATGATCTCTTCACGTTCACCGTTGAGGAGGTCGATGAACGGCTTTGTCCACGATTCCGAAACGGGGAAGTTGAATTTTAGCTTCTGTTTGGGTGTGCGGTCTGCATGGCGGAATACTGGCCCACAAACCTCGCCATAAGAATCATGATACTGATGTTGATGAAGTGGAACATACCGGTAACGTTAGCCTTGAGCGTCCATGAAGGACCATCATCAAGGATGTCACTCGCTCCAGGCGCTCGGCCCGGTTTGACGCTATACTTGAAGCATACATCCGCCAAAATCTCCGCGGCCTTGTCTTTGGTCGATGCCAACTAAATCAGCACTCACATCCAAACCAATCGTTCCCGATTTGAGCACCGGAAGACTCACCGTAGTAGTTTTCGTTTCCTTTGACGAAGCTCCACCCATTGACGTCTATCACCATACTTCTTGCACCGTTGTTGCATCGGAGTACGTCAAACCCGCACACGCGTTGTCCAAACGCTTCGCAGATCTTACTCGCCCAGGTTCGTTCTTCGTCGCTTAGACGCGTGATGAACCTATACGGCGAAAATTAAAGTCAATCTGGGCCGAGGGGGAAGATATGAAATGGGTAGAAAGGAGTACGGACCTGATCTCCTTGCCTTCTGTGTTGCGCCGCACGACACCGTCCACGACTGGTGATTTACGTGTTTCTGCGTGCGTGTATGTCGGACCGACTGTATAGACTTTAATGTCTTCCGCTGTGGCGCGTTGTGAGTTAATGATAAGGGGCAAGGGGCTAGTGACTTACCGTTATCGACATCTATAAACTCTTCGTACACATAGGAGCCTTCCGTTCGGGGTGCAGATAGTGTAGGGTCTAATTCACTCGATTTATTTCCCACCTACACGCGCCATTAGGATCAATCAATATACATTTCACAGCAAGGCTCACCTTTCTAAACAAGCGCCTCCCATGCCCCCCTCTGAAATAAATGTAAACATTATGATCTTCCCCGTCTACCGGTTTCTCCACAAATGGCTTTTCCATGACCTCCCCATTTACGATAATAGCCTCGCCGTCTTCGCTCATCTTTACATCCGCCATCGGCTCTTCTAGCTCCAGCTTTAACCCTGTATGACTCTCTACAAGCGCCATGAGCTCCGGCTCCAGCTTGGCTCCCCCATCTCGCGAGGCGACGAGTCGTTTAGGCGTGGGCACGGAGAAGTGATCTAGGAGTCGAACAACGACGCGCCTGTCCCAGAGAAGCGCTTGGGCATGCAGGTCGTTGATGCAGACTGGGTTACGGAGTTTGACATATTGAACGGCTTTGAAGAGAGGAAAGTCTGTGCTGAAAAAGCTAATAAGAATATCACATCTTGGCCAATTCTCTACGTCTGTAAATTTGCACCACAAGAATCAGCTCCACTCTCGCCCACCAGCTAAGAAACGAAAGGTCGTGCGACATACCTTCTCCTAGAATAACCTGCTCTCCGAACAACTTGACCTCAATGCTTCCCCGTCCCCTCTCTACGAGCCTCGTAATTATTTCTCTCATAGGCTTCGACCGCGCCTTGACATCCATCGCACACACACCCACAACCACGACCGTCGACATCGGTGTACCCTCTGAAGGCGTCGGCGACGGCGAATGCGAGCGCACGCCCAGACTAGACGGAGCACGACTTCGGTCCGTCGCGAAACGCGAGTTGGAGAACGACCTTTGGAAGTTATTGGCCATATCAAGCCGTTCAGTTAGCGCTGTGGTCGTTAATATTTGGCTCCAAGGGCAAATCACTGTGGCTGTGTCGTGAATTACCTTCTGTGACAAACAGACTTAAATAAAGTGGAAAGGTTAAAGTTCAGAACAAACTTCTATTGAGAGCATGTGAAAGTGGGATACATATAATATAGTGAAGGGCATGTAGGAAATCTATATATTTTAAACCTTGGGGCAGACGTTGACTTGGTTTGTCACTGCGTTGGGGCAGGGGTTGCCTTCCTCCAGGGACTTGAGGTTTTGTACGGTCGTCTGAGCAATCGCAGACAAAGCCTAGAGAACGTGTGAGTGAGTAATGTTTTAGACGGTTGGTGGGTATTGGCGTACCTCGCGCGTCAAGAAAGCCTGATGGCCTGAAATAAACACATTATGGAAAGACACCAATCGCGAGAGCTGGTCATCTTGGATGATCTGAATTTGACAAAAGGTTGAGCTCCAGGTCTGAGTAGATTTAAGGCAAGAGACAGAACAGACCTTGTTGGAAGAGTCGCGGAAGAAGTAATGAGATTCTCGCTCGTACACGTCCATACCAACTGCACCGATGTGCCCTGTCTTGAGCCCGTGGATGAGGTCGGCGGTGTTGATGAGCGCTCCTCTGCTGGTGTTCACGATAACAAGACCTATTTGTGAGATGGGAATGGGTGAAAAGACTTAGTACTAGGTGGATGGGGTGCGTACCGGGCTTGGTGAGTTTAAGCGCCGCCTCGTCGATAATATACTTGGTCTCGGGTGTCAAAGGGCAATGTAGCGAGATGATATCCGAAGTCTTGAAAAGCTCTTCGAGAGGAACGTATTTGATACCGTTCTCTGTGGCTGCCTTCTCGTTGGGATACGGGTCGTAGCCGATAACGTTGGCGCGGAAGCCATGAGATAGGATGCGTCCTGTGCATAAACCTTCCAGATTGTGCGTCAGAGACTGTAATAATATGCGCCAGATTTCAATGAACGCGCACCTATCCTGCCAGTTCCAATGATTCCGATGGTCTTGCCCTCGAGGTTGAAGCCCATGAGACCCTCGAGAAGGAAGTTTCCTTCCCGAACACGATTGTATGCCTTGTGGCTACAGATCATATATTAGATCCAGATCAATCAAGTGGAGTGTGATTGGACTTACTATTTGCGGACGATGGTTAGCAACATTCCGATAGCAAACTCGGCAACTGGAGTAATATATGAGATTTTATTAATTTTGATGGTGGTACGGGGCACGCACCAGCTTCAGGGGAGTAGGCGGGAACTGTAGCGACAGCTATCCCGAGCTCCCTAGCCGTGTTGAGGTCGACCTGTGTATTTTAAATCAAGGTGAGTATATGCCGCCGGTAGTGTGCCGCGGGTGAAACTAACGTTGTTGAATCCCGCACAGCTGAGAGATGACAATCAGTTCAGCCCAGATGTGTAGCACGACGAAACTTACCGCATAGCAACGTATTTAACACCCAGAGAGTGCAGAACTTTCAGTGTCTCAGCGCAGGCGTCATCGTTGACGAACAGACACACTGCATCGTGACCTGTGCCCAAGCATTAGCTCCAGTTTCAGATCAAGTCAAGGTCGTCGTACCAGCTGAAAGTTTCGCGGTGACGACATCAAGCTGGGGCTCGAGGAAGGTGAACTCCATCCCTGCTGCAGTAATGTGCTCCTGTTCGCCCTGGAACGACTTCCTGTCGTACTGGGGTGGCTATCAGAACCAAGAAGTGTCAACAAGAGGATAGAAGACTTACACGCTTCGAGCTGTAGACGGCGACCTTCATGATGGTTAGAGCTGGTGTGGTAGGAAGAGTGAGGTAGGAGACTTGTATGGGACTGTATGAGGATGAGAATTCGAGGAGCGCATGATAATCTTTTATACCGTGATGCGATCTATTACTCCGTACGGCAAATCCCCTGCCAAGTCAACAGCTGGGTGGCTGTGTCCCAAAGACCGTCGACAGGCGCTGACAATTGCGCGGGGTTTGTGGGGGCAGCAAAAATAACTGGCATGGCCCGAGACAGGCTCCGCGTGAGATGTTTTGCGTGTGCGAGATCGAGCGTTCACAGCAAAAACAGTTATACAAATTCAATATCAACGCCTGGGTATCGCAGAGAAGATGACACAAAAGACAAAGATAAGCTTTGAAGTGGGGTGAAAGAATACGAGTCTTGAGACAGCGAGGTATCTCTGTGCTTGAGGCGTGGAGACGGCAATGCGGGTCGCGCTGATTGAGGAGTCTTGAGAGAAGAGCCTAATTAGACGATCGAACCTAGTAGTAGCACGTGACCTTTTCAAGCGCCCTGCGTCCTCATCTGAGACTCAGCTAGCCCCTGTCTGTGAACACGATGGATCGGTCCAACAGTACCGCATCAACGTCGTCGTCGGCCTCATCTCTGTCGCGTGCACCGTCTCAGCCGTCTGCAACCGGTCTTACCGCGTATCAGGCGCGTCTCCTCGAGCGCACATCGTCGCTTAATCGCACCGGATCCCAGAGCTCGAATAGGGGCATATTTGCCCCGCCCACTTCCGGTCCATCTCCTAGCCATAGATGGACACGTACACATCGCCCGAGCGCTAGTGTTGATACCTCGCGCACGAGACGGGAGCCGCGCGGCGAGGAGCAGTTGGAGGGAGAGTCTACTCCGATCCAGTCTCCGACTCGGCCTGCATCATCGACAGTGGATGATATACTGCGCCGCCATGCTGGAGTCAGAGCCGCTTCACCAGAGCCCCCGCGTACGCCCGTGCGGGTGGTGGATCCTCTGCCCTCGACCTCAAATGACTCGCCGTTTGCCACACCAAGACCGCCTTCTAGGACGGTTGAAGATATTTTGCGTCGGCATGATTTGAGCAGGGACAACTCGCCTGCATACGGCACCCCCGCTTCTGAATTACCCAGCCAAACCTATTCTCGGAACGTCGATTCACCTTCCACGCCAATTGCCCTCAGAGGCGCATCCCAGGCAGCCCCCATAATCGCCAACTCACGCTCAACACCCCCGTTTCTCAAACGACGTACCATGCCAGAGCCTATTTCTGTGACCTCATACCTGTCAGATAACACTCGACCCCCGTCACCGCCCCCGCTTGCCTCTCCTACTCACGCTCACACGCCAACCCCTGCTTCTCCGTCCCGAGCTTATCAGCGCAGAACGATTAATCAAACTCAATCAGCCACTGTAGGGCGAGCATTCGGAGGTTCCACATCTGCTGCTTTGGCCAATGAAGAGGCACACCTCGAGACCTCGAGCCTAGGACGACGGTACGGCATGAACGCTTTATCCAATGGCACCCCAGCCCCTAGCAACACTTCGCCCTCGCGCAACTTTTCTCCCCCCTCGGGCGAAGACGTCATCCCCGGAAATTTAGATTCAGGCGCTTCCACGCCCGACCGAGCTCAGTCTATCTCAAGCCGACGCGGTCGGTCTCAAACATTAGATATACTCGCTCAGGCCGAATCAGTTAGGAATAACTACACCCCTGATTCCAGCACACCCTCATGGGTCAACTCGCGGGGGAGCTTACGACGAACAGGCGGGCCTGCCTCGCCATCCAAACCTTCTGCGATACCCGCCACCGCCAAACCTTTTACCCCCACATCGCCATCCAAGGCGGGTTCATTTGGAGCGCCGGCACCGATGTCACCGAGTAAAGTGTCATATCCTGTGGTTATTCCCAGCTCGCCGGTCAAGGGTGGATTTGCCCCTCCTTCGCCGGTTAAAGCTGGGTTTAATTCCTTGGCGCTGGGAAAGGTCGCACCTCAGGAAGGCGAGCCTGAATCTGACAGGGGAAGTACGTCCTTGAAGCGGAACAAGTATGGGCCGATCCTTACCGCCGGTCGAAAACTCGGCCGTCATCTTCCGCGCATCGCAAGTGGGGATGGGGGAGATGATTGGGACGAGCCCCGCGCGTCGACTTCTCATTCGAAGACTGCCGAGGAAACAGCTCGAGAGAAGCGTGAGAGAGAACGAGAGGAGCGGAGGAAAGAGTTGGAAGAGACACGGGAGAGGGATCGGGAGGCTAGGCAGAGGCGGAGGACGCTCAAGGGGTTAGGAGATGACGAGTTTGCGCTCCCGCTTGCTAGCCCGCTCGCTGCGCCTCTTTCTGCATCGGCTGCACTTCCTCCGATTGTGGCTGCGCCTGTAGGTGTGGACGATGTGGCTGGTATACCTGGTCGGTTGCGGTTTACGAGGGATACGACCCCGCTGCCGAGTTCGCGGCTGGGCGGGAACTGGGCGGATTCGCAGAGGAAGCATTTGCAGGCGTACGAGTATTTGTGTCACGTTGGAGAGGCACAGCAGTGGATTGAAGGGTGTTTGGGTGTTGAGCTTGGGTTTGGGGTTGTGGAGATGGACGAAGAGCTGAGGAATGGGGTTGCGCTCGCCAAGTTGGCGAAGATTATTGGAGAAGCTGGGGGGAACGATGTAGTTGCGAAGATTTTTGAGGTAAGCAAAGCGTCGGTGGCTTGACATCTGAGTTATTGACAGCGTTTTTTGTGTGTATGCTTGGCGCGAGTAGCACCCAAAGTTGCAGTACCGACATACGGATAACATCAATTATTTCTTGGTGTTTGTGAGGATTGTTGGGTTGCCTGAGGTAAGTGACTTTGGTAGCGGTATATGCGTTATTTTTTGATGAGTTTTGTGTAGAGTTTCGTATTCGATACGATTGACTTGTATGAGAAAAAGAATATTCCAAAAGTCATTTATTGCATTCACGCTCTCAGGTATGAGTAACTCTATGATTTTTGTTCCTTAAGCTGATCGTCTCGTTGTATAGTCACTTGTTATCCCGACGTGGGATGGCCCAGCGTATTGGCAACTTGCTCGGCCAACTTGAGTTCTCGGACGACCAGCTCGCACAGACTCAGAAGGGACTAACGGCTGCTGGCGTGAGCATGCCCAACTTCAAGTCGGTTGGAAACGAGCTCGCCAAGGAGATTAATGAGGAGCCTGAGGTTGAAGTTGAGACCGAGGACGAACGTGAGTACAAATCCAAGATTTCTCATTTTGGTCCAAAATTAACAATGATTTACTGCCCTGCTCGCAGGACGAGATCGCTTGTTACTGGAGAACCAAGATTCGATTATTGAGTTCCAGGCTCATGCGCGTGGGTTCATGGTTCGAAGACTGCAGGCAATGCGAAGGGCGCACCTTCGACTCGCGGAGCGCTCTTTGATGAAGCTTCAAGCTCGTGGTCGTGGGTTCCTGCAACGCCAAATTATGTCCGAAGCTCGTAAGGAACAAGCGGACTTGGACCCATGGGTTCACGCACTTCAGGCTGCTGCTCGTTCTTTGCTCGCTCGTCGCCTCCTGCACGCCCGCGTTACTCGCGTTCGGTCCGCATCCCGGTTCGTCGTTCAAATCCAAGCTCAGGCTCGTGGGTTGCTCGAGCGTCGAAGATATTTGCGACTCAAGTCTGCACTTCGCTCGAGCAAGGTCTCGTTTGTTGGTCTTCAGGCATATGCGCGTGCCAAAATTGCCAGGCATACACACAGCGAGGCCGTCAAGTCGCTGCACGAGCCGATCGTCATGCGTGGGGTGGTCGGACTACAAGCCACCTGCCGTGGAGTGTTGATGCGCATGCGGATCGCTCAAGACCTCTATCGTTATGCGATGGTGGAGCGTTCGTTTGTGGGGCTCCAGGCACAGGTCCGGGGTGTACTTGTGCGAAGGCAGATTGGGCGGCAGTTGAAGAAGTTGGACGATGCCACGGATATCGTTGTGCGCATCCAAGCTGCGTGTCGTGCGTTCTTGGCTAGGAGATCGTTGTTGGGGCTTATTCGCGGGCTGAGGAAAGCTGCTCCGCTCGTGGTTGGCTTGCAGGCACGAGCGCGAGCAAACTTGGCCAGGCGGAAGCACCAGGCAATGACCAAGGCACTAGCGGAGGTCAAGATCGTCTCTGCGGTCGGAGGTTTCCAGACGCTTGCCCGCGCGGCTTTAACTAGGCGAAAGCATCGGGAACAGCAAAAGAAGCTAGAATTTTGCGAGCCGGATGTCGTAGGGCTACAAGCTGCTGGCCGAGGCGCGCTGGTGCGGAACTTGTTCTGGGCATGGCGGGATTATTTGCATGGGAGCCAAGCGGAGGCCGTTTATCTGCAGTCGTTGATGCGGGGAGCGTTGCAGAGACGCAAGTTCCGTCAGAAGATGCAGTACTTCCGGGAGAATTTGGACAAGGTTGTCAAGATCCAGTCGTTATTCCGAGCCAAGGAGCAGCGAGAGCAGTACAAGCAACTAACAATGGGCCGGAACGTCAACGTTGGGACGATCAAGAACTTTGTGCATTTGCTGGATGACTCCGAGGCGGACTTTGAGGACGAGATTAGGGTCGAGTGGATGCGCAAGCAGGTCGTTGAGGGGATCCGAGAGAACCAGTCGCTCGAGACGGAGGTTAGCGAGTTGGATGTGAAGATTGCACTCGTGGTGCAGAACGTGAAAAGCTTTGAGGAACTAATCAAGGCTCGTCGACGAATGGGTGCTGATTCGACTGCGGCGCACGCGTCCCGCGCGTCTGTCCTCGCCGCGCACGGCGATCCGTTTGCAGCCCCGAACGCGCTGGATCAACAGACGATGCGGCGGCTGGAGCTATACCAGCAATTGTTTTATTTGCTGCAGACGCGCGGGGAGTACCTTGCCAAGTTGTTCTTTACGCTGTCGAGGAGCAAGGTTCCGGAGAAGAACAAGAGGACAGTGGAGAGAGTTGTGTTGACACTGTTTGGGTATGGGCAGGAGGCGAGAGAGGAGTATCTGTTGTTGAAGTTGTTCCAGGTGAGCGGACTTTGTAGCGCTTTGTGCGATTTTGGTGCTGATGGTTTTTGTAGATGTCGATATTGGAGGAGGTTCGGGCAGCGCAGCAGATCCAAGATATCATCATGGGTCATCCTATGTACCTCGCTGTTGCGGTGCACTATATCAAGTCGAAGCAGATTGCGTATATACGGGATACGTTGAAACCTGTGATCCTGGAGATTATTGCGATGGACGATTTGGATTTGGAGACGGACCCGGTTGCGGTGAGGAACCCCAGTGATTCGGGAATTGTATTGCCTGTTCTGACAGACCGTGTTTTCAGATCTACAAGACTCTGATCAACCAAGAGGAGATGCGCACTGGGCAGCCAAGCTTGCAGAAGCAGGATGTCACGACTGAGGAAGCGATGATGAACCATGCGACGAGGGAAAAATATATCCACCGTATGTATTATCGTCTATGTCTTGTTGATTATCGCTGACTATGCGACCTAGACCTTCAAAAGCTCCAATGGCTTTCAGGAGTGTTTATTCAGACGATTTTGGCATCTACGAGGCGGATGCCTTACGCTATGCGGTTGCTTGCGCGGGAGACCTTGGCTGCTCTAAGAGTAAGCTACTATGTGACCTGAGGTTAAGCCAGATCTTGACTAGTTATTTCTAGGCTCGCTTCCCAAACGAGCCTGAGCCAGCCTACGCTATTGCCCTCGGCCGTCTGATCTACTACCGGTACATCAACCCAGCCATAATGTTAGTCCATTAGTCCAACGCATACATGTATGTTAACCGCTAAACACTTTCAAACAGCACCCCCGAGACATACGACGTTGTGCCTACTGCTATCACGCCCTCTGTTCGTCGTAACCTTGCGGATATCTCCAAGGTCCTTACTCAGATCTCATCTGGTCACGAGTTTGAGATCCCAACGCTGGCGTCGGTGAATGCGTTCGTTGTGACCAACATTCCAATCATGGCCACTTGGTTCTTTGAAGGTATGCTCCAATCGTTTATCGTTTAACTGTTGCTTATGGGGTTTGTAGTTGCTGAGGTTGCTGATGCGGAAACGGAATATCACGCCCACGAGTTCCTTGATGTGACTGTCCAACCCAAACCAGTTTACATTTCCCCCAACGAGATCTACGCCATGCACGGCATATTAACGCAGAACGTCGACCGTGTGGTATGTTGTCAAATATAGTCTCATTTAAAGAAGCTTACCTGGGTTGATGTAGGCTTCTGGTAAGGAGGATCCTATTAGGCCTATTCTGACCGAATTAGTCGGCCCTCCGACCCTGAGTGCGGTGGACGAACTGAAGGATGCTCGTGATCGTGCTGTCACCTTAGAGCTATCCAACCGGTTTGCTCATGTCAAGGGTAAGCAACCAGTGGCTAGTCTGTTGGATATCCACTAACATGTATCGGTTAGATCCTCTTGCGGAAGAGAAGGCTATCTGGGTTCAGGCCAAACGTGGCGTTCTCGCTATTTTGCGCGTCCAGCCCGCGAAAGACTTGGTTGAATCCTTAATGCAGCCTGTGACCGAAAGCGACGAGTATGCTTGGGAGGATATTGTTGACAAGGAACTAGTAACTGATCGCATGCTTCAAAAACGACGCTTGCCTTCGCAAGGTGCTCAAGACTCTGCGTATCGTCTGGATGACATTAGGACGTGCGTATGCTATACCTTAATGTATGCTTCGATGCTGAATGTTACAACGACAGATTGTCTTTCCGCGAAGTCAAAGCTCGGGCAATTCAATACCTGCTTGAACTCGAGAAGCGAGGCAAGGTAACCCGCGCGAATGGCTACCAAGGAATCCTGAATGCTATTGCTGGCGATGTTCGAAGCAAGCATCGCAAACGAGTGCAGCGCAAGGTGGAAATGGATAACATGCGCGAGGCTCTCAACCACCTGAAGGAGCGGAAACGTGCTTTCGAGGAGCAGATCGCAAGCTACCATAGCTACGTGGATTCTGCTATGAACACTATGCAAAGGGGGAAAGGGTGCGTATTTCCCATGCCAACGTAGAATTCAGTGCTAATGTTAAGTACGACAGCAAAAAGCGCTTTGTTATGCCTTTCACCAAGCAGTTCTTCCACTTGCGCGAATTGCAACGTGCTGGAGGGGAACCCAAGTTCGGTTCGTACAAATATAGTGGACAGTATCTCTACGAACGGGGGATCCTCCTGTGGATCGATCATTGCTCCCCACGCCAGTTCGATCGGGTCGACATTATTATATCCTCCAACGAAACCGGAGTGTTCACCATCCAACTTCTCAATAATCTACCTGGAGTCGCTCTCGCCGAAGCATCTGAAGACATCCGAATGGAAGATTTATTGCAAGCCCAGTTCGAGAACCGAGTCTCTCTTTCGCTGTACGACGGTTTGGTCAAGTTTAACATTAACTTGCTTTTGTATCAAATAAACAAGAAGTGAGTACCTACTCCAAGTGATCTGAGAGGCATGTGCTCAACCCTTATTTAGGTTTTACGTATAACTAGTGGTAACCCGTAGGCCTCCGGCCTCCATACTACATACCAACTTTTGAGTGCTTTCTTTTATCGCTCCTGTAATACAGTTAAAATCAATCATCTTGTTACCTCAAATAAGCACCCAAGTTTGTATCCTCAGCTGCCTCATACCTATGCTTGTACCCGTTCTGTCTGTGCTGGTGTCCCCCCTTGATTCAATTAACATCTATTTCCTTCTTGGCTCGTCCCACTTCCCACATTTGTTCTACTGCTAGCGCCTGGCATGTTTCCTTGTGCCTCGGGTTGTTCATTTATATATGCGCCCGTTCTCTACCGTCTGTGTGTCCCATGCTGTGTCTGATATATCCTATGGTATTTATTCAGTCCCCGTATCTCATCTTCCAGTTTCTTATTACTCTTACTTATACTGAAGCCTGTGTTAGTTATTAATTATACCCGTGCATATATATTGGTCCACAATGGTGGATTCAATTTTATGTGCATTCATTGTTTTTGCTCTTAGTTACTCTTATGTAGTATCGAGATGAATCCCATTTCCGTCGCTTGTGCAGCTCTTTGCTCCCATTTTCAATTCTTTCCCCACGCACTTATCATCCCGTGCATATACTCAGAATTTTAGTTCTGAAGAATACTTCACTTATTCCCTTCCTTCCCCTCACCTGACTTCCCATCTGGAGATACGCTTATTCTCTACCAGCTATATGTCTTGTGTCTTGCGCTATGCCCACTTTGTTCTATATCTGCAATCTATTCCTCTATATCTGCTCTCCCGTTTCACCATCCTAGTTATCACTGCTCATCCATTGTCTTATAGCGTGTTCATATCATCATTTTTCTCACTTTTGTTGAATCTTTCCGCTGTATCTTTCTCTTCTCTTCTGTTGTCATATCCCACTCGTGGATGCTTCCTTGGATCTGTCTTGCGCTCTTGCTTTCAACTTGCGCACTTGTTCTTGATCATTCTGTACAGCTTGGGGCATACGGACTACGGGAATCATGGTTTCCTGTGCGCTGACAAACTTATGCTCTCACACCCTGTAGCCTCTTGTTTCAGTTATCTAAAATACATGAAATCTTGCCACTCTCTCTCCTATCCCGACATATTTCGGGAGCAAAAATCTATACCAAATTTACAATTCCTCTGTACATAAGGAGATAACTTGTGGGTCATGGTTTCTCGACTCAACATGAGCTGGTCTTAGACTCCTGTTACTCCCGCCCCACTGACGTTCGAGACCCTAACCTATTTCGTTACAACCCGCAACGGAGACAATGACTTACGCCGTCAATCGAGGGAGTACAGCTTTCACCCACCGAGAATGTGTCTTCCATGACCATGATCTCAAAACGTAGGATTTTCATTTTGTCAACTTAAGCGACTATGTACAATCCTTCTATGTCTATCCAATGGTACTGTTACCTTAGCTCTATGTTCATTCCTCATTGAGGTAGCGGTCTGTATGTGCTGGGAGATTTGACTCCGGGGCCTATCCGTTGGTTTGACAGCTCCTCCTACTCGGTAAGACCCTATATGTCAAGTTCTACTGTCATTTCTACTGTCATCTTTCTCTTTTTATTATAGATTGCTGAACGAATGCCCATGAATTCTAATGAACATGCCCGTATATTTTTGTAGCTGTTGCTCCCACTCTGTATTATGATTTCCATAGATTTCCCCTGGGTTCCCGCAGTTACAGTGATGAATTTACCCTGTTGAATGCCCTTCACGCCATCGGCTATGCTTATCAGAAAATTGAGTGGATCTATTATGGTCTATGTCGGTTTTCTATTTGAAAAGATGACTCCTTCGAAGGCTGGGAATGAGGCATCAAATAACCTTCCATTGCCAACCACATTCAACTTGTGAACCCAGCTTTGCGTCGCTATACCACTTATGCTTTCTACCTCTACACCACCGAATCTAAATCGGCAAAGTCAGTCCAACGCTCCAGGACTTCATCTTGACCCGCCAAACCCAAAGGATAAAACCCTGGCTCACGTTAAGCTCGCTGTCGAATAGTAACTAGCCTTCGATTTATTTGACCCAATATCCAACTAACAACGCATAGTGCCTCACTAGAAAACAGAGGCCATTGTCCGCAAGGAATCTATGTAGTTCCTTCTAAGCGTTCCATGAGGTTGGCTCTATTTCTCAGTGTCTTGTTCGACGTGCGCCTGACCATTGCTCGAGGTTGTGGGAAGGAATGTTATTTGTACATCAAGGTCAGCTGGCCTCGCTTTTCCAAGCATCATCTGTCACCTCACTGCATTTGGCTAGGTTATTATGCATCTGCCATTTTTCAGTTTAAAATAACGTTTCCATCCGACTACCCAACAAGGGCTCCTGTGGTTCAGTTTATCACGGAAGTTTACCACCCCCTAGTTTCAACAAAAGACGGAACATTGGCTTTGACACCACGTATTCCTACTTGGAGGTATGCACCCTGCACCTTTCAAATCTATTGGCTGCCTATTGACTGTAGGGTGCAGCTCGTACGAGCACAACGTATTTCACGTATTGCGCTGGATCAAATCCGCCTTCAAGAAACAAGCACTGGATGAACTAACTGAAGCACCCTGTCTGAACAAAGAAGCTTTCCGGTTGGGATGGTCAATCTTACGTGTCATTTTATTTTGCTAACGCTTGCCTTAGTATGTACCAGGACTCAACAGCGTCATTTGCCTCGCTAGCGGCGCAGTCCGCTTCTTTGTCCCAATCGTCGTCCGCATTATACGGGGACGGGAGCACAAAGTCAGACGATCCCAGTGTTCTCAGATTCTCCCGAACGAATGATGCTGAATTGGAGAAGCTTCGCTCGGAACTTGGTTTGTCACTCTGGAGTTCCTAGTTCTTGAGTTGGCCTCCTGTTCTGCGCTAGGTTGAATAAATTAATACAGCCCATCATCCTACGCTGATACTGTACTCATTCTCGTGGACATTCAATTATCACGTGCTTGCGTTGGCCCTGCAATCGAGCTTCGAAACCGAAAGATGAGCAGCGCCTGTGAGCAATGCTTGTTTGGTTGCCACCTCAACCATGTCTTCTTGGGAGATGCGAAGTATTGTGTCCCAAAACCCAAGCACTCCTGGCGAGAGCCTCAAGCCAGCACTCTTGGTAGGTTAGCATCCCTAGTAGATCACCAGCATGCCGTACAATGACTGAACGGTCGTGTTGCGCGTTCAGTCCAGGTCGTCATCCCGCACACCGTTCTCTAGACATTCTTCAAGATTATCCCAGTATGGGCACTCTAAAACTCATCTAAATGGTGCAGGCAGCGGCGTTGATTCGACCGCTAACAAGCCGCTGGGATTCTTTGGGCCAGCTGACCCCACCACATTCCCGGTTCATATGAAGTAACGTAGTAAACGTTTCTGTCGTGAGCCTCTCTCTAATTCCTTCAGCAAGGCTTTGTCTAGGTGGGGTTTTACTGTTCCCATTGTGGTGGATTGGTGCCCTTCTGGGCTGCGACGACGCAGATTGTTGTAAGTACCAATTAATACCAGCTAGCAAAGTATTCATCTTCGGTTCGCGCGCCAAAGGGTCGGCGCTCTGGCAGTTTAGGTGTCGGGCCTTGAGCATCATCAGGTAAGATACTGCTCTATGCATGAAAACGATCTCCCTCACAAGTAAAAATGGTATTTGAGTGTGCTGGTAGTTGCAGGAGTAATTGTTATCCAGGGCCTTTCGATGCTTGATTGACACCAGCCTCGCAGCATATGGACACTTGTTCGAATTATACGCGAAAATAATCATTAGGAACTAGGATAATGTTTACACAGAACACCGGTAGCAAGGTGTTTACGATGCTGAGTAGGCGGTTGTCTTATTGGCGTCGGCCTTGGTCGATGTCTAGTCGCCCAAAACCGTGTTAAAATGAGAACGCCTGATGCCAAAATAAACACTTACCCCAGCTTCCTCAACTGGTGCCTCATCTATGAAGTCGGGTGCACGACCAGCGTCCTGTAAGTATGAAGGTGTTTCATCCTCTTCAAGTTGAGACGATAGCGCCTCAAGTTCTATGAGAGTATTTTAGTTCTCAAAACCAAGCTCTCAGCCCAAATAATTCTCACCAGCCTCCAAATCCGCTTCATCGACTTCATCAGGAACTCCATATGACCGGCCCATCATTTCTTGTATCTCATTTGCTTGTTCAAGGAGATCCTCCATATCATAATGTACGCTCTGGTGTACGTATTCAGAAACTGAGAGACCCATATGATAAAGGTTTGACTCACCTCGATCTTATCGATGTCAACCTTCCCATATTGCCTCCGCAGCTCCTTGTTTGCTGTTTGCATAGCATCTACGGTGGCCATAGTGTTTCTTAGGTTCTCAGTCGTCATCGAAGCCGACTCCATATTGAACGTTTGCTGTTGTAGTCCAGATAGCTGAGTCTCATACATTCGTTTCTGTTTGAGCGTTTGGAGGGCGCGGGATTGAACGGCGTTCTTCCCAGGCCCATTCTTCATGCGACCCATCTGCTCTTTATACCTAGAGAGTTCCCCATCAAGCTTTCTAATTTTGACCTCGATCCCAGCAATATGCGTGTCCGTCTGTGGATAACTTCGGCATGAGACTTTTGTGATCCGACGTAGTGAGCTAGAACTAACGATGGGATATAACTTACCGAAGCAATAGCATCCTGTAGCGTTGGTTTCGGCTGCTTGCTTGTCGTACCAAATATTCTGTTCATTGTGGAGTCGTTCGATTACGTGCGGGAGTCAAAGTAACACGATATGCAAGTGAGAAGCAGAAAACAAAGGTGCCGTGTCAGGAAGAGTGCTTCGTATTAGTGGTTTACTGGGTGCTTGAGTTTGTTCTACTATTTCTTGCTGGAGGGTGAGTGTCGTGCGGGTTCGTAAAAGCGTCCCAAGCTGCGGTGGCTAAAGTCGGATGGTGGTGAGCTACAAGGCCGAGGTGCTGTGTTTGGGACATCATTACTCTAGGGTGCTCAGGGTTTGAGCCAACCACGAAGTTAAAAAGTCCCGGAAGCAAACTTGTTTCCCATCATCATTCCACCACCACAAAATTTCGACCCAACGAAAGACGTGAGTTTAACTGCATCGTCTCCTCATTATGATGTCCAACAATTCAAACTAGAGTATATGAGCTTGATGCCATGCTTAGATCCTTTCAGTTGCTGACTTTCCCTCTGCTGCCCTGCGTTCTCGACTTGTACTAACGTCTCGCTTTGCAGTCTCCCCTAGCCTCATAATAAAGCGTAGCACGTACTCCTGGTAAGTTTATGTCCCATATGTCTCCACTCTCCTTCTCTATGATGTTATCAAGGAATTACCGCCTGAAAATCATGACGACAATTCCATGGCTGTATTTATACTATTTTTTCTGAGCTTCCTACCTCATATTGCCACATTATGACCAAGAACTGACCTCGTTCTTGTAGAGTTTTCTTCACTCTTGCAGATCCCGTGCTCGTGCGCATTTTGGGGCCAACTCATCCAACGGTAAGTTTAGCTTTGGTACATTTAATAATTTTATCTTCATGATGTCTTATCACGACGGTCTTCGTAACACGCTGCCGAAAGTGCCCGCCACAGCTCAAAACTCGGGCAACCCCATCTGATCCGCTTCCTTTGACTTTACTATTCACTTGGGGATTGTTGCTGACTAAATGCGTTCAACTCACAGGACAATTGGTGACAGCAACATGAGTATATCCTACAAATCTCTCTGGGTTCTTCTTGTTATCCCTGTGTTTTGGACTTTTTATCATCAACATTCGATTAGTGTGACAACATTATCTCCTCAAGGATGCCGAATGTCATGGATGTCCCCTTCCTATGTTGTGCAAGATGGATTTAACAAAACGTGGACCCCACTTGCCCGCCGATACAGCTTGCTCTTGTACAGAGAAGTAGGTTGGGATTCTGAAGTAGTAAGTTTTTCACTCCCGAGAGGTCTCACGCACTGACCCCTAGTTTACAGCCTTCTGGACGCCCTGCATTATTCATTCCTGGAAACGCTGGCTCCTCGCACCAAGTCCGGTCTATTGCTTCATCCGCTGCTAGACAAATATATGATTCACCACATGTGCGTTCGACTAACCTTCCCGCTAACGTGGAGCCTCTTGATCTCTACGCCGGTCCGTCTGTCTTTGACTGTATGCTAAATACAATCGTTAGTAATAAAATAAAAATTTATCTCATAGTGGAGTTCAATGAGGACTTAAGCGCCTTGCATGGTCCAACGCTGCAAACACAAACTGCTTATGTTCGATCCGCCCTTGAGTACATCGTGTCTAGATACCCCCAGAACCCAAATCTACAGGTTGTTCTACTCGGACATTCTATGGGCGGTATTGTCGCTCTAAATGTGCTGGAATCTCCGTATCACAATACGCTCGTTGGGGCAATCATTACGATGTCCTCTCCACACTCCCTACCTCCCGCTCGTTTGGATCGAGAGCTCGAGCGAGCATTTCGCACTTCTCTTGGTGTCCTATGGAACACACCCAAACTGGGTAATTCGACTTACCACGCTCCCGCCATTCTAGCCATCTGTGGCGGCGCTACCGACAACATGATACCAATGGAGTCCTGTGCCCTACCTTCTCCGCCCGCTGGAGTGCCATTGCGCGAGGATAGTCTGTACCGCCGGACCGTATTCACAAGCGGTCTTGACGGCACCTGGTCGGGTGTTGGACACCGCGAAATGGTGTGGTGCCACCAGGTTCGCTGGCGCGTAGCAAGAGCCGCCTTGGAACTAGCTGTTGCTGAACCTAGTCACCGAGGGGCAATTCTAGATCGTTGGTTCGCTGGGACCCCAAACCAAGGCACCCCACATCGAACGATCTCACCCTCGAGCAGCCCACCCACTACAGTATCCACTGGACGTTTAGTCTTGAAACAGCTTCGGTCTGAAACAACCGTTTACCGCTTGCCAATCACGCCTGCTCGTACTCGCCTTGTTATTATGCTTACCCGTGGTCGCATTGCAGGTGTGTCGCCCGAGAAAGAAGTGCTAGCAGATGTGACCGTCGATTTCTGTGAAAGCAACCAAGCATCGTCGGGCGGAGCATGCAAACCGGTAGTTCCTAAAGCTATCCGGCTCATACCAAACCCACCGATCCATGCATCATTCCCATTACCTGGGGAAGGTGTCGACGAGAGTGATGGTGTCGTAGTCTGGGAAGGCGAGGCTCCTGAAGCACATGGCGCGTTTGCGGTGACGGTAGCCAGTACTGGTGACTCAGGCCCTTGGCTTACTGCAACATTGGAACCAAGTGACTCTGCTGAAGTGATAGTCTATCAATCAAGCGCAATCGGTATGTTTAGTTAGTGCGGCTCAAGCGAAGCTGAATTAATTCCCTCCAGGACCCTTCTTCGGTGCTACACAAATCAACATTCCCATGAGCAGCAGCCTAGTGCACAACATATGGCTACCTAGCTTGGTATCGAACGCCATGATCGTCTACAAAGCAGAGTTTGCGCATGAAGGAAACTGCGTTGGTCAGTTCTTTTATTTGACCAATGCGCTCATAAAAGTACTGAAATTTCTGGTCTCCTAGACCCCCTGTTGGCCCCCTTATTGGTTCACACATCCTCAGACGCTGAATCACATTTCCATCGGACGGTGTCGTCATCAACCGATGGTGTCAATCTGCACACCCATAACGCTGGACCATTCTTGGATGGCAAACGCGGGGTCAACCTGACGATTTATTCTTCAGGTGAATGCCATGTCGCCAAACTTCAACTTCGGGTTAATTGGCCGATGAGTATTGGGCGAATGGCCTCAAGGCTGTGGGCTGGCGTATTTGCGTGGGCTGTCGCCACTATAGCTGCCATGAATGCGTTGGCTTGGTACAATTGGGACGGTAGGTCGCGCTCGTTCGTCTGTTTCAGTGAATTGTTGCCCGAGGCTTAGCTATTCTGTTACTTTAGGTTCCCAGCAATTCCCAAGCGTTCAGAAAAGCTTTGAGTATACGACAAGAAGGTTTGCTGGCCCAGCTCTCGCAGGAGTTTCAACACTTGCTATTTTGCCGCTTCCCACCTCGTTCATGCTCGGCCTTAGTGGAGAACCTATATTCTTTGTGCTCGCTCCGATAACACTCTTGCTAGCCATGGCGTCCGTTGGTTGCACTTGCTTCATTCTGTCCGGGCTACAGTGGGCGCTCGGGAAGCTTTCCCAAATACTTATGGCCTTTGGGTATGTTCAAAGACTTCCCATGTTGCTGGTTTCTTACCGAAATGCAGTTTGTCAGCCGATGCGGATACACGACGACAGGCATTCGCTCGATCATCCTTAGTGTTTTATCTAACTCTAGCAGGTTTGGTGCTTGTGTTCATACCCTATCAAGCGGTGTATCTTGTCGCATTCATGCTACATTTGTGGGAGTGTAGCATTACACGAGTACATTTGAAGAGCTTGGGTGTCACCAAAGCTGGTGATCGTAATGTGGTAAGCTTTTGCATGGATAGTGATATAAATACTCAAACGCTAGATTGTCCCAGTTATCGCTGCATGCACAAGCATCTCACTTCCTCTTGATGCTGTTTTGGCTGCTGCCACTAGTTGCACCTGTACTGATAGTGTGGGCCCGGACTCTAGTTAACGCTGGGATAAACACCCCGTTCGACGGGGACCACAACATCCTGCATATTATGTTCGTCGTTATGTGTGTCGAGTTAGGCGGTAGTCGGGCTCTAGGTGCCACCTCCAGGTATGTCATCTCACCCAATATTTACGAGCCTTCTAACTCGACGCCGGCTTCCAGCTTGTCCCGAAACCTCTTGGCATCTTTTTACTTTGTAATGGGCTCTGTTGCCATCGTGCTGGGTGCCCGATACACCTATTTCTTGTACTTGTGTTTCAGCGTGTGCTGTGCTGTCTTTGTGATAGGGACCGTGGGCGACCGCCAAGTTGTGCGGGGTGTATCGCATTAACGTAGTTCCATGGGATTTGGTGTGTATTTATATGCGTGGATGCCAAGCGAGGACAGATGTGTATCTTTGTTGACCGCGGCCGGCATTTGACCCTGACATTCCCCTGAGGCACCCAACAAGGTCCCAACTTTTAGTTTTTAACTTCGTTTCCTTCTCGACACCTGTCTTCACCCTCGTCACCGTCCCCGTTTGCAGCTCAAAACTTTCTCGCTCTCTTTATCTCACATTCTCTTATTCTCAAGTACCCAGTTGTCTTGCTCTGCAATGCGTACCTCTTTTGTTGCTCTCCTTTCCTTCGCGGCCTCTGCGTTTGCATACCAGGTCACTTACCCTGGCGCAGCAGACAAGTGGTACGCTGGAGCTGTAAGTGTACTGTTGATCGCTCCTTTACAGCTGTTGATTGCCTAAAAAATCAGGTTACCAACAAGCTCACCTGGCAACGCGTGAACACTGACGCAGAGCAGTTCACCCTGGTTTTGGTCAACCAGGTAAGCCATTGGATTAGCAATTCCGATGCTGGGTTGGCTCATGGTTTATACAGGATCGTTCCCTGCTCCCAGTCAACAACCAGCAGTTGATCGCGACTGTACCGGGCTCTACTGGTACGATTGACGTGCCTGCTCCCTCGGGTGGTTTCCCGGTCGGCACCAACTTCCAGTACGTCACCGTTTACTTTATTTTAGTGGTTATCGAGTTTCCTGACCAGATTGTGTCCCACAGAGTCAACCTCGTCCAGTCTACTACAAATGTCAGCATGATCTATGCTCAGAGCCCCCAGTTCGACATTGTTACAGGAACGTCCACTGTCAGTGGCACCATGTCGTTGACGTGAGTACCCAAGCTTCTCCCAGAAACCCTTGTCTGATCATGGAAAATACTGCAGCTCCTCTGTTTCTCGCACCAATATGGTTGTCACCCAGAACCCAACCTCCGGGTCGGCTACTTCGACTGCCTCTGACATCAACCAGACGGGTGCTCCATCTAGCTCTACAAACGGTGCTATGTCGCTCGTTGCTCGGGCCTCGCCCGTGCTTGGTGCTGCTGCTGTTCTGGCTGCCTTCATGGCTTAAGAGCGCCCGCTAATGGGACTGTGACTCCTTTCGTCTGGTACTCTGCCTTGTTTTCTACGGACATCTGTGTTATTCCCATGTTTCGTTTTGCTGTCGCGCCGACTGTACATCTAGTCCCGCTACCTGCAAATGAAACTCGATAATTTTTGGTGCAATAAAAACTAGGGTAATCGTGTATTGAATGGGCAAGTTACTACCAACAAACAACACATCCGAAAGACAAAGGGTGTCAAGAATAAGCACAGTACTTTTTATCACGAAGTGTCCAAGTCAACGAGCGTTGGCGTAGAAAGAATAAAGAAAACTGCAGATTAAGGTGAGCTTTTTTAAGCCGAGGCAGTGGAAGTGGCGGTCAGCTCGTCAGACGTAACCGTGCGGTAATTGGTGCTGACGATGCTGCCGGTGAAAGACGGATCCACACCGATAGCTAGGGCGTATAGTTAGGGAGCCTGTTACCGAAACATTGCACAAAAAACAGACTTACTGATATATGCGAGCACGCCGTCGGAAACATCATCACCGATCAAGCTAGCACTAAACACAACTCCAGTCAGTATACAAAGCCCGCGGCGATGTTCAGTCGAGGGGGCACTCACTCAGCATAGGCGTTAAAACCATCAGCATTCTCCTCAGCCAAAATACTATCGTCGTCGTTGACGGTACGAACTTGAGTCGTGTTGACGTATGCAGGCTGAGCGAGGACCTGAGTGTTCATGGCTTCGTCAAAGAAGATCTGGCCGACGTGATGAACCTGTCCGGCGTGGCTGATGATAGAGCCGTTGGAGGCGACGCTGTAGTTGGTCTGGACCATCGTGTGGATGTGCACAGTACGACCGGTGTCTATAGGATCAAACGAATCAGTAAAAGGGTGGCGGACGCGGGTTAGGTGGGGGGCTTACAAAAGCCTGGGTAGATTGTCTTAAACTCGACGACGCCTCCAGCGCCAGTAGCCGCCCCACCACGAAGGAAAGTGTCTGCAATCTCGTTTAGCTACTGATACGATCATGTCAACGCATGCATGTGCTTACCTTGATCAGTCATCGAGGTAGATGTCATGCCAGATCCGCCGCCTGCCCCGCCAGTGGGTGCCGCCCCAGCGCTTCCAGACCCAGTGGCGTTCGTCAAAGGCAATGACATGCTGGCGGTGTCAGTGGGGAGTGACATAGTCATAGCATCGGTGCCATTCATGGTGCCATTTCCGCCGCTAGTGCCTCCAGGTGCCGAGAGAGAGGCAGAGCTGAAACCAGAGTACTGGCCGGTAGCCTATTGAAAAGCGAGTGCGACGTCAACAACAAATTCTGGGTATATGCGGTACGGCAAGACTCACGTTACAATTCCAGATCTCCACGAGCGCTTGCTCGAGAGGCTGACATGTAGAAATGTCCATGATTCCAATGTCAAGCACGAGATCGACGCCGCCCTGAGTCTCGCGCAAGTCATTGCGCAGCAACTCGTTGGCGACATAGTAAGGGCCCTCCGTGACTTCTGGAGCAGTTACGCAGGTAGACTAAGTAAACGAATTTTAGTATAATGCACACGGTTTTTTGTAGAAGGGGCGTACGTTCTGGAGAGTGGTGTAGGTTGGCGCGTCAGCGGTTGAAGTGGAAGTGCCAGTGATAGCAGAGCTGGAAGAGACGGCAGTAGCGGTCACAGCGGTGGTCGTGCCAGTGACAGCGGCAACGATGCCGGTAGCACCCGCGCTTGAAGCAGAACTTGTTGAGCATGTACCAGAGCCGCTGTGACGAGAGGCAGAGTGACCGTGGCTAAACGAAGAATGTCCATTTTGCTGTTGCTGTTGATGAGGCTGGCCTTGTTGCTGCTGAGGTTGGGCTTGTTGTTGATGTTGATGCTGGTCCCGACGGAAATGGCGCCCGTTCAACAGTGGCTCAGCGTTGCGCTTTGCCAAAGCTGCACGTTTGGCCTGGAGAAATCGAATAACTGTTGAGCAAGTGAACGAAACGTAGAACATGGAGCGCCTACCTTGCGCTTCGCGTTGAACTCAGCGATCTGAGGCGCGCAGTTGCGTGCAACAACATGGCGCTTATTAGCTTCAAGCTGGCGGCGGTTGAGTTCAGCACGGGGCAAGGGGTGGTGAACCTCTCCGGGATGTCCTACAATAAGCCCCGATGATTCAGTTTGGTGGTATCTACCCTAGTGACTTGAGTACTTACCACTTGCTAGGGAGGCGACAGCGACAAGGCCGGCAGCAACGATTCCGACAGTCTTTGAGAGCATAATGGGTGAATATGGTTTAGATAGGGTGAAAGGTCCGCAGTGAAGAGTTTAGAGAGGGGAACAATAATTGTTTTGAGTAAATCGGACGGAACCTACTTCGTTTTATACTTGTCGAATTGGGGGGTCGAGATTGGCTCGGTTACTCTTTCACACAGAAAACTCCGTCTGCTGTCATCCGCAGTAGTAGAAACAAGCAGGTATCGCTTGTAGTAAGTGGTCTTCGGTGTATATGCTTTCAGAAAGATTATGCGCACAAGAGTAGCTATTTCCGCCGTAATTTGCCAAGCCATAGCTATTGTCGCCGGCAGCTGCGGATCCAAGCATACAGGATACGCCAAAGAGATGTCTCGGATACCATGAGTGGGCAGTCCAGTTTCCGCAGTAAACTGATTTCGTTGTATGAAATACCTGCTAATTCAGGTGAAAGTGGGACGAAATGCGAGTAATGCTGTTGGTCGTTTAAACAGATGCGCAGCCAGCAGCAAGGGTAAAGGGGGAACATTCAGGAAGCCAACAATATTCCGTCATGAAGGTCTCGAGGCAGTGGATTCATTTGCCAAGGAATGGTCGTTTCAAACAAAGCTCAACAATAGGCGCTTGCGAGCACTCATGGTTTCAAGGCACGTGACATAACGGCTATCAACACTGGTTACTACCGCCGCCACCCTTGGGTAGAACGGATGCCCACTCAGTCAAACGAAACTACTAGAGCTCTCCAGACGCTAGTTCAACATGTATCGAGGGCGTTCTACGAATCTCGGTTTGTGGTTGTAATGGACCAACTTGCTAGGCTTCCTGTGTATGTCTCTTCTCTAGTTTTGCAGAAACGTCTGTTGTCTTAGATCTCAATCCGCATGATGTGGACTTTAGTATCAAAGAAGAAGAGCTCGCAGGCCGAGTCGGTGTAACTTTGAAGGAGCTGAATAAGGTCACAGCAGTACTCACCAACGACAGGCTCATCAAAGTGTGGGCATATGGACTCCATAGCGATACTATGCGACAGGCGGCTGAACTCATTCTGTTCTAGGTACCGACAGAACGAACTTAAGTCTGAACGCGCACAACGTGCAGTCCCTCGGTCCTACTATTGGATCGACTACCAAAGCTTCTGCAATGTCGTCAAGTGGCGCATCTCTGCCATGCGACGTGGGATTGACCAAAAGCTCAGAAACGTGAGTATGATTCTCCCCTGGTTGATTTTGGATCTGTTTACCTGGTTTTGCTAGGAATTGGACAACAAGGGCTACATTTGTACCCAATGTCAAAAGAGTTTCACTCCCCTGGACGTTGATAGGTTATTCGATTTCACTCGAAATGCCTTTCTATGCGACATTTGTGGGGGCGAGTTGACGGATAACGAAAATGCGGAAAACGTTCGGGGTGGTAAAGATCGTATGCAGAGGTTTAACACCCAAACTACGCATATTGTCGAAGGACTGCGCAAGGTCGAATCAGCGGTGATGAGCACGTAAGTCTAGGCGTTGTGGCTTTACTCACAAAACCAACAATTTAATTATATCCTTCAGGGTTGATGTAGCAGAATGGGTGCGCAAGAATGCTACAGCCGCTGCTCCTGACGGTACACCAGTGGACGACGGGCTACAGATAGCGGGTGCCAACGGAACTGGCAAAGCCCAGCTAACTCGAGTCAGTGTCATTATGGAAGATGACAAGACCGACGAGGCACTGCGCCGTGAACGAGAAAAGAAGGCGGACGCGAAAAGGTGAGTCATGATCCGGTTGGTATAAGATACTTGTTCTCACGGGCTCAACAACAGGCAGCAAAATGCGTTACCTGAGTGGCATCTGCAGAGTACCGTGTCTGGTCATTTAACCACGCTTGGGTTGAAGAACGAGGCTCAGAACGCTCAATATTCGCTGGGCGCTCCCGATCAGACCCAAACCGACAGGAAGCCCTTTACTCAGGGAGAAGGTAAGTTATCACAACGGACTTGAGGAGGAAAACTAACCTACACTCCTTTAGTTGACCTGGATTCATATTATTCTTCGCTCAACAAAAACGGCGATTCGCAGGACTCGGATGCCTCCCCTTCATCAGTTAGTCCACCTGCGAATTCACAATCATCCTTCTTGGGAAAGCGCGAGCGAGATACCGAGGGGGATGACGAGAGGCTACTCAAGATGCAAAAGACAGCTAGCTCAGGCGGCGACGAGACCACAAACCCAGTTGTATACGGTAAGCACATACGATTTTAAAACCAACGGCTGTAAGCTAAAGCCTGACGTTTTTCAGTTGCCGGAGAAGCTAAACGCTTCCTAGAGATAACTGATGCTGAGCAGGAGATGATGACACCGGAAGAGTATGAGGCATATGCAGAGTTGATGGTAACGCTATCATGAGTGCCATCCAAACTTTCTCCATACATTTTTGTATCTTAATGTTGTATCCTCTCGATAATACACTCGGCGTTCGCCTCCTTTGGCGGGATCACAGTTTGCTACAACCTCATGCGAGTAAATGAGCTCGGGAAACTTGGAGCAAAGCCATCAGTGTCCGTATGTCACGTGATGAGCTGGAAATAAACTGATGGTTGTCCACATTCTACGCACTGCTCCAAGTCGTTATTTCTATACTGTTTAGTATCATGAGCACCCCTCGATCAATGGTCAATACAACCTGAAGCTCTACTGCCATACATTGTCTTACTTTTGTTCCAGGCGATTGGGTGGGCATCGCTTCTCTTTGCTGGAGGGATTTCAGTGAGCAGGCTGCGTTCTTAGGAGAGTGAAATACAACTAAACCATAGTCCTTTTTCCCAAATTTAGTTCTATTATGCCAAGAAGGTGAGTTGCCATCGAGCTGAACGGTAATATGGACTTATGTCGTTTTTCATTTCAGGAAATAGATAATCGTCGAAAGTTACAGAGGGATAGAAGGAAAAGGCCAACGGATATTAAAGAGTGTAAGCCGCATTGTATACTTTTCTAGGACGTCGGGTCCGCCTGCCTACTATTGTACTGTCTCACGTTTGATATTTTATGATATTTGTAGGGTACGACGGGACAGAGGCATCTCCTACATCTAGACCCCCGTCTGATTCTAATAGCACGGGCTCAAAAACTTGAAATCGTAATTGCTAGTCAACTATGGATTAATCGTCCAGGAATGGGTCAACATATGCGCGCTTTGTACTCGAGTAGCTTGTTTTACCTGACCATTAAATACAGTTCTATATTACTTTTTATCTCGTATCCTGTGCTATGCTACCATATCCATCAACGTTATCTGTTTTTCGGGTGTTTTCTCTGCCTTCATCCGAGATTGGTCCATCAGGTATTGCAAGGTACTCGAGTTATCTTCACATCTAGAATCTCAACGTCAGTAAGAGTTCCCACCCAAAGTAACCGGGACCGAACGTACCTCCGAGCAATTGTTTGTTGAAAGTCTAGCATGCTCTTCTGAATGAGCCGGAATGTACTCGCATACTCGGACGAGTGGTCTCGAAGATATCGGCCCTGAGTGACCAACAATGAGTTGATCCAGAGTAGGTCGAACTCCATGTGGGGTGAAGTTTCAGCATGCTCCCCAACAAACTGGAGCAAGGCTGGAAGGTATACGGTCGGGATTTGGCGAGATATAAGGGCAATATTACTGGTTGGGACTGACTCGAATATTCTTCGTAGCAGGTCCTTCTCGTTTAGGCGGAAAGCCATCACAAGAGCCTTCAGGTAGTCTTTCGCTGCCAGTACTTCGAGAGTAGACTGAGGCGTAATGTCGAGGTCGATATCAAAAGGATCGAATGCAACGGTGTCGTCGATAGAATATACCAATAGACCCTCGGTAGAGGCGGCAGCCCACGAACGGCCAGTGGGAGAAAAGCGTACGCATTTCGTGCGCGCTTCTTGTCGCGTTCGTCGTTTTGATAAATCGCCGCGCTGAGTGCCAGGTAGGGAATGGTCGATTCGGTCTTCGAGCTCGCTTTCATCTCCCTGGTTGTCAATGAGTTCCTCAGGCCCAGCAGAAGTCAGTTTGCGGCTGTCGAGGAATTCTTGGATACCGTCGAGCGACAAGTTGTCTGAAATCTGAAACTTCTTGACCATGACCCCTTCACGCACATCGTACATGACGACGTATTTGCTGTTTCCTCCAGCAATAACGCACGCGCCGTCCGCCGTATATGCGATACTGTTGAACGACTTCCCAGAGGAGGAGTTGGCAGCGGTAATCCTGTCACCCACTTTCCGGCCCCCAGCGATATCCCTTCGCGCCTCAATCACGTTCGTCTGCTTTCCTTCGGCAACGTCCCAAAACATGACTTGGCCATCGAGGCTAGTCGCAGCAATTTCTCGACCATCTGGCTTGAATGCGAGAGCCAGCACCTCCGAGCCCAGCTGAAACGGTTCGACGGCACGCGAACGACCAAACACATTCCATATGCGAATAGATTTGTCCCAAGAGGCACTGGCGAGTTGATTACCGGTAGGCGAAAAGGCTAACGCGCTGATTGGGCCTTCGTGCCCAGTAAGGACGTCAAGCAGTTTGCCTGTCTGAACAGACCACATGAAGACCTCGAATGAGTCGGTGGAACCTGCGGCTACGACCTCACCACTCGGATCGACAGCAAGGCTCGAGAACTGAACTGGGGAAGGGGACGTGAAGGTTCTGAAATTTCGATATCGAACAAGGTCGTAGGCTCGGACCGTTCCGTCGAGGGAGGCTGTAAAAAGCACTTGTCCCTGTTTTGCGAACTCGACAGCCGAGACTGCAGAGGTATGCTCGGTGAACGTTACGAAGCAAAAGCCCGACCTAGTGTTCCAGATTTTCGTCTTTCCATCATCGCCCCCGGTTGCTATATGTTGGCCGTCGTGCGAGAACGACAGCGTATTCATGTCGAAATAGTGTCCTTGCTGCTTGAGTACGTAGGACTCGGACTGCCACTCCCAGACGAGAAGCTGCCCCAGTTTTGTAGCACCAAATGCCAGCCATTCTCCACTCGGATTGACGGCGACTGATGATATGCGTTCTTGAGATATGCTAAGGGTGTGGATATTTGTAAAACTTGGCATTTCCCAGAAGCCAAAGAATCCAGTGGAAAAGCCAACGATGAGAGAGTTGAGCCGTGGGTGAAACGTCGAACAGACCACCTTGGTGTGATTCTGGTTAAAGAAGTGTCTCTCGCTGATTCCCCACCTCGTCTGAGCGATCTCGTTGGCCTGCTGGGAGACAGTGGCAAGACTAGTTGAAGGGCCCGCGTCGTCAGAACCATCAGAATCTTCGTCTGCGATGCGTTTCGCCTGCCAGGTGAACACCGCTCCATCACGACTAACGGTATATATCTAGGAGAATGAGTTATTGACAAGAACCTGATGTAATGAGCTATAGACGTACGGTTCGGTGGTCTTGCGAGAAATATGCATTGATGACAACATCACGGTGTCCGGCAAACGTCTTCGGTCTAAACCCTTCGATAGGATTGAGGGAGAACAATCGGGCTGTCATGTCCCGGGACGTCGTTAGGAAAAACCTTCACAGTTTCAGTAAGGAGAAACGCCAACATAAAACAAGGCAACATACTGAGAATCTCTTGACCACTCTATACTGATAACCTCGTCATGGTGGCCAGTGTAAGTTCGGTGTAGAACAAAAGGCGCAAATTCTCGTAGCAAATGGTTCGGGGTCTTCCAGACTTGTATATGCGATTCGTGTGTAACGGCTATGTATCTGGAAGATGTTACTAAGATAAACCCAATACCTGAGAGAACACTCACTTAGAGTCGGGAGAAAATTTGATGGCATGGACTGGCTTCTTAAAATTGAAGTGATGCAGGACGACGCCCATGCGAAAGTTTACAAGCAAAGCCCTGCCATCTTTCAGTACCAGAGTATTGTCAGTGGCTAGAATCCTCAAGTTGTGGAGTTTTGGCTTACCTTCGTCAACAGAAATCAACAGATTGGAGTTTGGACTCAATGCTATAACAGCAATGTTTTTCCTGTTCTCAAAGGGCAATGTTTTTGACTTGTTGCTGGCAAAGATACGTCAATTTCTGAAGGGGGTTAACAGTATATCAAATACTCACTTTACAAGGTCAAAAACAGACACCCGGTTTCCCACTGGGCTTAGAATGGTGTTTCCATCGGACGTAAACAAAATATTTCCTTGACGGTAAACAGTCCCACATAGATTCGAGAACTACTTTGGTTAGGATTAGTGTCTTATTGTAATATCAATCACTTACTCTGAAGTTTCCGGACATGGCCCTATCGTAGTCGAAGGAAGTAGGGAAGTTAGAAAACTTTGCAGAATTGGCTAATTACTTCTGCAGATCAAACATTTCAAATACCTCACCGCACCCGGTCACTTGTCTTAACCGACGATCGGCCAACGACCATCTCACGCTGCTCGATTGTTTCTTGTTGTCGTGCAGTGCCATCTCATCTCATCTCATTCTTACACTAAACTTCACTTAAAATGCAAAGAGTACTGTTCTCCGGCTTGAGCAAGGCTCGCGTGAGGCCCGGCGTGCAACACTTCCAATCTAGACTCAAATCCAGCAAACCCGACCTCTCTGACCCGTACCCCTTGCCTCTGTCCAAAGACGTACCTCAAGTCGAGTCGACCTCAGACATTTTGGATGAGTCGCTGTTACCTTCTCCAATTGTTCGGCACAACGAGTCCTTGTCTTCCTTACGAGCGCGCCTCGTATACCAAACTCGAAAGCGCGGGACACTAGAGTCTGACCTGCTGCTGAGCACTTTCGCGAAGGAAAATCTTCCTGTGATGTCGGAGGCGGAGCTTCGAGAGTTTGACAAGGTAATGTTAACGCAACCGAGTGCGCTTATGGTTTCTCACCTCTGTATCCTTAGCTACTTGACGAACCTGACTGGGACATCTATTACTGGTCAATCGACAAACGACAGCCCCCAAAGCGGTGGGCGAGTACAGCACTGCTGGAAAAGCTTCGCGTACATGCCAGAAATGAGGGAAAGGTTGTGCGAAGCATGCCTGCGCTTGGTAGTTGGGCTTCTACTCTTTCGTCCTCGAGTTAGCCGGTTGTATCCACGAGCTGCGACAATCACAAGCTCCATTAAAAACTGCCCAGTTTCTCTAAACGACGGTGAAGTTTGGTCACTATTCGTAAATCCAGAACGTGAATGTTAGATTGACAAAGTATACAGCAGTTAAATGCGTAGGCGCAGTACATCTTTGGCAAAGGCGTGTTACACTACTACTGTGGAAATATTGTAGGAGATGAGTGTCATAAGTCATAGCAAGATCTATAAGCAAAACCACAAAACATTACACAGCTGGAGCAGGCCTGTCCTCTGGCACTTCTGACCGCTTCCACCGTGACAAACGCAAATCGTATCGGTTCAGCAGTAACCTCTCCACCCAACCGCCGGGCGGGAAAGCCTTTTCCCACTGATTGTGCAAGTGCACCGAAAATACGTTGCTGAGAGCAACGTCCAGTTCGCCTCTTTCGGCCATCCCTGTCCTATCTCCCCCATTCACCCTGCCTTCCCCCCATTTCGAAGGATCCTTTTTGAAAGGGTCTGGCAGTCGGTTGTCGAGACGGCAGCTACGACCGTCTGAAAAGCAAAAGGGCAGAACTTTGAATGGCTGAATGCCCTCGTGTACAAGTCGTCGCCATACTTTGAAGTACAACGAAGAACCCCAGTCGGTGGTCCCAGGTCGCGGCGGGGGAGAGTTACTGATAATATGAAAGGCTTCGCATAGATATGGGGAATGCTTGTAGAAGTGCATTAAAGCACCGTTTAACGGGGTATACTTTTTGTCTTTGATGTAGGTTAGAACAAATTGAGTGTTTGGGGCTGTTAAGCACGTACCATAACAGTCCCATTGGGTAACAAACTCATGCTCCAACAGAGGGGTAAGGTCCCTCGTGAGCAGTGAGTCCATGTCAATCCACACGCCCCCCTCAGCCCAGGTGACAAGTAGACGAATCAAATCACCATCAATCCATGCTCGGCTGTCCTTTTGGTGCAGTAGATGGGAACCTTCAAGCTTCGTCCCTTTTGCCAACTGGTCGACATCGACGCGTCGAACCTGAAAAACGCTACTGGGATACTTTGCGGCAAACTGCATCACAAACTTATTGGTGTGCAGGTCTCCGTCTGACCATAGGATGAGGGTGGAATGTGATAAGTCTTGGGTCGCAAAAAAGGATTTCAGCATCCAAGCTTGTCGTTCGCCAAAAGGCCTAAGATGCTTTCGCCAGTAAGTGTGAAAATAGGTGTGATGTCTGGCGTCATCTGTCGGTACAGCGCCTCGCCCAATGGTACCAGCAAAGTCGTAGCAGTCCATGCCCATGCGTAATGGCACGCCCGCCTGAATTTCCCATCGTTTTCGTCTGTCGAGTGCCCAGGTCGCGTTATATTCGGTTTGCGCCATTTTTTCCGCCCGAAAACACCCAGCGAGCGGCTCTAGCTTCAAGACTTCGTTCTTGATCCAGCTTCGCCGAAATAGCATGATTTCAACGTGCGGCTCCCAAAGACCCCAAAAGAGTAAAACGCATAAAGCCAAGAATCCGAGAACCCATTTTGAAAATGACGTCCAGGTTCTTGGACGACGAGGGAGACCGAAGTGAATTCTCCTTCGCCGCTTTGAAGGGCCAGCAGCACGGTAGGCGGCAGAATCAGGAGACTCCGAGCGTCGGTGGCTTAGAGGTGGGTGTGAATGACTGTGTCCATTCCCGGGGACGCTGTAAGGGTCATAAATGGGAAGTCTGACAGAGGCGGCGCGAGGTCGTTGCATGTTCAAACGTTATGGTCCGTGTGTGCCTTCGTTGACCAATCAAACGAAGCAGATCTTGCACAGACTAGTGGGTGAGGTCGTTGATACTGAATCTGTAGTATATGAGCCGTGGCGCCAACACCTTGTACAAGAAGAACTCACTAGGTGTGCCAAGTATATCCAGCCTATTCTATCCACCTATACAAAATATCAACTGGCAAAACCTGTATTGGGATTGTTATGATATGTGTGCGGAAAGTAAGAAAACCCTACATACTCGAACCCAAGGGCGGCCGTTCAAAGTTGCAATGTAATCTGAACTAGGAGCATGCGCAAGTGAAGCTACGAGTGCGGCCGACCAAGGGATAGCGTGGTTGCAGTTAGTGAGGTAAAAAGAACTAAACTAGGTCATCAATTGTAACGTGCCATCTTGACGCGTGAAGTGCGCGCCGGCGCTTGCAAAATGCCTCCTTTGAAATTCATAACAAAACTTCGCCTTCAAGACCAATGGTGAAGGGATGAGCAGCAAAAATCATGGATTGTAATACCAATACATTGAATAGCGGTACGCGAATGTGAAGGAAAAGCAAAGGCTCGGTTTGAACCGAGGAGCGAAGTGAACAAGATAATAGCGTTAGGCCTGAACAACATTCTCAAAATACAGAGCGTAAAAATAAAGGGGAACCCACAATTCGCGTAACCACCAAAAAAGGCACGGCATGAAAATCCTAACTCTCACCACTTCATAATATCTCCCTCCCCTCTCACCCATACCCCTCCCGCCATAGTCACTTCTCATTCACCCATTTACCTCTGCGGTCCCGCCCCACGTCCGGCAGGTCCACCTCGCTGACCGTTATTGGCCCCACCGCCTCGAGGTTGGCCACGGCCATGGTTCATTGGAGCACCGCCGTTGCGAGCCTGCTGGGAAGATTGCTGGGTTGCTTGACCGTTGGCGCTCGCGCGATGATTGCTGGATTCGGGGGGTGCAGTGGTTCGAGTAGCGTTCTTTTGTCCCACGGGCTCGTCCATAACACTAGGAGCAACATATAAGCTCTTGTTGATTTCCGCAGGGATGGGCTGGATTTCCGTTCCTAGCTCTTGCTCAATTCGATACAAGTTGAAGCGGTCCTCATAAGTTATAAGGTTGATGGCCAGCCCAAGGTGTCCGAAACGACCAGACCGACCAATACGATGAAGATAGGTCTCTGATTGTTTTGGGAAGTCGAAGTTAATCACCACGTTGACCGCCTGAATGTCAATACCGCGCGTCAAGAGATCTGTCGTAAACAATAATTAGAGAATGCCTGCGATAAGTCTGGATAAGTCTGGATTACTTACCTGAGCAAACTAAGTTGCGACAAACACCATTGCGGAAATCGTGGAAGACACGGTTACGAGCTGACTGGATCATCTTTGCATGCGAGTAAAAGCAAGAGTACCCAAGCTCAGTGACTTTTTTAGCGAGTAGTTCGACGCGGTTTGTCGAATTGCAGAATATGATAGATTGATTAATTTGCAGCTAGATATTCATTTCTCAGTAAATAGCGGCTATAAGGGCGTACGCTCATACCTTTGCGAATAGAGTATTCAGACAATGAACCTTTTGGCGCTCCTCAACGAACGCATAATATTGTGTTACACCACGAAGTGTCAGTTCATCCATAAGATTGATCTCGTGAGGATTGTTCATGTGCTTGTCCTGCAAAAAACATATGAATAAACTGGCCTAGCATACAGGCTCGAAACTATTCCCACCTTGAATTGTTTGACAATCATCGGGAACGTCGCGCTAAACAGCATAACCTGTCGGTCGGCTGGGACAAACGACAAGAGCTGTTCCATGACGGGAGTGAATTCTGGGGATAAAAGCTTGTCTGCTTCGTCCATAACGAAGACGCGACATGCTGATAGATCGGCAACCTGCTTGCCCGCGAGGTCTAAGATTCGACCAGGCGTCCCGACTAGGACGTGGACAGCTTCTGAAAGACGAATGATGTCGTCCTTCAACGTTGTTCCGCCAGTAGTAACCATGACATTGATGCCCATATGTTTTCCCAAGTTTTTGCAGACTTGAGCGGTTTGTAAGGCAAGCTCTCGGGTGGGTGTGAGTAACATAGCCTGTATCTTGGGTTTAGCTGGATCTACTTGCTGCAGCGACGGGATCGTGAATGCTGCGGTCTTGCCAGTGCCATTCTTCGCACGAGCGAGAATGTCACGCCCGGTGAGTGCAACAGGGATAGCTTCTTCCTGAATAGGGGAAGGGCGCTCAAAGCCGGCCTCAAAAATGCCCATAAGTAGTTCACGTCGTAACGCCATATCTTCGAATTCAAGCCCTTTGGTGGCAGTTACATCCTGCAATACAATATTAGGTACACGCAAGGACAAAGCTGAGAATTGCGCACGCACTTCGGTTTGGGGACGATCATCTTTGGGTGGAGCACGGAGCCCAGCCTTCCAGTCGGCGTTATTTCTGATAAAGCAGGACACATTGAGCTGCGCAAACAAAATTGTACATATCACTTACGTGGATGAAGCAGTTGGTGTGGATGCCATGGGGAGTTAGGATAGGAGAACGCGACCGACAAGAGTTACAATTGAAAGAGGATATTACAGTGGCGCCGAAATAGCACCGTTGCGAGTCAGAATACTTGGAGCTACTTGACGATTGCTGGAGACGTTTGAGATAGGAGAAGTCGGAGAGTTCTTCGTTATAGCAAGGGAACTGATTTATTTCGCGTTTGATGAATTTAACGAGGATGGGTCCGCGAAAGATGTTGCAGCAATTGCAACTGATTGTGTTTCGGTGGGTTGTGGTGGAGTAAGGCTTTGACGATGACTTTGAAGGTAACTCAGCCGAGCAAAAGGTGGGCAGCAAAGGGGTTGGCGCGTGCCCGCGGACCCATTTCCCTGAGTTAAACGCCGTGGCTACGCTGACTAGCAAAATGGAACAAACAACCCACATAAAATGTCAACATACAATTCAGATACCTAAAACATAAAATGAATCTATTGAGAGACAAGAAACCTGAGATCCACAGTTGTCTTGACACAAGACCGATGTTCATGGGAGTTCACCCTCGAACCTATTACATCCTACTTCAATCAAGAAATCTTCAATATACTCCTGGCGGCTCTTTGTATGCCTATAAAATGGTGAGAATGGGGGTAAAGTCGATTTTTCCGCTCCATATTTGCAAACCCGCGTATGTTGTGCATCCGAGAGGGATGTATGCACAAACCGGAGAATGTAGCATTGCAGCTCAGGTGCCAGCCTTGTCCATGGAAAGGCTAGTGTTTTAGAATTGCTTGAGCGCCCATGGTACTCAGCTCCTAACAATAATGTTCTAGCATAACCCAAAAGCGCCTTGGATTCAGCCTCCACTTTTCTCAAGTAGACCTGATTGCGGGCGAGCGCAATTGTGAGCGCCTGTCGTATCGTGTCGCCCAAAGTGACGTCGGGTATCATATCGCCGTCCTCATCTTCTTCTGCCTCAGCTACCGAGTTCGCATAGGCCTCCATTATGCATAAAGTAGTGTTGCTGACAAGGAGCTCGCTGACTAACTCCTTTAAGCCCCTATTAGAGAGTGAATTCCCGTTGAGATGAAGGGTGCGAAGTCCGTAGCAGGCAGGTGAGGAAAGGAACCTGCTAAGCACAGGAAGAGAAGATTGTGTGAGACCGATGCTTGAGAGTTGCATCTCACGTAGATAAGGTGCATTAAGTCTTTCTAGGCAGATTCTGAGGAATTTATCGGTGAGGGTATCGTTGTTTGTTAAAACCAGGGTTTGGATTCTCGATGAATTCAGCCCAGCTGTGAACTTCTGGACGGCACCGCTTGACCCAATGAACATGTTCTGGGATCGATCACTATGGTTATAAAGTATCAACTGACACGTTCAAAGGACACACTCACCCCCATTAAAAAGAGTCTCCGCAACGAAGTATTGTTATCAATATATCGCGAGAGAAGCATAAGACCCCAATCGCTGATGCCACAGTTGTTAAGGTTGAGCTCCTGGACGCAGTTTTTGTGCTGGTCAAGGCAGAGGTGCTCGATAATGAGTGACAAACCACCGTCGCCCAGAGGGTTGTGTCCCAGATTGATATTTGTGGCTCGGGGCACTAGCTGCATGCGCTGCACAACGAGTTCTGCGCCTATGCAAGTATTAATTATACATTGCGAAACAAATCTAGTGAAATATCTCTACCTTGTCGGCCCTTCAGCCCATAGTCATATAGCTCCACGTGTGTCTTAGAGGTCAAATCATGATTAGTTTTCGGACGTGCAAGAGCGTATAAGAAGTCGCGCATAGTTGACGATTGAATATCTAGCAGTATTGTAGTAGCGAGGACGAGATAATGTTCAGTTCAATGTAAATAATAGCAGCGAGAGAAAGAGCAGGTAGTTTGACAAGCGTGGGCAGCTCAGTGGTGAGGATCAGTCCAAGCATTAACAAACAACATGACGTCAGTTAACTACTGTTGCTCAGACGAATACTTAATAGTAGTTCGACCTAAGCATGAACCGACTGCGGAGAGCTAGCATACATTCTATATTAGGGAGAGCATGTGGTTACTAAACACGACGACTCGTAAAAAAACAAAGCATGTTTCCATAGATAGCGCTGATCAAGAAAGTAGAAACCAAAACTAAGCTGCATACAAAGATCACCAAGTTTGCTGATTACTCTATCTCAGAAGGGGCCGGGGATGCGCGAGCTTGCGGTTGGGTGCGCTTTCGACCCAGGGGTAAACCCCAATTGCTTGCGATGTTAGCCAAAGTGCTGCCCGCGCTTACACCTGGGGCCATAGACGTCGGCCGCCTCCGGGATAACACCACACTACTCATGCCATCGAATGCTGAGCCAGAAGGTGATGGTGTGCTAGCGTCCTCGGGGGTCGCTGTTGAGCTTGTCACGGGCACAGCTGGATCGGACAAAGCGGTGGTCGGAGCAGCCTTGTTCGGCCCGTTTAGATGTAGCGGACGAACACTAGACGCTACTTGAGCACCGATCCATAGAGGTAGAAATTGTGCAACTCACGAAGATAAAGAGGTAGTACGAGACCGGGACCTCTCAGCATTATGCGCATTCGACAGGACTGACGGCGGACGAGGGGTGCTAGGTGTAGGTGCCTGTGCGAGTACCCTCGAAAGGGAGGACGGCCCTGCAGAAGGACTTACACTTAATTTCCCAAAATAGCGGGGCGCAGCAGATGGGGATGGAGTCCTCGGCCCAGACCTCAAGACGGAAGGCGCCTCAGCTCCGATTGGTAGGCCGTCTCGTTCAGGAATGGGAAGTGGCAAGGCTGTGGCCAGAGCGGTAGTCTCGCTCCACGATGAGATGCGTTCCCTAGCCTCATATGACGCGATTGAGAGTGGTCGAATGGTAGTTGAAATCGTGCGTTTTTTGGCTGCGTTACTTGGTTGGGTCCAATCCTCGACGTCTAGTAGGTAAAACTTGACTCCGTCTCCCAGTCTGGAATGATGTAAGTTATCGAACTCGAGTACGTTAGCCAACAAAGAAACTTACCCAAAGGGATTGCCGTCCGGTTGCTTTGATGGGAGCATGTTAGCCACTAGCATTATTTGATTAAATGAGACGAAATCCTACCTTACTGTCTGCAATCCTTTCAGTGATAGATAAAATCCGAGCAACGATCCATTCGCGCGATTTCAAGAGCTCACTAATATCCTCGGTCGCATTCAAAAAGTAATGAGGGAACGCCACTACACAAAATAATTTTAGTAGTTGAATCTTACGACGTGAGTCAAATCATTACCGTTGAACGCAGCCCACGGCTTTGCGATTGAGTTCCTTGTAGGCAAGAAAAGAGCCAAATCACCACGTCCGAAGTTCCGGAACGTAATTTTGCTCTTGGACCGCTCACTAATTCAGACGACAGGTAAGAAATCCAATACAGTATGGCCTGTCGAATAAAGACTCACCGATACTCTTTAGATAGTTTCAGATACTTGCGAGAATTAGAGCCAATTCTCATCACAGCCTCGTCGAGTGTCTGCGGATTAAAAGTGTGGAGTACATCAAGAGTGGCTTGAGGATTCGAAGCATCAAACTCGGATAGCAAGGCAGGCGGCTCGGTCGTAATCGCAGGTGGAGAGGGTGCTTCGGGCGATTGAATTGTGTTTGGATCCATTCCGTTTGGATTGACCTTGGATGCTTTGAGAATGCTGCTGGCGGTGGAAAGTGTCTGACTATGAGAATTGTATAGTGTTCGAGCTGCAGACGCGAGTTTGACGGCCGTGTCATTCAAGGATTCGACTTTGGCCCTCAAGCCGACGTTTTCTTCTTTAGTTTGTGTGACGTCTGGCTGAGGTACTTTTGTGCTGAGCGTGGCCTGGGAAGCATTTAGAGCCTGTCGAAGTTCTGCAACTTGTTGCTCTAGCACAGCTACAATTTTAACATTAGATCGGTATATTCAGTCTCGGTTCATCGCAACTCACCTCGATCCCCATCTGTCTCCGCAATATGATCGCGCAAGGAACGCTCCGCAATACTAGCTTGCTCCCTAAACACCACTTCCTTATCTCGGATAGCAGTATTCAACCCATCCCGTTCACGTCGAACCAGCTGAAGCTCCTCCTGCAGTTGTTTATTTTGCGCCTGCAGAAGTTCCAAAGTGGTCGCGGATTCGGTTCTCTCCCGCTCTAGCGTGTCCAATCGGTCCTGAGCTACCACATCCTTACTCTGAGCTCCAGACCGCAACATGTTCACCTCCCGCTGCAGCGTAGAATAAGATTGTTCGGTGTCCCTGAGCCGCTTCTCAAGACCCTGTCGAGCGGTGAGTTCCGTCGAATGCTTTGCGCGAGTAACATCAAGCTCGATCTCCAGTCGTTCCAAGCGAATTCGGTTTGCGGTTGCGGAGGCTGTTTCCTCGCGCAGGTGCTCCAATTCGCTCTTGAGAGCTGCAGTTTCTCGCTGAAAGATGATATCCTGCTCGGTCTTGGCCGCTCGGGCCTCGCGGAGCTGTTCAATTACCTCTTGCATGCCCGACGTATCTGTCGTGGCTAATAAATAGGGTTAAGAAACTTTTCACAAGCGAGGAATCAAGACTTACATTGTCTCCTAGACTGGTAAATGCGTGACGCAGACAAAACTATAACTCACGATTAGTTTGCGCTTAGCCGCTATCAGATCAGACCTACCAGCTCTCTCCGCAAGTCGATCAAAGTCTGACTCCAAGTTATCGAGTTTCGAAATGAGCCGCTCGAATGCTAGTCTAGCTTCCGAGGCCGGATTCGATACGTCTGGCGGAAGCGCACTTGAAGTCCTTTCGATCTGTGATACAAGTTCTAAGAAAGCTGAAACCACCGCCCAATTCAGTAACTAAAATGGTTTCCATAGTTGTGTATGCGTACTTGCAATGTCCTGGCGCTCCAGACCGATAGAAAGCTCTCCGCCACCGCTAGTAGAGATCTCCAAGGTAGGGGCGGGTTCTTCCATCCCACGAGGGTCAAAGGGAAGCTGACCATGAACTTCACTTCGATACACTTGACGCCGCTTTCGCTCATGTGAGGATAACTTTGCTAAAACTTCTGCAATAGCTTGAGCTTTATCCATGAAAAATCTACCTGGAGTTACACGAATACGTCAGTAGCGTCACGGGTTAGTTTAATGTCAACTTACTAAATTCACGTCTACGGACAACCTCCACAACAGTGGCTCCATACATGTAAAGCATATTGCGCAACCGCTGCAAGTGAGGAAAACCTCCTTTCTGACGAAAGTCAATCTCCAATGTCGCAAGGGCCTCTGGTATACCTGACATCAAGTGGTGGATGTCTGAAACCCCTGCGAGGAAAGAGAAGACGTGCTCGGTGGATTTGTTCTGTCCGCCCAGATCATCAGATTACGGCCGTAATAGAGGAAACGGCGTTGCAGTACCTTGATTTCGCACATGTCTTGATAGAGCTGTGCTAACCTTGGCTCATCTAGTGTGTTGGTTACTGAATTGCCAGATGTTCATCATACCATCTATAGAAAAGACAAGCGCGCCTCACCTGTGCCACCGCTCTTCAAGCTGTTTAGGTAGTCCTCGGCCTGCTTGACGCATAGCGTAGCCTCGTCGAGGCTGTTATTAGGTGTAAATTTAATGGTCAACGAGCAGATTACGCAGAAGAAAGGCTCTTACTATGAGGTATCGAGCTGTGATTTTAATTCGGACACACTCGCAACGAGGTGGCTGAAGGAATCAACTGACGAGTTATATCGAGCCAGCAACTCGCCTTGATAAAGTCAGACTTCTTATTCGAAAGCAAAATGGAGTACCCACTATGAAGCCGCGTGCAAGACTCAGCTACCGTCTGCATCTTGGAGTTGGATACGTAATCCCCTAGCGTTCTTTCCCGTCCAGTGGCCTCTACCCCACGTCTTACTACAGCCGACAGAAATTCGGGGTGAACCTTGACCTTGGAAATGATCTCGAGGTCAAGCTTGTGGCCTCGAAGAAGAGCTTGTTGCTTATCCAGCTCGCGCTGCGCCACATTGCGAAACGAGTCGAATGTCTCCGCCAGTGCCATCACATGTGTCTCAAGATTCATCATGACAACAGAGAGGGATTCGTGTTGGATGTGCACCGAGGCTCCCAGTGATTGAATATGAGCGGCGATAGACTCGGTGTCGTCTATCGTGTGCCCTGGGAGAACCGTCATGTCTTTTGTACAGACAAACGTCTGGAAAGGCACATACCTGTTTGGTGGAACGTTATGTTTGGCGATAGGATTAATTCCGGTGGAGGTTGATTTACAGCAAGCAAGTCGCGGTTAAATACATAAAGTGTCTAGGCGGCGTGTAAGCAGGTCGCTAATTGACTAGGGCATGTACTTACCAGGTCTGGTCTCGCCAAAATATCCTCAGCATTATCCTCGCGTACTTGCTCGCCACCTGGTACATATATTAGCTGAGCAGCGGGATCGACACCAATTAGGCTTTGTAGAGCGAGGCTTAAGTTGCCTTCCCTGGGTAAGCTGAGTTAGCTCATTTGAGTCGCGAGGCGAGTAAAAACGCACTGGTATATGTCTTGAAACCTTGTGTCTGGCTCGACCTCCTTGCCTTCTTCGGCTGCGACAATCCGCATCATGGTGGTAAGCTGCAGGTGACGGTGGCAGCGCTGTTGACTTGGTGGCTGTACACACTAGCACAAGCCTGTGATACACTATTTGAAATAACACATGTGGCGTGGCGACGTGCTCCAAGTGGGTCCTGGGTTTGAGTTGTGCTTGCTGGCCCCTAATTTGTGAGGGAATAGCGTGGGATTCAAAATATAAAAATCATAAAAGATCTCCTTGAAGATACATGCAGAGTGAAAGCGGCAAAGCATAGGTTAGTGTCCATGGTGGGTTGATTTAAAGATTATTTCTGAAGAGGTTGGGGTGCATATACTCGTTGTATTAGGTGGCTTAAGATGTCACAAGGTAATCTACTCGGGTTGCGTTGTAGCAGATACGCAAGCAACGCGGTAGTCGCCACCCCACTTGTTGGCTGTTTGTAAATGGAACTAAGCGCCGGTAAACAAGCGTTACGTCTCCTTTACACTTCCACACCACCTTTACTTGCAAACGTTATTTCTTTGCTTCACATCAGAATGAGCTCTAACTCTCAACGCCGCGGCCGGAAGCCATATGCTGTGAGTTCTAAAAATATCGTTTTTTGCGTCTTACTCAAGTTTCCGCAGCGCCCGCCCCCGGTGGATGAGTCTGGCGATGGCCAATGGGTTCATGACATGGCTCCCGGCGCAGATGAAGGTCGCAAGCCCCGCCCGAGCAACCCTAGCACAGGCAACGAACCGACTCGTCTCCTTGTGTCAAATTTGCACTACGAAGTGACGCAGAAGGATCTGTCGGTACGTCCTCCAACGAACTTCGCAAGTGGCTTGGCTGAAAACGAACGATTTCGATAGTCAATTTTTGGGACAATCGGCACGCTGTTGCGTGAACCGACCATTAGGGTATGCACCACCCTAGCAATAAGCCTCCTGCACAACCAATCATAACTCTCGCCGCGTCTTGTTATCGCCGTCGTCAAACTACAGTATGACCGCAGCGGCCGCTCTACCGGCGTCGCAACCGTTTTATTCACGAATGCACGGGATGCAAAGGTTGCGCAAAGGCAGTTGGATGGCGTTTTGGCTAAGGGTAACGTCATAGTTCATGATGTTCGAACATGTACTGACTTTAATTAGGCGAGGCCATGAGCATCAAAATTGATTCGGCGCCATCTGCTGGCCCAAGGGCGGGAGGCGGTCGAGTTTCCTCCAACACCCTCCTCAACCGGATGGGTAAAAAACCTTTGGCAGATCGGTTGGCTGAAGGAGAAACTTCAAAGTGAGCCCAGCATCTTCGGAATTAACTTCACCAGCTAAGGCTCCTCGTAGAAGCGCTGGCGCTAGTAGCGGAGGTAAAGTTGGGCCCGTGAGGAACGCTAGAGAGAAGGGCAAACAGGCGCCAGCGAAGGGGCCCAAAGCACCCAAAGCCAAAACCGCTCCCAAAACCGCCGAGGACTTGGACAAGGAGCTGGAGGCGTTTATGGGGGAGGGTGATTCGAAAGAAGCTCCGAAAGACAAGGGAGAGGATGTTGCGATGGTCTGAGTGTCCTGCGTCGAACGCTTGCACAATAATTTGTTTTGGTTTCTCTGTACTTTTTATGTTACCACCCACAACACGTTCACCACAGATTTTCACGGGTTAAGATTTTAAAGGTATTCATTTGTCCCACGACAAGTAAATAGTGTGCCAGCCAAGCTATGATGAGTCCCCCACGAGTTTTGTAGCAAACTCTCCAAGCCATTCTCCAAATGCGACCTCATCGAGTACGCCATTCTCATCAAACCAGGTAGTAAAAGGAGCCTCAGTTGATTGCTTGGACTTCCGAATGAGTGATTTGCCGTTGTTGCTCGAGTGCACGTAGACCGCAGTGAGGGAGTAACTTGGGCCGATAGAAAACTTAGCCTTGTCCGACGGTACTGTCTTCGCTCCCAGAGTCAGCCGTTCGGTCTCAATCTTAAATTACAATTTCGTCATTTATACGTATGTGAGCGATGAAAGAGCCACTTACCCTTTTGTTCACAGTTTTTCGTTTCCCAACGAATACAGTATCGCCCTCGACAAAGTACGAGTACAATGTTTGTACACTGGTCAGAAGCATATACCTGGATGTATCATCCAGCGTGAGCGAACGTTGCTGGATCATACAGTTGTACTTACAGAATAACGCCAACCCAGACCACAGGTTTTGACTCCTCAAAATCGCGTTTCCAGCTGTACAAGCCGGTCGCAGCGGCAATAGCAACTCCTGCATATCCAAGAGCTAGGCGTATATCCGTATGCGTGTGCTGTGCCTTGAATTGCTCAGGTTTGGAGAAGTACTTGAGGGCGATTCGATTAGTACGACATCTAGCAATTAAGACATCACAGGACTCACTCGTCGTAACGCGTCGTCGCATGCAAGTTTGAGCTCTGACAGACTAGCATTATTGACCTTGACCTCCTCAAGTTTTGGCGGCGCAACCTTGGTGTTGACCTGGGTGTCGCCGTTGGTAGTGGTAGGAGCCATAGTGAGGAGAGATCCAGATAAACGATAGTGTTCAATTCAATGCCAGCTTTGGATGCTGTCCGTCACAGCAGAGCAAGTTGCGGCGTTGGCGAAGTAGTGCGAGTCCAGGCTTGACATCACGACGTGTCCTCCTGAGGTAATTTGGCACGTGACCCCAAGGCCACATCTTTCGAGCTTTCGAAGAACACAACCACGAGCCACCATGTCGGAGAAAGTAGGAGCTTACGGAAATAAAGCTGTATGTGAGTAAATATCCTGATTTTTGTTCATTTCTGACATGGTTTTACTCTATTTAGTCGGAAGCGGGGCATCGTCGCAAGTGGGACAAGGAGGAGTTCGCGCAGAAAGCAAAGGACAAGGATGAAGAGGAAAAGAAGCGGATGCAAGAGAATGAGGAGCTTTTGAAGAAAGGTCAGTGGACTGGTATTGAGCATTTTTGCACGAATTAACGTGGATTTACAGGCAAACGTCCACGAAAGGTCAAGGAAGAACTCCCCAAGCCAACAGAGCTGATGAAACAGCGAGAGAATAACCTCGAATTGGACAAAAACTTGAACAAGACGATGATTGTTCAAAACTCTGGAGGAAGAGGAGCCGGTCAACCTGGGTTCTATTGCGACATCTGCCAGAGGACGTGTAAGGATACTTCGGGTTACCTGGATCATGTCAACAGCCGACAGCGTATGTAGCCAGGTCCTATCTCTAAATATCTTTCGAATCTAACGACTCTGTCTAGATCTTCGAAGACTTGGTCAGACTACTCAGATCGCTCGGTCCACTCTCGATCAAGTGAGGGCTCGCATCGCACTGCTGAGAGAAAAGACCAAGGAAGCATCTCAAGCTCGAACATTCGACTTTGAGAAGCGGTTGCAAGAGGTGCGGGATGCTGAAGACACAGCACGCGCGGAGAAAAAGCGGCGCAAACAGGAAAAGAACAAACCTGCTGAGCCTGAAGTTGTCAAGACCGAGGAAGAAGATTCTATGGCCTCGATGATGGGCTTTGGTGGATTTGGTTCGTCTAAGAAGTAAACAGCTTTTTGGTGTTGTGGACGGAGCGCGCTCTATGCTCCAATTAGATTGTACTTCTAATGTATCATATAATAACATGTTCTCGCCGCAAGTATGATGGCTAGTATGAGTGTAATGAATAAGGGAGTAGTCGAGTGGATGTTTAAAAACAGATGGAGAAATGCATCTATCGCACTTCCCTCTAATCCTCTACGATCCGAGCGTGCCATTCGTTTCATAGCCCGTACCCACACCGCAGTGTCGAGCCCCGCCCCCACAAGCTTAATTTGAACAAATTTCGAAAACCACTGTGGAAGAGCAGGCACGCTCGGGGTCGGGGGAAACTCTCCTAACTGAATGAGCTTTTGCGGCAAATCAGGGTGCAGAATTGCGGGACGACCTATGCCAATGAGGTCTGCGTGCTTGTTGCTGAGACAATCGTGAATGACACCAGCAGAACGCTCAATCACCGCACGAGGTTTGAAAAGGGACGTCTAACATATGTGAATGACTCACTATAGATCCAGTAAGCATGATTTTAGGACCGTTACTTCCTGTTTCAGACACACATTGTAGAGCTTTCCGGGAAAATGATGCAAAGAAAGCTTGCCGGGGATTGTCTTTTCTAAGAAAGTCTAGGTGGGGTGTCAGAGCGATAAAAGTTCAGCTATTCAGTTGCAGCGCAGGCACGTACCAGGGGATTCATAATCTCCACCGCTGAAAATTGGAGGGTCAAGCGAAAGAAAATACAAAATGATAGATATTTGCGTACCTGATTTCCAAGAAGTCTACATTTTTCCACTGCGCAATCGAACGCACATGTGCAAGCGCGCGGGTCTCGTCAAGCTGATCACTAGCGTAATCCCCAGCATTGAGTTTTATGCCAACCACAAATGTGCTCGGTATAGATGCCTCAGCCCGAATCGCTTGTACAATTCGGCTGAGTAGTTGAAGCTCGTTGGGGGGACCGTAGTCGTCCGACCGGTGGTTATTTTTGATAGACAAGAATTGAGAAAGTAGATCTGCGTATGCTCTTTTAGTTTCACCAAGTAGACGTGGGCAAACGAACTTACAGCCATGAGAGGCATGCAGCTGAATTCCGTCGAACCCTGCACGACAAGCGATAATCGCAGCGTGGAGGAAAGCTTCCACAATCGAGTCGATGTCTTGAGTAGAAGCGGCGTGAGGGGTTTGAAAGAGCAACGAAAATACAAAACGGGACAGCAGCCCTTCGCGCGGAGTCATTGGGTTTGAAGAAGGTGCTATTGGCGGTATCCACGGGTATCGACCACCAATTATACGGGGAGATTGCCTCCCGGCGTGACTTAGCTGCATAATAGCTAAAGGCGTTGTGCTAACGGGGGCTGACTTGATGCTCTCGGCCCACTTAGTGAAACCTTCGAGCCTCATTTTGTCCCCCGCTAAAGTCACGTCTCGGCCCAACGTTAAATGCGACTGGGATACCTGAACGTTTCCTTGGGGGAGGCGTCATTCACGAGCGGGGCGAGGTCATCGTTTACGGAACTCACCTGTAATTATCATCCCCCAACCTCCTAAAGCCCACTGAGAATACAGTACATAATGGTCTTCTGTTGGAGGGCCTCCCCCGAATGACGCCATGGCCTCATACATCGCCGCCTGTTAAACAAGAGAGGAAAAAATAAGCAAAACGCGCCAGAGCATTGGGACAGTTGTCATTTTTCAACCTTTACAAGGCAGTTTGGCAAATGGCGCCCACATGGGAGTAAAAGCGAGTCATTCATGCGGTTTCGAGCGCAAGTCAAGCGTGAGTCAAGTTGACTGAACCAATTGCCTGAAGCAAAGTCGCCACGCGGTCGAAAACAACTTCCACGCGTATTAATTTAAAATTCATTTCCCCACTTTTAAGTCGACAGCCACCAGCAGCAGCTCGGCGCAGAACGGTCAGACAGGCCATCATGCCTCTCCCATACCAGCTGGTCGCATCGGTTGCTCTCGATGTTACTGCTGCTTCAAGTGCAGTTATTTTTGTTATCTCCAAACCAAAGCGACTAGAACTACCCATTTCTGAGGATAACGTTGAACGCGAGCGGTCTGCACACGAAACTCAAAAAGATCCTTTCGACATTGTCACTGGCGATGATGTTATTGATGGGTATCCACTTGATGAAGACGCGTTCTGGGCTAAGGTATGTGATTTAACAAACGTTTAGCCGGATCAAGCTTATACTCTCTTAGACAAAAGTTTCCAAGCTAGCTCAGATTACGGTCGTATTGCTCGCCTTGGCTTCAGTGTGTGGTCACATTGGCTGGTCGGTTGCCAACAACAATTTTATCGGCTGGAACGCATCCCTCCTTCCACTCTGCCTACAAGCCTTGTTTCTTGTGTATCTTCTTGGACTTTCTGGATACTTGCTTCACACCAAAGATATCTCGACACACTGGGACCTAACGGTTCATACGGCGGCTGTATCTGCTTGCGGCTTGGTTGCCCTGTCCGTTGCAAAGTTACTACCACGCACACCTAGGTTTGCAACTCAGTCTGAAACCCCTCAGAACGTAGAGAATATCCTAGAATGGCTCGTTATTCTTCTTCTAGCGATTTCCACCGCGTTAGCGTCCACCATTCCTCGCGCACCGGCTGTTTACTTTCCTCCGGAACGTGTGTATCTTCTAAAATCCCTGGGCTCCCTTGCGCCCGAAACTCGCGACAATGTCGTTGGTGAAGTGCAGGCCTCTGTCGCATCTGTCTTGCTGTTCAGCTACGTTACCCCCATTGTTATGCTTGGCTATCAGTCTGCCTCCATGGAAATCAAGGACCTGCCTATTCTCAAGGCCAGTATGCGAGCGCCTCACATCTACGCCACCATGCGTTCAATTATTAGGAGAGTCAAGCTCTCGCCTAGATGGAGGGGAAAACATGGGTAAGTTTCTCGCCTCTGGTTTGGTTGTGTATTCTAAAAACCGTCAAAAGATCCGGATATGAGCTATTATATCAGCTGCTCGTTGCCAATAAGGCGATGTTTTTACTGCAAATATTCCTATCAGCATCGTCCGCCGTCCTCTACTATTCCCCGGCTTGGTTCTTGCAGCAGCTTGTGCATTTCTTGGAGATGACTAGGGGTGAAAAGCCTGTTCACGTTGACAAGGCGTGGGGTTGGGTCTACTGTGGTGGCTTACTTCTTTCCACGTGCTTAGTCTATTGTAAGAACCATTTACTTTTATGTTCGTTTGTGCCTCGCTGATGCGTGAGGACTACGCCCTTAGTGATCACTGGGCAACTATGGTCATTGTCAACAACTACCTTGCAACTTCGCTTGAAGATCCAGCTAAACACGACACTATTCGCCAAAACCCTCATCAGGAAAGACGTCGCTTCCTCTAGTTCAAAGTCATCGAACGCTCCTAGCAGAGCCTCTACGCCAGTTGGCGGCGAAGTCGGAGCTAGTAGCGGTGATACCAAGGGCGATGATTCCGCTGAGGACGACTTTTCGAGCAAAGCCCAGGTGCATACACTCATGACTACGGACGTAGACCGTGTCTCTGAGTTTAGTTGGCACTTCTTTTCGTAAGCGCTAGTTTGAACTTCAATTGTGTGTAGTCTAACATATGTCACTTAGACTTGTTGACGCACCCATCGAGATTGTGATCGGAACGTTCTTTTTGTACAAGCTTCTTGGTGGGTCTACATCATTCTTGTCAACTAAGAGTATACTTACATGCCATATCTGGCAGGTATATCATGCTTTTTTGGTCTCGCGGTGACCTGTCGTAAGTCAAGCCCAACTACTCCAAACGTGGCGCCAACCTTGTTTTGCTAGTCTTCCTTCCCATGAATCACTTCGCGTCCAAGGTGGTTATCGATGCTCAAGACAACCTCATGAAGGCTCGAGATGAGCGCGTTGCGCTTATGAATGAGGTATGTCAGGCGACCAGGGTCACTGGTACTTTGTTGTTTAACTTCTCTGCATGTAATAGCTGCTGGGCGGGATGCGTATGCTCAAGGTGCGCATGGATTGGCTGTTGAAACATATCATGGTGCCAATGCTTGGAGTTGATAGTTCATGGCCTGGGAGCGAAGCTTTGAAGCTCGAGTTATGAAGATCCGTGGAAAGGAACTAATGTATCAAAAGCGAAACTATTTGATTGAGGTTTGTGACCTTCGACCTCTGTGTACCAAAAACTTACAATAGTTATCAAATTCATTAGACGATGTTCAACGCTATCTGGAACAGCACACCTGGTTCGTTCCGCACACATATGAAACATCCCTTCCGTCGCTAACATTTCACTTCACTTTGCAGTGGTAAGCTTCATCAACAGATTGCCGTACAACGATTTGACCGCCTATATTGACTATGTGTGGCCCTAGCTTGTGGTGAGTATGCTCCCATAATATTTACCTATCTCAACTAAGGCCTCCCTTTAACAACGTGCCTAAGACTTTGATCTCCTTCTTCCACTTTGCCGTAATTCGGAAGCAAGCTTTGACTCCATCAATTGCTTTCACATCTCTAACTGTGTTCAACGAGATGCGTTTTGCACTGAACACGTGAGTCTCGCCACATAATGGCAAATGTTTAAGCAAACTAACCCTAACTCTCGTCGCGATCGCTCTATTTAGTTTACCTGAAACGTTCATCAACATATTGCAGAGCTTGGTCAGTTTGCGCAGGATAGAGAAGTATATGTCAGCTGCAGAGATTGCCGATCTACGGTCGATTCAAGACACAGACCTCACCTCTACTGTCAAGTTGGTCTCTGCGACCATTTCTTGGCCTCAAAATCGTTTCGGAGGGCCCAGTTCCGCACCCTCGGCTGCTTCCACACCAAGGGCTCGTTTTACCATCTCTGACCTTTCTCTCGAATTTCCTGATGGTGAACTGAGTCTTATATGCGGCAAACTTGGTAAGCTAATGAACCAGCAGCTACTTGTTGCCATTTCCCGCTCACCCATTGTCTGAAATCTAGGCTCAGGCAAAACGCTTCTGCTCCTAGCCCTTCTTGGCGAAGCTGATATTCTTACTGGTCAACTGCTGGCGCCACGTTCGCCTCCCGATGCCCTGGCTTCCCTGGGCCGACAAAGTGACCTCAATAGCTCCAATTGGATTGTGCGAGGTATATGTGCATACGTGCCTCAGACCGCCTGGTTACAGGTATGAGATATGCTGCCACAAGTCCAACCTAAGCTAATACACATCATCGCTTCAGAACGATTCAATCAAGAACAATATTCTTTTTGGTTTGCCCTTCCATGCAGAACGATATCAACAAACCATTGAAGTACGGCTACGCGTAATTTCAACGTTTCTTTGAGTTAATTCTTCCTACTTTTTCGTTTAGGCATGCGCACTCACGACGGACTTTGCGGTGAGAGGCTTTTCAGTTTGTTCCTCAGGTCTTCTATCTAAACGGAACTTGTAGATTATTGAGGATGGCGACGAGGCCGAGATAGGTGAGAAAATGAGAATAGTACCCGTTATTTTACTTAACCCGACGTAGGCGAACGAGGAGTGAATCTTTCCGGAGGGCAGAAGGCTAGAGGTATGTGACTATGCATATGGTATCCCTCTCCACATGCTAACATTTCCGAATTGATAGTATCTCTTGCCCGTGCCGTATATTCGAGGGCATCAATCCTGCTCATGGACGATGTGCTGAGCGCAGTCGATGCTCATACTGCGTCTCATCTATTCGAAAACTGCCTCCGTGGCCCACTAATGAACGGAAGAACTGTAGTCTTGGTATCCCATCACGTTCAAGTGAGTGTATATCTCGTCGGCTGCGCATACAACCCAACATTGAACAACATCGACCAGCTTGTCGCGCCAGGAGCCAGTTACGTGGTGAGCAGTGAAACTTAACCAAGCATTACTCCCCAAATTTATACCATTTTCAGGTGGCTTTGGACAACGGCCGCGTGCTTTTTGCTGGTCCGCAATCTAAATTCATTGGCTCAAGTGTCATGCAAGGCATTAGCCACTCGACTGATACTGACACAAATCAGCCTCTCACTGATGAAGTCACAGTGGAGGAAGCTGGGGATAAAATTGCTGAAGGTTCTTCGAGTGATAGTGCTAGCGCAAAAGAATCGGATGCGGCCACTCTCGTCAAAAGCATCAACCCGGACAAACCGAGCTCAAAGGTTGACGAGCCAACTCCAGATACCCTTGTAGATGGTGTTGCCGTCAAAAAGGCACCTCGCAAGCTTATTGAGGACGAGGCTCGAGCTGTGGGGCGTGTCAAGAAAGAAATTGTTCGTTTAATTTGTACACAGTGCACTTCTAATACTGACGTTCGCACTCTTGCAGTGGCAAACCTATTTCGAGGCCTGCGGATCAATCGTACGGCATGTTAACTTTACTCACTACTAGTTTTCTAACATCTGGCTGCTAGATTTACTGGACCATATTTTGCATCATCCTTTTGGCTGGCGCGCTGTGAGTGTTGTTTCACTCCCTACTTTGCTGGTTCCTAACTGCGATCGACAGTACACCAGTGCTAGAGAATGGATGGTTGAGGTAATATATATTCGCTCATTATTGTCCAGTGGACTGAGATTGCCCGCAGGTACTGGTCGAGTCATTCTGGGGAAGGAGATGCCAAAAGTCCACTTTGGTACCTGTCGGTTTATGCTGGTGTGACAGTTTTCGGCATTGTCATCCAAACACTAAGGTAGGGCCCTTGTATTATCTACAAATTCACAATTAAATGTGTTTTAGGTGGTTTGTATTATATGACGGTTCAATTCGGGCATCAACGGTTTTGGTGCGTACGAATCAGATGTTCCGGTGCTTCGTGCTGACGGTGTTCCTATAGTACAAACGTTAGTCTAATGACCGCTGCACCACTGGCGCATTCGCCCGAAATTAAATTATTTTTTATCACCCATAGGACTCCTGGAAGCTGTTCTCTTTGCCAACATCAGGTTCCACGACACCGTTAGTCGAGGAAGGCTGCTGAATCGTTTTGGAAAGGATTTTGAAGGTACGTACTTAATTTGCTCACTGTTTCGTCGATCATACTAAATCTAGCTGTTTATTTCAGGTCTCGATTCCAGTATGTGTTCATTCAACGCAATTTATGTGCTATTCTTACAATCCTCTCCGCTTATTTAGGTATTGCGGACAACCTCGGTAAGTTTTTCGTCTCTCTGCCAGTGGGGCGTTTCTAAGACAAAATATCTTGTTTACAGGTCGTACTAGTATGTATGTTTATCGCGATTTACTCTATTACCAGCTAATGGTTTAAAAGTCATGTATGCGCTAAGTGTCGTTGTGGTAAGTTTAGCTTTTGTGTATAGCGGCTTTGTACTAATTTCTCTTAGACTTTTATCACTGTCACCTATGTGGGAGGCCTACGGTTCTTTGGTGAGTACCACCCATCTTTCCCATACGTCGATCACTCATCTATTTATTGAAGCTTTGGCATCAATAATGGCTTTCTTGTACTACAACGTGTCGAAGGTTTACGGTCAAACTAGCCGTGATATGCGTCGTCTTGGTACGTGGAGTTATGCATGTGCCTAAGTTCATGTTGATAATCCCCCCGCTTAGACTCCGTCACTCGGTCGCCATTGTATTCAATCTATGGAGAAACAATTGCTGGTGTGACAGTGATCCGCGCATTTGGTGCAAGCTCAACATTCCTGCGAGACATGCTTCGATGTGTGGATACCAACGCCTCTCCGTTAGTATAACTTAATCTTTTCATAAGCGGCACTCGGCTTACATTCTTGCAGGTACTATGGAATGTGGAGTGTCAACCGGTGGCTTTCAGGTGCGCATATACCCAAACCCTTAGTATTCCTCAGCTAATCTACTTCATTTAGTCCGATTCAACTTGTTGTCGGCCGGAGTAGTGGCATTAACTGCAGTCGGTATGTAGACACCAAGTGGAAGATAAACGTTATAACTAAATCACATATCAGTGGTATTGATTGACACCAGCGTGGAGGCTTCTTTCGCCGGGTAAGGCATTATAGTCATCCTTCAGGCTGATGGCCTGCTTACGTCTGACCATTTTTGTTACAGATTTGCTCTCGCATTTGCCTCCACAATCACGAGCGATTTGCTATTCATGGTCCGCCGTTTCGTGTAAGTGGCGAGGCTAACATTTGGTAATTAAGCAAGCTCACCCGTTTTACAGTGGGCTGGAACAGAGCATGGTCGCCCTCGAGCGCATCAACGAGTTTTCAACTATCGCTCAAGAAGCCCCAGAGTTTGTGGAACCTCGTCCTAGTGCATCTTGGCCTGAGAAAGGCGACATATCGGTCGAAGACTTGACAATTCGCTACGCTCCTACGCTGCCCAATGTCCTTCATGGCCTCACCTTCGACATCAAGTCCAAGTCTAAGATTGGTGCGTCACCAATTCGAACTATTCGAGGACAATATCTTACGTTTGTACTTTTATTTAGGTGTTCTAGGGCGTACTGGAAGCGGAAAATCGACACTCGCTCTTAGCTTCTTCGTGAGTACACATATCCCATTATTGAATGCGTTTATTCAACTACACTTTCAGCGCTTTGTTGAAGCTACAGAGGGTCGAATTGTGATTGACGGCGTAAGTTTTCGAACCTGCACCAAGACGCACAGTAAACTAAATAAATAAATAAAACAGATCGACATCTCCAAGCTAGGACTCACGGACTTGCGCTCACGTTTGACCATTATTCCCCAAGACCCTACAATTCTGAGCGGGACCATCCGTTCTACGCTCGATGTGTTTGATGAGTATGAGGATCATGAGATTGTATGCAGTCTTCTGTTGTATGCATCAAGGATATGTGCTAACTTTGAGCTGCTCACTAGTTCGAGGCTTTGCGTCGTGTGCACCTCCTCCCCTCTGTTGACGAACCACAAGCAGATGTCACCGAGAATATGAATGCATTCCGCGATCTCGACTCTCCGGTTAGCGAAGGTGGCGAAAACTTCTCTGCTGGTGAAAAGCAGCTTCTCTGGTGAGCATATATCGCCATAGCCAAAGTAGATGGCTTATTAACATTTTGATTAGCATGGCTCGTGCGATCCTGAAACGGGCCAAGATTTTGTTTTGCGATGAAGGTGAGTGCGAGCTACTAATTTGTTTGCTTAATGACTCACTTTTATAACCTTGCAGCAACTGCTAGGTGGGCTTGTCAAACAGGGTATTCCACTTTCGTATAACTAACTCTACCTCAGCGTCGACTATGTGACGGACGAATTGATCTCACAGACCATTCGCAAGGAGTTTGTCGACAGCACAATTATTACGGTTCGTTCTCCCTGCTGCGCTTAAGTTTAACCAACACTAATACATGAATATGCAGATCGCGCATCGTCTCCGTACTATCATTGACTACGACAAGGTACGGTTGAACCTTTTAGTCTTAAAAGATTTCACGCGTGTTAACACTCTGTTGACTTGATACCAGGTCATGGTTATGGATCAAGGTATGCACTTCGACATATAATTTTAGCATATCACTGACAACCATCTCACCTTCCAGGTCGTATCGCAGAATTCGATGGTAAGCTCAAGCCAAGTTGAATTCATTTCGATATTTAACTATGATCCTCTTTTCGTAGAACCTGCCACTTTGCTTGCGGACCCGTCTTCCAAGGTGCGTGTACTTTGCAGCCGTACAACGCCCCCACCACTGACCTAACGCCTTTACAGTTCTACTCCCTGTGCAAGGCCACGGGATCGAAAGAGTTCGCAGTTCTCAAACGCATTGCCGATGATGCAGCTCGCGCAAGGAAAGGAATTTGATACAAGCCCACAACGAGACTTCGTACACACGGCAACGGACTGCTACATAATAGACTCTGTACATAGTACAACAGACAACAGAACAAACGAGCGTTTTTTAAAAAGAGTATATTACGAAAGGCAAACGAAAGCGGAGAATAAAGTATAAACGAATGAAAGTTGAAAATCGAAGAATTGATTCAGAAGCAGGACAATTCAGCTCTCCCAAGGCTTGCGTCCAGTAGGGTGCAAGCGTTGGAACAATGACTTCCTTGAAGATTTTACTAGTTTAGCGTCAAGCGCTATCCATACCACCCCTTGGTCTTGAGGCCGGTGGTGTGCTGTATGGTTGAGAATAAGTGAGCTGACGAGTAGGCACCATAGACATGAGTTATCTTACAGGAGCATCCCGCGTCAAATGTATTTGGCGTGTGTCTGCTCGAAGTCGAGAGAGGGGTGAGCGTGGAAATAGTCGAACCTGGGCTCTTTGAAGATCTCGAGCCTTCAGGAGCCTCCCGATTTGACTCAGGGATGATGATGGAGAGGGGCTCAAAGGGAGAAAGTAGACGTTGTGGCGACTGAGCACCAACCGGGGGCAAGGCGGCCAAAGGTGAAGGCTCTTGGGGTGGCGTCAGAGGTAGTGCCGCTGGCGTAGGCGAACGACTGAGGACCCGGTCGGTCTGGCAGGCAGAGTTCACTTTGACTGGAATTGCTTGCACGCCCGAGGAGGCAAATTCACCTAAGCATATATTTAGTTTGATTGCTACCTGGTATTTATATTCAGTATATTACTAACGACATGGAGCAGGTGGCTTAGGCACCTCTCGGGATCGAATGCATGCGGGGCAGAACCATTCCTCGTCCTGCCCGGGTACATCCTCCAGGTCTACACACCCAACGTGAAACTGCAAATTATGTTGTCAACAATTGCTTCGGCCCGCTCCCGGCCCGACTTACCCATCCAAGCTCGCATCCTAGATTGTCACAGTGAATCATCTAAACCAATTCAGGTTAGTATTACACCGTCATCATCGTCAGCAAGCCCGAGATCGACTCACAATCCCATACTCGTGGCCGCCGCAAAGACAGTAGACAACGCGTTCTTGTTCATTCGAGGCAGCAGATGCACCGGCTTCTCGCGTTTGATTCGGTAACCGGGCGATAGGACGTGCAGGCCAGTCATCCGAAGGAGTGGCGCCGCTACCGTTTCCGGGCAAGGGTAGCTGCACAAGATCGCCGGATACTGTATTTTGTACACCTAGCAAGGAATCGTGATAGCCAGAAAGCAAGCCGTTTGGGCGAGGGTCAGATCGCCGCGCGAGATAATGACATAAAAGCCATTCCAAGCACTCACTCGTGTCTGAACTTTGAACAACGTTGTGTGTGTTCATAGAAGTCGAACACGAAGGGGAGGGGAGGGAAGGAGCGAAACCTTGTGCAAAATCTTGTTGGCGGGATAACTTGCGCGGGCGTTCTTCAGGACCGTCCAAGCTAGCTTTGCGCTTCAACCATAGTCCACGCCTGGTAGCTGCATGAGATCGAATAGGCGTATATGAAAGCCGGGGGGAAGGGGAGATGCTTCGTTTGGCTTAAGTCCCTACGGCAGCGATAAAGACTTACATTCAAGCTGATGGCTCTGCACCTGGACATTCAGGCGGATGACCTCGGACTGCAGTTTTTCGATCTTGAGCTAAGGGCGTCATCGCACAATAATTTCAGTAAAAACTCGCAGACGCTAGACGCAAAATTACCTGGAACGTCTTGCAAATTTCCACCCAGCGACGCCGCTCTTGTTTCAGGACTTTGGCAAGAATCGCCTCGAAATTAGCGATTAAATGGGCAGCGCAGCGGTCCTCAATAGATTCTTGGTGTTCCATAGTAGAGGTTTAGGACGTATAGTGTATTAAACGGTGGGGCTAAAGTACGAGGTATGAGACGGATAAGTGAGGCTGAGAAGGTAGTGGACCACAAGGAGATCCAATATTTGAAATTATTGAGTCGGATAACTGCGATTGCAAATTGTGTCTCACTCGATCCGCCAATCGGAGGCTTCGTGGTTCACAAGTAATTTAGCCATAGAAGGTGGGCAAATTCATACCGTGTATCAAAATTTATATCCCAGCGAGATGCAAGAAACAGTTGAGAGCGTGTATCCAGGTAAAATAGTGAACAAGAACAAAACAGAAAATAGTTAAAAAGACACAAAGAGCTTCCCTAGTGTGGTATCAGTTCGTCTCCATGCTTTGCTGCCTTTCGCTCGCCCCATCGCTTGCGGACGCCCCGTCTTCAGCAAACGTTTTCCCACTACGAGTGCGTCGTGTACCACCAGGCGTGGTGACCATCTGTGCTGCGTGCTCGGATCGCAGCTTGGCCCCATCCGCGTCTGGTTCGGTCACAAGCGCATAGCCCTTCCATCCCTTCTTTCTCGGCGACGAAGTGGACCCGGTGCTAGCCTGTTCGGGTGGTTCAGACCCTCGTACGCCGTCCGCAGGCAACGGAGCAGTTGGTGCGCGTGCCGACGAAGGTTCGGGATGAGCATCAGGAAGGGCTTCTCGCGTATCTGCGCCTCCATGTCGCGGTTCCCCCGTCGGTTTGGGCGACTGAGATTCAGAGAGTACGCGCCGCACGTTTATCTTGCGAGGTACACCAGAACCACCAGCTCGGACATTCTCGTCGTCTGAAGCCTCAGAACCCGCGTCTGCGTCCCGCGGCTTGCGATCTCCTTGGTCGCTAGGATGCATGACCACATCTCCATCTTGCTCACGATGACCCTGGTTTCGGCTTTCTGGCCTCGAGCTCGGGTTGGTCTGCTGTGCAGCCTGTGGTTGGGGTTGAGCAGGTTGGGGCGCCCGTTCAGCAGAAGCTCGTGGGATAGGAGTGCGATCCTTCTCCTGAGGCAGTGGTGGGCCATCGCGATGCGCCTCCTTTCGCCGCTGAGCAGCTTTCCTGTTGCAGTCCTCGCAAATCCATTCATCCTTCGGCTGAACCTGGCTCACATCCAGGCCAACGCAACGAGCGTGATACTTCATATACTCGATTAGCAACGCCATCAGACGTAACTAATATTCACTCACCCATTGAATTGCGCAGGTAGGCATGTCACATCGAATCATATCTCCCCACGAGTCCGGACGACGGCACAAACACCACTCGCGCTGTTTGTCCTGGCCATTTGTGCCGGCGTCAGGGCTCTCAGCTGCCTGTTCTTCTTCATCCCCTCGTCTGCCAGCAGCTGGCCCCTGCCCATGCTGTTTCCCAGGGGCCGAGCCTTGCCATCGAGCTACATCACCACCCGAGCTCCCTCCAGGCCCTTTATTCCAGGTCTCCAGCGCAGCATGCGTAAGAGGGCTGCCCGTTCCTGATGCGTGTCCATTAGTAGTAGACGCCGCAACGGCCACCTCGATTGCTTTCCGGGGCTCGTTACGCGCCGGACCAGACCCCCCGCCTCCTCGGTGGCGCTGGTAATCGAACGCCTCCTGGTCATCCTCACTCTCAAGATGATCTCCTTCCGCGTCCGCTCGGCCGGAGTTTTTACGTCCCGGTGAAGGAGCACGCTGGGGCGCGCGGTTCTCGAACTGACGGGACGAAGCTCGAACTTGAGGCTGGACCGGGGAGGCCGAGGGAATAGAACTAGGCGGAGCAGGCTCGGTAGGTTCACCGCTAGTGGACAGTGAACCTGGTTGCGCTGTGATGGAATGAATGTCATTTAGATATTTGATCGGAGTGGGCCAAATTTACTTACGCATATGGCGATTGCGCACGGTCGATGCCCTCTGGCCTTTCATGGTGAAATCGTGTTTGCCCATGACATGTCGCCTCCAGAGACTTCGAGCATTGGCCCCGCTGTAGTGCTTATCGCAAAATAGGCATCGCACAGCCTGCAGGCCTTGGGGAGGGTCCAGATTCGGTGGATACTCGGCGCCAAAATCTGCACGGTCCAGGAATATGCCAGGCTGCAAATCAGAAAATGAAACCTGGAACGCTGCGGGGGGATGGATGATTATAGCGCCCGCGGGAGGCAGTGCAGGTCTGTTTGGGTTGTTGTCCAAGATTCCTCCTGATGCATGCTGGGGAGGCGCAGACGGCGAAGGGGAGGAACGAGATGTGGCTTGCTCGGCATTCGCTGGCCTGCGTTGACGGGGGATCGGTAGTGCGTCGCTAGATTCACGACGTGCATGACCGGGGAATACTTGGTTATCCGGAGGAGGGTAGACGCTGGAGTCACTAGGAGCATGGCGATGGCCGTGGTGTGAGGGAATGCGCGTCGCTAGATGCGGCGATATGCTGGGGCCACGAGGAGGATCCACGTGTGAGTGGCCTGGGTCGGGGAATGGGCCAGGGGGGTGAGTATCGTAGGGGCTACGCCCGTTGGAATGGCTATGCTTGTCGGAAGGACCAGCTACAATACGCAAAGGTGGGCGTATTAGAATAGGAAGCGGCAATTAAGCTTCTAAGCTTCACGAATCTTACCTGGCACTGAGAGGTGAGGCTGGCCGCGTGGGAGAGAGCGGTATTGAGGGTCGTGGCCCTTGGCATATGCAATCCCTGCCGCCGACTCTGGTGGATAATCATGAGGACGTGGACCTCGCCTTGAACTGTCCCTCTCCCTGTCCCTCGGTATTGATGGGGCGGATGAGCCCGAAGCAGTTGCAAGAGCCGGGGGAGCTTCTAGGCGCTGAGACTTTCTGCTCATTCGGTCCCGCTCGTCGGTCTCACGGCTGCGCTTGTGAGTGCTGGCATAACTGGGAAAGGAACGGACGACTAGAAGGTGGTTAGCAGGCGCTGTGCGGCTAATCCATTCATTTACTCACATATCTCGCGGGCCTCGTCGATGCTGCCCCAAAAGACTTCGATTTTGTGCTTCAAATCGCCTATCTCGTCACGGGCGGCGGCGCTCTCCTTGTTGGAGGCCAGGAGGGCTGCTCTGGTCTCCTCGAGCTCGTGGCGAAGTTGGACATTCATGTACTGAAGCTGCTCCAGCTCTCGCTGCCAGCGCGAGGGATCAGGGTCCCCATGGGACGAGTAGGCCATGGTGGAGGGAAGAGGAGAGAGGTGGGACAAAACGAGCCAAGCCTCAAGTAAATGGCGGGACACAAGCGTATATTTGAAATTGATGTGTCAATCTGAGAATCTAAACACGTGCTATCATAAGATTCTAACATAGACCCTGAGACCCTGTTTGACACTACAATCCTAACGACCACATGGCACCTCTGCGATACCGAACTTCTCCTATCGCAACCTCCAATTATTATTGTAGCCGGTCCATGGTTAGCGATGTACAACTATCAGGCTAGGCTGCAACCTGCCGCGCCATTGACCACCCTGCGGCAAAATGATGCAGTCGAGCGTCGATAACGAACCCTGTAATAACAGACGTTAGAGGCACCCAGACCCACAGCGGTATTTCCACGTACCTCGTCGCTCGTATGCTAGCGAACAACGATGACAGATTTTGATTTATTGTCGCCCCATCTCGGCATACATCAAGCTACTCACCCTCGAGTTCTTCCAGCAGTTTGTCAAGCTCGACTACCCTTTTGACAATATGCTCGCCTGCGTCGAGCTTCTGTGCAGGCTCTTCGCCTTCTTTGATATCCACATTCAATGCAATAAACTTCATATTTGCGCTGCTCATTCCTGAAATACCGACCCATTCCATCAGAAGGCTATAGGAAGCGCTATCCGAACACGTACCTGGATCGCTGACGAGCAGTGGGGATACCTGGGCAACACCCGACGCCTTGAACCCGGTTTCCTCTTCCAATTCTCGGATCGCAGTCTGTTCGACAGTTTCTCCGGCATCAACCAACCCTAGCAAGCCCCTTGTTGAAATATTGTCTATGCTGAGAATATAATGGATTTACCAGCTGGCAATTCTATAACACATTTAACCATCAGTCAAAACGTATGGGTACTCGGGTGCCCAGCCCACCTATCACATATGCGCCAACGGGTGGACGATACTATCAACAATCAAGTAAATCTATTGTATTCCCTTCAGCCACACCTGACTTTACCTGCTCAATGATCACCGTCGATGGACGGAAGCCTTTCGATTGGGACTTCAAGATCGCGAGTATGGCCACAGCTATTCAAGTCGAGTTCCGTTAGATCTCCGCCATAATGCAGGAATTACTCCCGAACTACCGACCATCTATGCCACTTTCCCCCCGTGTCTTTCGAGACGCAACTTCCCATGGCCGCTAATCAAGTCGCAAGCGCCCTGCTTGTCATTTACTCCTCACTTGGCGACGTGCCAACGCACCTCCTTGCCGTCTTGGTCTCGCCAAGTTATCTTCTGCAGAGTAACCCACTTGGTGTCCTGGGCAGAGAGTTCTTCAGTCTTGACGATCTCGGGCTTGCGGGACATTTTGCTTGTTCTTGTCGAGTATGCTCTGAGTAGGTTCGCTGGTCGCGGTGGTCTGGATAGGAGCGTCCCGGCATACAAACAGGCTCGCTGCGTCATCATGATGATCGGCTCGGTTGGTCCTGTGAAGGTCTTGCCATGGTTCACGTGATCGTGGTGCCTTTCGTACCTTACGTGAGCGAGCCCCTAAGAAGGCCGTAATTGGTTGCCAAAATCACTTTTGGTCACAACAGCGACCGGCTCTCCAGCGACCCCCACGTTCCCTACTTTGCTATATATTGCTCTTTGCGCTCTTTACTGCCTTCTCCCACTTCAACTTAACCAACTTTATACAAATGCTCTCGACTTTCGCGCTTGCGTTGTTGTCCGTGACAGGGACTCTTGTTGCGGCTCAAGGCGGACAAACTTGCAACTCAACAAGCCTATGCCCCTCTTCGGCACCTTGTTGTTCAGAGTTTGGTTTCTGTGGCTCCGGCGCTCAGTTCTGCCTCGGAGGATGCAACCCCCTATTGAGTAACAAGCCATCATCTTGCGAGCCCAACCCGATTTGCAAGGACGCTACTGTGAGCTGAACCTTTTCTTTGCCATGTGACATATTAGCTAAATCAATATACCTGTTTAGTACAAGTTCCCGGACAACGCGCTGTCGAACATTCTCTCCAACTATACGTTGTATGATGGGAATGCTACTGCACATGATTTCGTGCTTGAAAAAGGAAACATGTTCAACACGAACAAAAACGGCGGAGAGCTTGTCTTGACACTGTCAGTGAACCCCTCTATTTCAATTTTGCCCCTGAAATTCAACCACCGTTACAGTACGCAGGCGAATGGTGGAAGTCGTATTTCGTCGACCCGCTACGTGCACTATGGCACAATCAGTGCTATGGTCCGCACCGGCAAGGTTCGTTCTGTTCACAAACATTTAAGTTATAAAACTAATCGCATAGTTTCAGTGGGCTGGAGTGGTTACTGCTTTTATCACCATGAGCGACGTGAAGGACGAAATTGATTGGGAGTGGCCCGGCGCGCAAGTTACTGAGGCGCAAACCAATTACTTCCGGTAAGTACTGCTGTCGAGGTTCGGAATATCTTAGTAACCGTTTTTTGGTAGGCTTGGTGCAGCCAGTTGTGAGTCGTGTAGCCGAGCACAACAGCTGAAGAACTAACGTCTATACATAGATCCCTCTACTCAGGGAACAACCGTCAAGGATTTGAGCGATACAGTGAGTACGGTTTTGCCTTGGTTAGAACTTTGACCAACTAGCTTGCTGTAGTACGTTAATTACCACAACTATACCATCGACTGGCAGGAGGATGAACTCACCTGGCTTATCGACGACAACGTGGTGCGCACGCTCAAAAAGTCTGAAACACTATCCAAGACAGGTGCGGACAGACAGATTCCTGGTAAACATTCGGTGCGCTAACACAGCTTGTGATTCAGTCCCTGGACGTTATGACTATCCTACCACTCCGGCTCGCGTCCAGCTCAGCTTGTGGCCCGCAGGCATCAACACCAGCGCGCCGGGTACGGTCGAATGGGCTGGTGGGATGATCGACTGGAACGACCCTGACTATGTTGCTGCCGGGCAATTCTCCACTATCATTAGCCAAGTAACGTGAGTTCTCGTCATTCCTTTACCTCATTTCCGTAACTAATAATACGTGCATTGATAGGGTCAAGTGTGCACCCATGACTGGCGTCGCAAACAGCTCGGCTATGACCTCGTACACTTATTCTGGCAACGGCTCGGACGGTGTCCCCACTGTTCAAGTTACCAATCAGTCTACCATGCTTGGTGGAGCAGTCGCCGGTGTTAGCATTGGACATAGCTTCTGGCTCGGGTTGAGCGCGGGCATGTTGTGTGCTGTTGCGGGTGTGTTTACTACGCTGTTGTAAGCAGCAAGCCAATATTCTTGCAAACCTGAGGCAGGTCCTCTCCCACTCTCCTTTGTCGCATTTGGGTTCTCCAGCATATCTTCACCGTGGACTCGGAATCTCGGATAGTTTATCTTTACTTGGCATACCATAACCCATATATATACGCATGTGCTGCATAGTGTTCCTCATATTATATCAGCCCTTGTGAGCGTTCTTTTTCGACTTCTTCAGTATCAATAATTACGACTGTGCGGAATCGAGCGCTGCCCATGTTCGTATATGCGGCTTCGGCACCTGCCAGCGTGGTGGTCTGGACAATGCAGCGGGCTACGGTCTGTACACAGAAGCGGAGAGTGTCATGTGCGTCAGTCGGTACACCCGCTGTCCTGTTGAACGGTGAGCGAAATCTGCTGCAGGTCCAGGTGGAGGGACTGTACGAACCAGCCCCTGATTGATGCTCTCTTCAACAAGAACGGCATAAGTGGAAGGTCGATCCGCAAAGATTCCGGTTCCCCAAGCAAAACAACCTCGGCATCCTACCGTGTATTCATGTAGTTAGCCATTGGATTGCCATAATTAATACCGGCACCAACCATCGCTAAAGCACCCGTCACCCGCTTCAACGTTTCTTCTTCCGGAGCAGTTTGCAGCACAACGTTTACCCCCTGCGGACCAGAACCCGTACCTCCGAATGGTGCATCTACAACCTTGATGATCTCTTGTACGAGGGTGTCGGTGGAGCCGAGTTCAGGGGGTGGCGAATTTGCGGTGGAGATGAAGGCTTCTGCCCCTAGCTCCATCGCTGCTGCGCGCTTTGCTTCTGTTCGAGAAACGACTATTGGACGTAAACCCATCGAACGAACGAGTGGAATTGCAATGTGTCCGAGTCCACCGCAGCCTATAATCAGAACCGAGTCTCTGATGGAAGGGTCGGCTATGGCGTACTTGGAAGGGGGTATATGCGTACCCAGGCTTTGCACGAGTGTGTCTCAGGGCGTTGAAGCATGTAAGACCTGCACAGAGGAGAGGCGCTTGGAGTGAAGGGAGGGAGTCGGGGTATGGGACGAGCGCTGTGTGATGTGCTGTGGTGTATTCTGCCAGACCACCATCTCGAGTGAGGGCCGTAGCGTGAGCTATATTGGGTTATCAGTTCGTGGACCTCGTCTTTTGACAACTTTTGATGCCCACCCATGTTACAGCCTTGTGGATTTCCTTGTCTGCAGTAGTAACAGCTCCTACACCTCCCGGCATTCCAGCCAACTCCAACCCGCTGCCCGACGCTCCACCTCCAAATCGAACCCTCAGCACTCTGCTCTTCGACATCCGCTCCCAGTGCGACAATTCGGCCTACGATTTCGTGCCCTGCAACGACTGGATAATTGAGTCCGGGCATCTGTCCGGCGCGTAGAACCCCATCCCCGCCACATAGTCCCACAGCAATGACTTTAATGAGTGCCTCCTGTGGCCCAGGGCGAGGAACGGGGTAGTCGGAGAGTACGGTCCATGGTTGGTTCGGGCCGGTACAGACTACTGCTTTTTGGTGTTTAGGAAGATCTGGCACGGCGTTGGACATGACCTTGTGGACGTGGAGGGGAAGGATCAGGGCGATGTATACTTGCAGTAGTCAATCACGCCAGATCATCGATCAATCCCATTCAATAGATCAATGATTTAAATGGACTTTCAACTGTACAGCTACAAAACAACGCATATACTCCATCCAGCTCAAATCACAAAACCAAACAACTGGCCTTCCATCCAGCAACAAGAACTAAAACCACCATCCCGCCAATAACACCAATCATCTCACGAATTAGGCCGTTGTACTCCTTCAAAAACGCTTGTCCGAGCACCATGTTGGGCACCACTGCCTCTGTCTCCTGAACGCCTTCGGCCAAGTCCCCATCCTCACGTCTTGGTCGAAATGCTGTTCGACGCATTCCCATCTGCCATCGTACCATTCGCGAAAGGCCTTCGCGAGATAGCCTTATACGGCGTTCCTCCCAATTGCGTAGTCGATACGACTTCCCAAAAAAGTAGGGGAGCTTGCCCAGTAGGAGTCGAGTACGTAGTCGAGTGTAATCGAGCGTGGACGTATGTGGTATGCCAAGCTGGTCCGATAGGGATGGGCCGAGAAGGAAGCGAGTTAAGGCGCAGTTGTGTGCCAGCGTTGAAGGGAAGGGAGGGCGGTCTGAAATTGCTCTAAGGATGGGCATCGTTGGAGGCGGGAGGGCCGCAGACGCGTGCTTCGAGTCCTCTTGCTGGATGATGGGATCCTCGAATATGTGAACGACAATTGAGATAAGGAACTTCTCGCCCATTGCTGCGCTCGAGAAATGCTTGGATAGGATGTGTGGCTCTATACCCAGGTAGAAGCCGATATGTCTCCAAATTGCGATGAAGTCTTCTCGCTCAGAACTCGATGGGGAATAACCTTGACGAGTAAGGCACCATAATGGCGCCTGGGACGATGTTAGAATGTGCTACCAAACTAGAAGGTTGTTAGCTTACAACTGAGAAAGATGCTAGTGTAGCGGCCAAGTCTTCCTGGTTAATAGGATATCCATCCGCGTTGAAATCGTAACCTGGTATTCCCGGTTCGTCCATGGCTCGATGACGATTCACCTTATCCATGATCCGGCGCCGGGCCACCCCGTGGAGCAAACGAACTCGTACGACCGACTTCCAGCCTTCCTCTCCAGGAACCAGAGAATGAGCGGCAGCTGAAGGTGCTTTGCCTTCGCGCTCTGTCAACGCAAGAGTCCCACCCATGGCATCTAAGACCATTTGAAGGGTTTCTGAAAGGCGTTTGAAAGTTCTATCGTTGGTGGCCTGAGTAACTAAATACTCTCCACTCTTGTCGGATTTTCCTGGTACGAGATAAGAGACCGAATGTAGAACCCGAGTGATACGTGCACTTGAATGAGATTAGCTTGGTGCATATAGACTGAAACGGTCGACTTGGTGCTACTCACCTGGCAAACCCTCCAGCAAGGCTGAAATGCATCAGCGACGATAGGATAGGGGCGGAGTATACGTAGAAAAACTTCTGGCCGCGATGAATCTGAGCATCGGATGCTCTGATACCTTCGGGAGGCATCGAGGTTACATGATGTAAAAAGTCACGAGCGGGCCCGGGACCCTCCAATGCTCTGCGTTCGACGCACTCAAAAAGGTCGACTCCAGTGCTCGAGCCTGATGAGGGAAAGGTTTCAAGGAGTGCCTCGTCGCAGTAGGTATCCGCAGTGCTGCGCCACCTATATACGTTTAGTCAGCCCTTGTGGTTGGAGCAAAACCTTCTCAATACACACTCACTGTTCTAAAGTGGAGGCCTTTACGCAGCGCTCATCCCATTCGAATACATGCTCCCATTTGGAGCAAATGGTATTGTAGGGGAGATTCTCTGTTTGGCTACTGTCATTGAGTTCGATAATATCGGCCGCCTCCACAGGTTTTGTGAACTCGCCAACGTAAAACATAGTGTAGTAATTAGAAACAGATTCGAGTGAATGAGAGTCTTCGCGGATGATGGGTGTGCCTTAGATATGGCGAGCACTAGCTATTGCGCCGAGTGGCCTCGATGGGAGAGAGGGACGTGACGGGCTCAAGCACGTGAAATCGAGTTGGATCGGGTGAAGCAAGTCTCGTGAGTGGCGACCAAATCGAGATTTATTAAAGAACACCAGGTCGATTAAGCTTTGCTACTCGCCTTGGATGGAAGTGTCTGATAATACTTCGGAAGGAACATGAAGGCCGCACGGGTGCAGGATGCCACGCATTTGCTACACGTTCGGCTTTTGGGCCGATCCACCAAATTCATGCGTAAAATCTGTACGTTTCGTGGGCGGTCTGCAGCGTCAATGGCCTCCGATTTGAGTAGAATTGGTGTGCTAGAGTTGAAGACTCGGTGACTCGGCTGTCGTATTGAATGAGAGCCTGATTCTGGCGGCTTCCACTATCTAACATTTGTTGTGCTTTTTGGGGTGTTCCGGGGTCCTGGTTCAGTTACATGGGTGCGGCCTCGTGTAGCGGCTGATCACTCTGACCCACTATCGTTTCTTTCTTTAATTCTTCTACTCACCACCATCAGCGTACCGGCGCTCGGCCAGTCGTCCCAGCGTATGCGCGCTGCGTTCTCGTCTACTCGCCAGTATTCTCAGCTTCAACAATCAAATTTTCCATCTGGCTTCAATCGACGCTGTCATACCACCTGCTATTCACTGATCTGAGCCACGCAGTAACCCGTTATCACATCCTTCTTGAACTACCTTCTCTGGCCTATCTCGGTGTTGTTGGCACTCCGCAATGGCGCCTGCCCCGCCCCCTCCAATCCCCTCTTCGTCGGCAGCGCTATCCAAGGCAATTACAACTGCCACCGACTCATGGCAGAACGAACTCAAAAACTTGTTCGATCAAGCCAAGACTCGATATCCTGATGTTGTGTGGGACATGCTAGGCGAGGACGAGGAGCGTCTAGACGAGGTTTGGGGACACAAAGGTTTGGAGTCAGTCTAGCTGGTGTACTCGCGTTGCTGACGTTTAGTGCAGCAATTGTCTATGCCCGTGCTCCACCCTCTTTCCAAGCTAGATACTTTGCGCCTCGCACAGCATCCTCGTCCTCGCCGACTTCATACTCAACTCAGCATCTGCTGCCAGCTCAATCTTCCGTGTCCCTATCACTTCCGAACCAAGATGGACGCCCGGGCTCAAGGTCGCCCTCGCCGTTTGGGGAACCGCAACGTACTCAGTCACCAGCACCGTCCACCGGGAACGGAACTCTGCTCCGTTTGCCGCTTGCGATGAACCCGGCCCTTTTTTCTAACGAGCTGGAGTACCTTTACACTGGCAAAGGAATGGGGGAGGCCTTTGAGTTTTTGTTTGACACATCGGCAGAAAAGGGTAAACCAAAGGGCTCCGAATCGGACATAGAAATGGAAAGGCGCGAGAAGCTTAGAAAAGATCTAGTTTACATGTGGAGATCGCGACTGTATAGTGATGTCCGGGTGAGTACATATCTACTATCTGTAGTTCATATCGATTGATATCCTGCCTAGATCACACTTACCGGTAGTTTCTCATCGAGCAACAGCGAAGTGGCTTCAGCAGTGTTCTCTAGCCACCGCTTCATACTCATCTCTCGTGTTCCTTACTTCCGCACTCTGCTTTCTTCTGCTTTCGCACCTGTTGGGCAAAACATATCATCTGCCAATCCACTCACTATCAACCTTCCGTCGCCTCCCTTTACACCTGCCTCGCTTCACTTCACTCTTGGGTTCGTCTACACTGGCACCATGGCCTTTTCTCACCGCAACTGGGATCTCGACACGGCATTTCACATCGTCCGCTCGGCCAAATATCTGCAACTGGACACTCTCGATATCGAGGCCCGAGCTCGCATCATCGAGGAAATGATGCACGGACTCTTCCACGCACATCTGCCTTTCGAGGAATACGACCGTATAATCGGGGGAAAGTGGGGAACGGGAGGTTGCAAGTGCAAACAGTGCCAGCGGCGAGCACCTCGTGTTTTGGAGTTTGCTTTGGGCGAGGACGTACGCGATAATGTACTTGAGCGGGGTGCACAACGCGCCCTCTCGGGTATGTACGGCGAGGGGTGGACTACTTCCGAGTTCTTGGCGCTGCCTCTTAGGCTGAAGAATATCTTGCTAAAGGGCGTCCGAAATCGAACGACGCTCCAGAACATAATCCCTTTGTTGCAGGCAACCCAAGCTGGCCTGACCAAGCTCGAACCCAATTCAGAGCCTGCGGCCGAAGCAGTCAAGGATCTTATGCTGCAAGCGAGGAAACATATCGATGATGTGTTGTGTGGGTCTCTGGAGGAGTTTTTCGAGCAGCCGGAGTGGGTCGCAATTATCGAGAATGAGGGGTCTCAGTTTGGTGATATGGACAAGTTTGGGCTGGTGCTGGAGTCGATTAAACGTGGCTTGGCGGATACCAATGCTGGTCCAGTGTACCAGGTGCGTAGTCTTCATATTTGCTCAGTTCGTATTCTGACGCGTATGGGTGTAAAGGCGCTCGTCTCATCTGTTCTGCTTAGGTCTCATCCTGAGACTGGACAAACCATCCTTTCGACTAGCTCTCCTCTAAGAGCCGAGATTGAGCGAGCGAGGGGGGACACAATCGCATGGATGCGAAAGCATTGGGCGACAGCGCGTGCATCAGGCTCCTTTGAGGGCTTGGAAGGGTGGGCGCTCAAGGAAATCAGCGACGGTAATGCTCGTCTTTAGTCACGCCTGGTTGTTTTGCTCATACGCTTATCTTCTGTAGAACTTGACGTACAAGTTGAAGATATGTCTACGCCTAATTCGGCTCGCGGCCCTACTACCCGGCCCAGCCACCGGGCATCCGTCGCGCCTCCTAGGACCGACGGCGACGCAGAGTCTATGAGTATACATTCGCTTCGTACTAGCGTACTCAGGAACTCCAGCACACATGGTGGTGCGCAAACCAGGCGGGAGCCAGTTGCGTCCTCTTCGCGATCGGTACGCTCAGTGTCGTCCCGTCACTCCGCCTATGCATCTCCTGGGCCTCCAACTCGGCCCGTCCCGCCCAACGCCAACCCGACGCGCCTGCGGCCTGTCACGGCGTCCGCGCGGTCATCGTACGCTTCTGGTGTGGACGAGCTGTCTCCCACTCTTGGTGGCACGCCTGCTGCTCCCAACGCCGTCTCTCATCCTCGCAACTCCACTTCGTCCGCTACCCCACGCAGGAGCCTGGCCCCAACCACGTCGCCAAATCCTCCCGCTGGTCGCCCTAGGTCATTGGCTCCTTCCATTAATTCCATCCGCTCAACCACTTCGACTGTACGTCATAGCCACCGCAGCAAGGAGTCTCCCAACGATGAGCAGCCCCCGTCCGCAAGCGGTGAAACCCGACCTGTTTCTGCTGTCAGCAATGCCCCCCTCAAGGCCGCTGGTCCTGGCCCAGCGGGGCTGAACCCGGGTACAGCTGCGCGCGGAAGGAAGGTGTCGACTGCGTCAACCGCGTCAAACCTCAGCGTCCGTCCCAATAGCCGCCGGGCATCCAACGCGTCCGTTGCGCCTCCAACGCCGCGCACAGCGGCCAAGACAGCTGCTCAACATGCGGCGGCTACTGCTAATGCCGGTCAATCTGGGGCTAGCGTCGTACGCTCGAGTACAGCTACGAGCGCGCGGTCTATGTCGTCGCGTCGCCTCCCGGCAGCCCCCCCTTCCAAACCGCACATTACTCCGCCCAAGAAACAGGTTGCACCAAGGCCTAGAGGGACGCCTCCGAACGCGGCTGATTCGTCCAAGCCCCAAGCTACTCCGACCAAAAAGACGTCCTCGAAAGGGAAGGGGAAAGCTGCCGTGCCGCAGGACGATGAGTCAGCGTACTCGGAACCTCGTTCAACTAGGAGTGGGGCCTCAACGCTCAGGGGGCGGCCTACCGTTCCGTTCGCTATACCAGGAGGTCCGGGACATCAGCCCCGCAAGTCGACAGACACGATTACTGCATCGACGGTTTCTACTGTCAAGGCCTCCGTTCCACCCGTTCCTAAGCTCAATCAACCGGCCGGCGCGCCTCCTTTGCGTGGCGTGACACTCAATGTCGGCATTCCTTGCTTGATCACATCGAACCGGGCGAAGTACAAGGCGTTTGCGCGGTACATTGGTGAAATTCACGGAGAGCAAGGACCATGGGTTGGAGTTGAGGTGCCTGTTGGTGATACCTGGGGACCCGAGAAACTCGAAGGAAGGCACTGGAACGATGGAAGTATTAGGGGGACTAGGTATTTCGAGGTTGGGGCTGGCAGCACGCCGTGGGACGATAGTGAGGAACGCGCTGCTCGTCGACGGAGACTTGAAGCCGTGCTCTCATCCGCCGGCTCGGGGAAGAAGCGTGAAGCAGATGCGATGAGTATGGACAGCCATCGCCTGAAGCGGTTGCGGAGCGTGTCTCCTGCCATGTCGGATATGACCACAATGGAGTCTCGTGGACTTTTTGTGCGCCCGTCTGATGTTATCTATGTGTTCGATGCTGTTGACGATGCTTGACTGGGTCTCTGTTATGTCTCTTTTCCACTTGGGAGCATTTATTCTAATCCTAATGGCCACTTTCTCTATACCAACCCCACTATGTTTCCTCTCTCTGGGCGAACTTCCAGATTCTCTTTACCCTATCCAACACTTATACACTGCCATCTTTTGTATATCCCGTTTTTGCGTCGTTTGGTATCTCAAAATGGAATTGTTCAGACAATTAGATGGTGTGGCTATTTTGCTTGCGCTTGTGTGTCCCGCGCTTGTCAACCCTGAAATTGAGAGGACCGAGACCTCCATCTCATTTACTAGCTCAACTCTATCACCCGCCGCCACCCTACCTCGACCACATATTCTTCACTCAAGCACCGGATAATACGCGCATAATGGAGAACTTCCACGTTGGAGAACAGTATCAGCTTGTAGACGTTATTGGTGGGCGAGGCTGCTAGACCATGTAGATCTAATATGAATGCCTTGTTCCACAGGAGAAGGCGCGTACGGAGTCGTGGTGTAAGTGATTTTAATCAGGCTTTTAGGCTCCCGGCTCAACCTACTTGACCCCCATAGCTCCGCTGTTCATGTGGCATCCCAGCGAAAGGTCGCGATCAAGAAAATCACCCCATTCGACCATAGCATGTTTTGTCTCCGCACCCTGCGTGAAATCAAGTTACTTCGACACTTTCAACATGAGAACATTATCAGTATCCTGGATCTTCTTAGGCCGGCCAGCCTAGACGACTTCAAAGAGGTCTACTTGGTGCAGGTACATTCGCGTCTCGTTATTGTCTCTTCAGCGCTTACGCTCATCCCGCCCCCCGAACTATTAGGAACTCATGGAAACCGACATGCACCGCGTCATTCGTACTCAAGAGCTCTCAGATGACCACTGCCAATATTTTATCTACCAGGTAAGCCATCTTCAGGCGTTGTTAAGGGCTTAATTGTGAATACTAATGCTACTGATGTTCTGACGCGACCAGACACTGCGCGCATTGAAAGCTCTACACTCTGCAAACGTCCTGCATCGTGATTTGAAACCTTCAAATTTGTTGCTCAACGCCAACTGCGACTTGAAGGTGAGTACTTACTAAGGTTGGCCAAGATCTTCTCTCACTGGCATTTCAGCTCTGTGACTTCGGTTTGGCACGATCCGCGCTACCACCCCCTTCTTCCGCTGCCAACGACGCATCGACGTTTATGACAGAATACGTTGCAACACGATGGTATCGCGCGCCGGAAGTAATGCTTACCTTTAAGGAATACACCCGAGCGATAGACATCTGGAGCGTCGGATGCGTACTGGCAGAGATGTTGACGGGGAAACCTTTGTTTCCGGGGCGTGATTGTAAGTTTCCGCCGACAGCTTGTTTGTCAATGATTTTTGACGTGGTGTTTCATTAAGACCATCACCAGCTCTCGCTGATTTTGGAAGTACTTGGAACTCCGTCCCTAGATGACTTCTATGCGATTAATTCTGCGCGCTCGCGTGAATATATACGGGCGCTACCTTTCCGCAAAAAGAAGAACTTCGCTCAGTTGTTCCCGAACGCCCACCCTCTAGCTGTAGATCTTCTGGAGAAGTGCCTGACTTTTAACCCCAAGCGGAGAATAGGTCTGTTCGTCCACTTGTTCGGCTACGATAATATGTGATTTACTTTCAGCGATATCAACAGACGTAGTAGAGGCTTTAGCCCATCCATATCTGGAGGTAAGCAGGTTGTTTCACCATCGTGGATTTGCACTTGAATAATGACATCACGAAACATAGCCATACCATGATGCAGAGGATGAGCCAAGTGCGCCTCCGCTAGATGCTTCCTTCTTTGACTTTGACAACGGCGTTGAACTCTCCAAAGAACAACTCAAATGTAAGGCATCTCCCAAGTCCAGACAAGCTACACAGCTAATTGTCCGTGTAGTGATGATATACGAAGAAGTTCTGCGCTCCCCAGCAAATCAACCGGCCGCGTGAGGATAGCATGAGCAGTTTAGCTCTTAATTCTATGTGAAGCATACCTCCATATATCCTAGTACTAATTTCAACACCTTTGGCTCTTGTTTCACTAGCGTCTATTGCTTATTGTGATGATTCTACTGTTGCCGTATCATGTTATTCTAGTCGGTCTCCTAAATAATCTGGTTGAGAACAAGCTGTGTGACAATGAATGTGACTTTGAACGAGCTGAACCTAGCACAACTTTAGTGTGAGTAGTTAGTCATAACGCTCCCGTTGATCGGCAGAAATTAGGCTTGGTTAGGCAAGTGGCTGTACGATTAGTAAGTTAAGCCTGTAGCTCACGACGACTAGGAAGTGGTTGACTCTTGAACAAATGCTTCTTGATATACCAACTGAGCTTGTCAACGCCATCTTCTACTTTCTTGACGACAGGGCGCAACGCAACCTTACTGCAACTTGCAGCGCCTTTCGACGCACTTGGCTAACCGAGGCGTGGCGCACTCTCACACTAACTGGTCCTAACGTCAGGTCACAGCTCGCTGGCCTTATTCTCTGGACAAACAGCGACCCAACAACGGCTAGGGAACGACTGAACCTTACCCAGGCGCTAATCATTCGAGCCTGTCTTCTTGACGAGGACGTAGACGATGTCTACCATGAGGGCGAAGACAACACCGACATCTATGATCGTGACATATACCCCCTTATAGACTGGCTTTCACGCAACCTAAAAGTACTCTCTATCGACCTTCCCCCTACACCAGACCGACAGTTCTTTGATTCGACTTTAGCGTCTATATCCCACCTTCCAAAACTTGAGCGTCTCTTCCTCGGTCGAGTCAAAGTACATGACGGATACGATGTCACATGCACGTATTCTGGGTTGAAGGAAGCGACAATGATCTGGTGCCATGGAATCGTAGAACAACGTCTCCTGGTTGACCAGCCCCAACTCGAGCATCTTGATGTACACGACAGCTGGGACATTGGGAATCTGAGCGCTATATCTCATCAATGGCACAATCTCAAATCGTTCAGGTTTTCGGCCATCGACCCTGCGTATGCGCTTCATATACTCGAAAATGGCAGAGTAAGATACTTGTTTACACCCTGGTGAGTTTCAATAAGCTCATTTGGTTGTCATTATTACAGGGAGTAATGACATCTCTAGAAGATGTATCACTGGAGGTGCCAATGTCAGAGACAGTATTTCACACTATTACAGGCCACCTCGCTGGCTATCGCGTCCGAAGATTTCACCTCTCTCTGTCGGCCGAGGGACTTGGACTGTTTGTCGTAATCCCAGCAGGGTACAATAACCTTCCCGACGGCTTCGGCCCCAAGTGGCTAGCTGCTATAGCCGCAAGTTTACAGGACTTGGAGGAGCTTGTGCTAGACTATAGAAGCGGAGGTACCTCCCTTAATCTCATGTGGCCCGGTGAACAGGTGTGTCCAAGGTTCGTCTGTGCTCTAGCTTAGACCTAACCCTTGCCCAGGTTGAATATGCAGCTGCATTGTCTACAGCCAAAAACCTGCGGACAGTCGCAATATCCATCCATGCCATACCTCAGTCCGGGCCAGAGTCCTGCGGTGACATCGCCCATGGGTACATGGATCATATTCCAAACTTACGAACCATCCATTTTCCCGCAATGCCCATCTATTCTACCGAACAACTCCGATCTACAGCCCGTTTCCCAAGCCCCTCAATCCCCGAAACGAATTTCTGGGGCTACACCATGACCCGTTCATCAAACAGCATCTCCCCATCTTCTACAACTGGCGACTCTTATCGTCCTTTCTGGATCACCCATGGCCCTGATGTCGCAGTCGATAGACATAGGCGTGTCGGTGGCCTAAGGATTGTTTCAGACGGCTCAGACGACAACGCGCCAAGTCTTATCGAATTCGATGAAGATTTTGAAGACGAGCCCGATCCAGCGGACTTTGACATCTTCAATGATGAGGATATGGACTTGGGCCCATGGTTCCCAGAGCCCAACGATTCCGACTCTGAGTTCTCTGACCACCACGTCGAGCATCACCCCATAATTACGCCCGACGAATGGATGGAGGGCCTCACGCTAGGGATGGGCAACTTGAGCATTGCACAGCTGGACTTTTCCGCGCTGGATGGGCATAGCTCTGACGATCTTGCGAACGAGCACGACGATATCATGTCCCATTTCTCTGAGGATCTATAGTTATTGGATATTTCACACATGTACGAGCTATCTTTGTATGCGGAATTTCTGTTTGTATGTAGGTTTAGCTTTTTGGCATTCATCACATCCACATGTCGCATAGTCTCCTTGTATGAATGAATCCATCGTCTGTTTCTTCTCTATCATGGGCTGCTTGTTACAGCGAAGGAATCGTTCGAAATAGCTCCATGCAGGCGAGACTTAAGTCTGACTAAATAACTAAGAAATGCATTTCAATGTTAATGTCCGCCAACCCAGAACCCGCTGGCACTGGACTCCAGTACTTGCAATGTAATTTTACAAATCAGTGTATGAACTAGCAACCCCGAAAAACGCGCCACCACAGGCATCAAGACAAAGAGAAAAGACAATGCACAAGGAGTGGGACTAGATCGCTGGTGTGAAGGTCATGATTTCGTCGTAAAGCAGCTGTTTGAGCTGTTCTCGGCTGATGTCGTCCTTGTGCACTGCAGGTAGGATATAAGTATGGGTTCACTTGGATCAGGGAGAAGCGAAAGAACGTACAGTCAAACTCGAAGAAGTCGGGATCAAGAGGGGGAGCGACGGGCTCATCATCAGGGTCGTGCTATAGACGGGTTAATTAGATTATGTAGAATCACAAGCTTAGGTATGAACTCACATAGGCCTCGAGGTAGGGGTGGCAAAGCGCGTCCTCAACATTAATACGCTTCTTGGGGTCAAAGGTCTGCAACAGCGCCATTAAAACGAGGCTCTAAACTGGCTCCGCAGAATTACGCACCAATGTCTTTGTTAAAAAGTCGACAGCAAGTGCTGACGCGTTGGGGAACAGTTGTGCAAATGGCCTGCGTTTCCGGAAAGGAAGCGCTCGAATGTAGTCGCGAGACCGCCTAGTCGTAATAGCATAGAATTCATCCAACGTTGGGGTACCTAAATGGCTTTGTTAGCCACGGAACCGACGCATTTTCTTGCCAAACTCACCTAACACGTCCAGAATCAAAGTCAACTGGTGGTGGTAGTCCCGTCCCGGGAACAGTGGTTTCCCGCTCAGCATCTCCGCAAGAATACAGCCCACAGACCATACGTCAATCGCCTTTGTGTATTGCTTGAAGGTCAACATAATTTCAGGGGCCCGGTACCATCGTGTCGCAACGTATTCGGTCATGAAGCCAGTTTCTGTGCCCGAGGGCTCAGCGGTTTTCACAGACCGCGCGAGACCGAAGTCGCAAACTTTGAGATCGCAGTTTGCGTTCAGGAGAAGGTTGGAGGGCTTAAGGTCGCGATGGATAACGTCGGCGCTGTGAAGCGCTTTCAGGGCGCGCAACGTTTGGTAGATAAAGTACTGAAAAAACGCGTTAGTTGGACGTGGCGCTGAACAAGGAAAGCTTGTGCATACTTGAGCATGGTCGTCACTGAGATCCTGTGTCCTGATCACTCGGTGCATGTCTGTCTCCATCAGCTCTTGGATCACTGGATCGAGTTCTATGAATACCAGTCGCCGGAATAGCTTGTTAGAACTTACAATAGACTTCCTTGAACGCTTCAAGCGAAGGAGGTTTAATAATATCCAAAATAGAAATGATCTAACAAAGGGATAAGTGGTAACACATTTAGTCGAGTCTTAGGGCAACGTCAAAAACCAGTTCAACGCACGTTTTCGCTAACACCAGCCTCGGAGAGGAACTTCAGGAGTTTAAGTTCACGCAAGGTACGCAAGCAAAACATAGAATGATCGAATGGGGCAATCTTCTTGATTGCGACCTTGCGGCCGGTTGGTCTATGCAATGCTGAGCAGACAATGCCGTAGGCTCCTTCTCCAACGACATCTAGGACCTGATACTGCGTGCCTGCGATCCATTCCTTAGCAATTGCTCGCGCATATGCGAACGGTCTACTTACCGACGTTAAATCGGACTTTGCGGGGCGCAGGCTGGCTCTGCGATGCAGCATGCGCGTGCTTCGACTTGGAGTTGTCCTTCGCAGGTTGCTCAGGCATGTTGAGGAATGAAAGAAGGAATCGAGAGGAGGTTGTGTGTCGCGGGAGGGTTGTAGTGTCAAGCAGGCTGTAGTGAAGCTCAAGGTTATACGAGCAGAAAGCATCCGCACCGGATTCGGATCCTTACTACTGTTGTCCAGGTCTGTTACTGAAACGCATTGGCCACCTTTGTAGTCTTCTCACTCGTTGCTAACGACAATAGGACTATTCGATGGAACCATAGAATCATCTCCAACTGACGATCATTGTCTTCTGGACGCAGATCTCAGTCGAAATATGATTTATTTTAGCAATATTCAGTGGAAATGCAGGTACGAACAGATTCAGCATGAAAATCATGTGGTGGCATGGGCAATAACGGATAATTTTGTATATAAAATATGTCGCCAACGGAAACGATCTCAGCACGCAACAGTTTTGAGTTGCCACTTGAATGCACCCTTGTGCACAGACCAACTGTGCCAGGGGTCTGAGACGTTGAACGGGCCTACAGATCCCTGATAAAGATATAGGAATATATGCTAGTAGTATTTTAGTCCTATGCAGATTAGCTACGGGTGTTGCGGAATGATAGCCGCTAGAATCGCGGGAGGAAAAGTGGTCGAGATTTTGTATGCACCGATGGGGGTGGCAGAAGTCCTTTTGCTCGGACTCTGTTTGTCTAGCCTTCGCCATTTGACTCCTTGTCTACCCCATCACCGCATCCTCCTGCGCTCATCTCACCCACACCCACACACTCGCACTTCACGAGTTTGGCTGTTAAAATCTCTTCCATCGAAAAAGTCAGTGTGCTTTCTAAATTTTGGGAGCCCCGGAGCTTACGCCATTGCTTTTCTGTTGATTTGCCTCCAGCCCATCTCAACCTATGTGAGTTCAAACGCGCGCATAAAGGGCCACTTGGGCACATATTGACAACAAAGGCCATTTAAACAACGCAGTGAACAACATGACTTCTGCTTCCCCCGCGCCCAACGCGGTCTCCAAGACCAGTGTAATCCCTTCGGAAGTCGGCTGGCAATTCGTGCCGCAGTACTATACTTTTGTGAACAAGCAGCCCCACCGATTGCATTGCTTCTACACAAAGAACAGTACTTATGTTCACGGAACGGAAGGCGAGGACCTCAAGCCATGCCACGGACAACAGGTGGGCGCTCGTGCATAAAAATGCTCCCGGTGGATGGATGATTTGATTAAACCCTTTTAGGAAATCCACAACAAAATTCTTTCCATTGGGTTCCAAGATTGCAAGGTTTTCATCCACAGCGTCGATGCCCAGTCCTCTGCTGCAGGAGGCATTATCATCCAAGTGATTGGAGAGATGTCCAATGCGGGCGAGGCATGGCGCAAATTTGCTCAGACCTTCTTCCTCGCCGAACAACCTAACGGTTACTTCGTGTTGAACGACATCTTCCGTTACCTGAAGGAAGAATCTAACGCAGATGACGAAGCCGAAGAAGAGGCCGAGGCAACCCCCAACGGTGCTGAGGCTGCTGCCCCGGAACCTGTCCACGCTCCTCAGTTGCACGATGTTCCCGAAGTCGCCCCCACTCAACCGGAACCGGAACCCGTTGCTGCTCCGGCGCCTGTGGCGCCAGAACCTGCTCCTGAGGTCGCTCCCGAGGAACCCGCAGTCAACGGCACTCACGTCGAGGAGAAGGCTGATGTTCCCGAGCCGGCGAAGGAGACCACTCAACTCCCATCGCCTTCTCCCGAGCCAGAGGCCGAACCTGCAGAGGAACCGACTCCGGCTGAATTGACTCCAGCTCGCGGATCGACCCCTGCCCCCGCCGCTCCAGCATCTGCGCCGGCGGTCCCACCCTCGGCTGCCCCGGCTGAGAAACACCAGCCACCTGCCGCCGCTCCATCTGCCCCTCCCGCTGCCGCCCAGCCCGCCGCGCCACCGGCACCGTCTGCTCCCAAGACCTGGGCGAACCTTGCTGCCGCGAACTCGTCCAAGTGGGGCCAGGTTTCTTCTGATGCTCGCGGTGTGAGCACGCCCGTCAAGCCGTCTGCCCCTCCCGCCAAGCCGGCGCCTGCTGCACCTCCCCGAAAGGAAGAGCATCCGGTCGATACCTCTAATCTATCTCCTCAGGCCCAGGCTGCGATGTCCGTTAACACCGCACAGTGCTTCGTCAAGGTACGATATAGCTGCTTCTTTTAGGGCCAGTTAAGATTTAACTTTCCCAATATTGCAGCTCAACGACTGGGTCCGTGACAACGTCCCTGGTGCGCCGGCGACTGCAAGTGCCGAGTCTGTATCTCCTGCTGCGCTCCGAGATGTTCTTACCTCTCGCTTCGGCGCGGTCAAGGAACTTGAGGTGGTTCGTACCAAGGCTTGCGCGTTCCTGGAATTCCAGACGGTCGAGTCTGCCCGCCGGGCCATCCTTGCTTCGTTGCCCGCGAACCTAGGTGGCGAGGGCGGCATTCGCATCGGCGAAGACACCGAGGCTGAGCGCGCTCCTCGTATCACGGTTGAGATGCGCAAGGAACGCGGGGATCGTCCCATGTCGGGCCGCCCCCCTCGTACCGGCGGCCCAGAGCAGCGCGGCTCGTTCCGTGGCCGTGGTGGGCGAGGTCGTGGTGATGCTCCCCGCGGTGCGGCTCCCCCGGCCGCAAAATAAGCTGGAGGCTAGCCTCTTGCGAGTAGTCGTGGTTTATTAGTGAATCAGCCTTGACTTTGTGTGGTGGGAGGGCTCGTTCATGACCGTCTAATTGCCTGTGTGTGTTTTATGCCCTACTTACCTCCGATCATCTGCTTTGGCTTTGCATCGTTCCTCGCATTCATCTTATGTTTAGTATCCACTTGTACACCTCCTCACATCCGTATATCCTCTCCCCATCGTTCATGTTTCCGCCGATTGTTCATCACACCATGCATCAGACGAGTTATTTATGCCAACTTCCACACGGTTAATGATCTTGATGCAACATGAGAGTGTGGGGTGTGATCGAGCAGGTACGAGTACATTTTGAGGAGGTCGATAATGACAACAGGCCAATCGGAGAATAATCATCCAAGGAGCGTGGCGGCGGCGGCCGTCGATATATAGTTAAGCTAAAGGCTACGCGTGATTGAATAATAAAGGAACGATGAATCCTGAAATGAAGAAGAAAAAAGTGAAGAATTTATCGCTTGGCATCAATACCATAGTGCCGAGTATCCTCCTCGTCGTACTTGTCGTCTCCACGTTCTGGATCATATTGGACAGGCACATTCTTGCCGGACGCGCTCGTCATTGACGAATGTGAATCAACTCGGTGTAGCGAGACTGTTTGGACGCCAGCACCGTCCGAGTTGTCGATATGCGTCTCTGTTTGTACGCGTACGCCGAGCTCAAAAGTGTCGTTTCCAAAGGGGCGTCCGTACCCTCGAGACCCTCGTACGAGCATCGCTGGCCGGTTGGTCCCGGACTCGACGCCAGACTTGGGGTGAGGTGGTCGAGCTAGTGAGGCGGGCTCGCGGCTGCTGGACAGGTTGCCTGATGGCGAGTCGTTAAAGTCTAAGTTTAATTGGACGTCAGTTGCTGTGTTTCAGCCGCATGAGGGTTGAAGAGGGCGTACTCTGTGTGGAAAGAACAAGGTGCTGGGCCATTATCATTGTCATCTAGGTAGTTTGCAACAGTAGCGATGAGTTGACTGTTGCTTTAGTGTGGCTGAAACCAGCTAACTCACAGCGACAGCGAGGAAGGCGCCAAGTTTCTCGATGTACTTGACATGGCAGACAGCCAAGAGGACGAGCAGATTGGCAACTGGAATTCAATGTTAGTAAACATGCCTTCCGCATACAGGAACTAGCCATACGTGTTGTTCCGAACGCATACAACTAGGTAAATGAGCAACTGTTAGCCGACAGACAGCGTGAACAATAATCAGGGTTACTCACCATCCCATGCTTTAGCAGCTTACGCGCGAACCTCGACATTGTTAGCGCAGTAAAATCTAGCAAGTGGTAGGTCGCAAGCCCACACGCGACTACATCGAACGCTAATTACGATTGATGTGAGCGGGCTGAAACATTCCCACCGTAGCATGCGTACGCACCAGTCATCGCTCCATAGTACAGGGGCGCACTGTTAAAGGTACCAGGTGCCTGCTTCGCTATGCATCTGCCGCATGAGTCTATCAGCTTCCTACTCTCCGGTCCTGAAGATGATACCAACACTCACGATCCCGCCGAAACAAATGCTGAAAAAAATCCAGTTAAGCGAACATAACAACACGCAGGTAGACACATCAAGCTTACGTCGTCGTTCATAAACGTTCCCAAGAATCACAAGCGGCAGGCACAAGACGAACAGAACGCTCAAGACTACCAAAACCGTACGCGACTTCCTCGAAATTGCCCACGTGCGAAGGAAGATGATCCCTTGAGACGCTATACCGGCAACCACTAATGAGGCCAGTGTCAGCGACAACGGCCCGGGGGGAGCGGGCGAGAGTCTAGACACGTACTTTTTGTGACGGGTGGGGCGAGTCGAAAGTGGGTACAGGAGTCCATGTCGAACATTGTCCCGTAGAACCCGACACCATTGAGGACAAGAGCGGCGATGCTGACACTACAGTGGGCTAGTGTTATTCCAGGATTTCAGCTAGGTGGGCATGGTGGGTACGCACTATCTTACAACGATGAATAGGAAACAAACCAGTGACATACGACGATTGGCGATCTGCTTGCGGTACAGCTATGGTATAGGTGTAAGTACCTAGGCTATGACAAGACTACACTAGCGTACCTGGATCTCCCCCGGAATGGTTTGAATGATGCTAGATGCACATCGTGTCAATGAGCAACGTAACCGATAGTGAATCCATTCACTCCAACTCACTCGAACAGAGCAATTGAGAACGTCCTATAAGATGCTTCAGATGAAAGGATCTTACGTAGTTTAGAAAAGGTTACTTACGCAATGCGAAGATTGCCCGCTAGGACATCCCCTTGGTTGCTAGTCGTTAACGACATCGAACCACCAGATCAGGAGCAGAGTGTAGGATGGGAGGGGGTGGAAAGGAGGGAGGGAGGAAGCTCGGGGCGAGCAAGAGGGGCCTGGCGACGGTTGAATTATCCAAGTCACAATATCTACCGGAAGATATAAGTTCGGTGCGACCGAAGTTTGCAATCCCCGATGTCCTGAAGCCAACACGTGAGGTTATCTCGAGACCTGAACTTCTTCTTGGTTTCGCATAGCACCCTAATACGCCCAGACTCGGCTTGTTCCGCCTCTCTACCGCTCTCCACGCGACCTGAGCGGGTCAATCAGAATCCATCTGGCATGATCCCCCGTAGCAAGATGCTTCTTTTCCCCGCGCCACCCCACAGATGCAATGTTATCAACTGGCTGAAATTTCACGCTGATTTAGTTCCATTTAGGCTAGAGGCTGCCCTGGACTGTCATGCCAGTAATACCATGTGCCGCAGTACAAGAGCTCGTTGGGCGTTGCGAAACCTGATGCTTCAGCGCGATTCCAGCCACATGATGCACGTTTCTTCTAGTGTCAGTCGCCTCGGCACCAATATGCGGCGCTTTTGGCGTGGGTGACCTCATAGTGTCGGCTCTTCCCAAGCTGGGACTCGAGCATCTTCACAGTGGGCTACTGTAACAACGCTGGAGGCCCCATTTGGAGTTATACTCAACCAGGTAAATTAGCCAGAGAGCAGCACAAAATTCAACCCTAGTTGCCGACTCGGCACCAGAGGCACTAATAGCTCAAACTGCTCGGGCAGAGACACAGACAGAGATAAGACAGGCTGACGGCGCTACAGTGGCCGAGCACGGTTGTCCCTGGTTATACGCAGTTCCTGTGCCGCGGCAAAGCAGCGCCGCCCGTCACGTGGTCTGATATCAGAGGGAGTGGCTGTTCACAAGGGATGTATTTATGGCTCGGGCAGGGCATCGATTGCAACTTGACGTACAAGTGTGCCCCCACAAGCCACGACCACCATGTCCGCCTTTATGCGGTCCAGAATGTTTTATTTCCTACTTATCGTTGTTTTGATACTTGTCTTTCTACCAAGCGAAGGTGTCTATGCCTTTGGTGCAGGAAACATTCCCAGCTACTCGTACGTCATCTACTGTACTCAATCAGCGTGGTACTCAGTGTTCTTGTAGCCATATGGAGGGGAAGGCGTTTCGCCATGGTGATATTGTGAGCAATAATCAGTAAGGAAGTAATCGCAGGCTCCTAAAATCATCTTATTTGTAGGAGGACGCTCTTGCCGATCTTGCCAAGGGAGCTGGGAAAGGGTTACTCGGAATAAGCGCTCTTGGCGGCAGCAAGAAATTCTCAGGTCTAGACATCAAGCGCGTATATTTCGGAAATTGGCTTCGAGATTATAGTCAGGCTGTGGATATCGCCGGCCTGAAGAAGTTGCAGATTCAGTCGATCATTAATTTGTGCATGGCGCTTGGATTCTTGGCGCACGGGTATGCCACTGCCGAGTTTGAAGTAACTGAGGAGCGCTTGGGTGTATATCTCCCGGTCGAGCACATTGATAACCCGAAGGTACGCGATCTGGGGTTCAATAATCAACCCAACACTGAGTCTCCTTGGTACGTAGGGGTATGGAGAAGGAGAGGATGCCCGAAAGTATCACCCAAAGCTCAGAGGTCCCGTTGATCCCCGAGAACTTGAAGTTGATTATCGGACAGGAATGAAAAACTATATTGCCAACGGTACGTATGAGTGCTAATAAGCGATATACAACGCATTGATTAAATATTACAGAGGACGGGCCATGGGATACCTCGAAAGGGCATGTGCGCAAAATATTAGAGCAGTGTATCAATATGGGCCGCAGAGCTCGAACCAGCGGTCGCAAAGAAGACGAATATGAAGCCTACAGATTGCTTGGCACCGCGGTAAGCCTCACTGTCTGATTTCTACGGGCATTCTGACACTGAACATATGCGTGGTGTTTCTTATCTCTTGTGATTGTAGCTCCACACTCTTGAAGATTTCTCTGCTCACTCGAACTTTTGTGAACTTTCATTGGTCTCCCTCGGTTACAGCCAAGTATTTGTTCACATGGGCGATCACGTTCGCATCCAGGCACCGAACGGGAAGCAGGTAGCACCTCTAGTTACTGGAACGTTCGGAGGCAGCGATTTCATTCACAGTCTCTTGGGAGAGGCGACCGATCACATCGTAGGTCTCTAGATTGGCATATGAATATTTGGTAACTGACATAACGCCTGCATCGCTTTAGAGTGAAGCCTCTGTGTCCGATCTAACCAAAGAGTTCGATAAAGCCCGCTCTCGCTCTGCCAACCAATCTCAAACCACCACAGCATTGCGTGAACTCGTTTTCCAGATCCCGGGCGGCGGGGGCGAGAGTATCAGCCGTGATATGGGAGAGGTCGAGCGTATTCGCGCATCAACGCAGCCTGGTGGGGGCGGAGGGAAACGACCAGAGGATATGAGCCCACAAGAGCTGCACGCGACGCTTTGGCAAATTTTGAAGTTGCGAGACGATATCATGAAGAAGATTGAAAACACGATTGAGAAGATCCCAGGTGAGTATCAAATTGAGCTTTGGGTGTGTGGTTATGAGTTAACCTATTGGACTGTAGGTTTGGGTGCATTGATCGAGAAGCTTACGGACAATCTTGCTGTCTTTATCTATACTACACTCGGTTAGTCACTCAATCACTTGTGTAAATGAAGTTGCTAACAATTGGATCACAGAGCCGTTCATGAAGCCCATTCTTCAGTCAGCCACCACTGCACTACAGAGTGGTTCTGCAGAAGTTATCAACTCGCACGACCAGTACGAAGTGTTCAATGACCCCAAGGCGGTAGGTCACTCATCCATGCATACATGCCATGCCGCTCATTGTTATGTTTCGTCGTTCGAAGTCCGACCCAACGCATTCATTCTTGAGGTATGTGCTTCCCTCGCCTCTTTATTAATTTCGGATGATTGATTGTCTCGGATTGTAGCAAGGATCACTTTGTGAGTGCATTAATAGTAGCACACTGGGTACATAGAGTGACTGATCAATAATTTAGGGTCTCATCTTAAACGAGCCGGCTGGAAACCTTGCTAAAATCATTGTGGTACGTACCTTCCTCGCTCGCACCGCCAGTATTCTCGATTAATCACTTCGCTACAGACTCACTCGGTACAAATGGTAGCAAAGGCTTGGGACGACCCCAACATCCACGCGCGACAAGTTATCGAGCCGATTCTGTCGTGCATGTAAGTCTCGAGCACTAGCCAATGGGCAGCATCTGACCTGGGTATAGGTTCCATCCCGATTTCCATGATCAGAGCTCTGCAGTTCAACGGGAGATGTTGCAATACATGAACACTGTGAGTACAACTTTCTTATGGAAGTTACTAGTTTACTGACTGGTTATGAAGTGGGTAAGCATATGCGTTAGGTGAACCTTTGTTGTTTGCTTAAGCCTAGAACAGATCAGGTCCCACAAGGATCCTCAAGATATCGCTCGACGCCTCAGCAGAGATAGTGTACGAAACCACCAAGCTACGCGTCTGAAAGAACATGGAGCGCAGGCTCATGCCGCTGGCCCTGGTACGTGTTGAAACACCTGATTTCATGCATTTAGGAACTCATATATGGATTCTAGGCTACAATGCTGGCTTGCAAGCACAGGCAGACATTGGGAACTATTTCAACAATATCGGTGCTCAAGGACTAGGAAACGTATTCGGCGGCGGCCATGGGACGGGTCGTGAGATGTCTGGGGACAACTTCCAAGCAGGAGCCGCGCCTTATGGCGCACCTAGCCACGGCCCACCAGGCAGCCAAGGTCATTCTCCTATTCCTACTACAGGCGAGGCTAGCCAGTTCTTCAGCTCCGGGCCAGCGGCGTCGGGGACCTATCCCTCAGGGCCGTCATCTTATTATGGCGGTGGACAGCAGCCGCAATACCCGTCTCCTCAAGGTCCCCCGTCTCAGCACGGAGGCGTAGGATTCCCGGCGCCTTCTAGTGCACCTGTGCACACTCCTCCCCATGGCCATCCCCCTCCTCTCCTTCCCCCTCAAGGCCCACCTTCTCACGGCGCTCCCCACCACGGCGCTCCCGCGCACGGTGGCATGTACAACCCAAGCTACGGCGGCAGCAGTGGCGGACACAAGAAGAAAGACAGTGATTCGGACGACTCGGACGATGACAAGCGCTACCCCGGCAAGCCCAAAAAGGAGAAAAAGAAAAAGACTCACAAGCCGGAGGCGCACCACCAAGACAGTGGGCGCGGGTTCCCAAGCGTGCCAAGCGGGTTTGCTGAGCCCAGTGCTCCTGCGTTCCCGGGCGGACCGCCTTCATTCCCCGCTGCGCCAGGGTTCCAGCAGCCTCCTGGTGGGTTCTCATCGCCTGGATATCCGCCCCCAGGTGGTGGGTATCCGCAACCTGGTGGATATCCTCAGCCTGGAGGATACCCCCAGCCGGGGTACGGTCCTCCACCGGGTCAGCCTCCGATGTTCCCAGGGGGACCAGGAGGGCCAGGGGGTCCCCCACCTTTCCCTGGAGGTCCCCCGCCTTTCCCTGGTGGCCCTCCCGGCGGACAGTATGGCCAGCCGCCGGACAATAATACTTACCCAGGCCAGAATCACGGACACCAAGGTGGTTACAACCCCGGCTACGGAGGTGGGTGGTGAGCATGAAATAGGACTCAGGGGTGGCAACAAATTCGTATAGAACAGTGAGATTCTCGTCGACAATAATGAATGTAACATCTCTAGCCTGAACTTGATATTTGAAATTTTTGATGTCATGAAGCAGCCACTCCTTGCTTAAGGTTAAAAGCTGAAATGATAAGCAGGGCGTGGGCAAAATGGAAATAGTGTCATTAGATTCGTTGGGGTGCGCTCGACGGCGAGGACTCAGGCAAACAAGGAAGTGGAGATGTTAATACTTGGATGGAGATGTGGAGAAACAGATGTGGGTAACACGGTCGTAAATGGCACAATATAGAAGAAGATGAAGGGAAAAATTACTTGAGCTCCGGCACGATGAGCAAGACTTTTTCTTTCAGCACGGTGGGGTAGCTGTTCATGAGATGTGCGAGCGCGCGGATCTCTTCGCGGTCGAGCAGTGCGATCGTCAATTTTGGCTGTAACAACCGTGGATGTCAGAAAAGAAGCTAGGGGACCGTAACGACAAAGAGACGTACCGCCTGCTTGATCCCAAACGCTTTAATAACTCGGAATCTACACACAAAATCAACCACAGTGAGCACCCTCTTCTCACCCCGTCATAAACCAATCAGCTTACAGTTTATCGCCTACTGTCTGCTTCCTCTGATGCTGCGTTTTATCCGCCAGACTATCAATCCACTCGTCCGTGACCCTAACCACCCCCGGATCCGCCTTAGGCAAGGGCAGCCCAGTTGCAGTCGGCGAACTCGCAAGCTGCACAATATCTACCGCCGGAAGTCGCGCTAACGAGGCCAAGGTGTATACAGCTGGGTGAGATGGTGTCACAGGTGTGGGAGACGCCGCTTCAGATGGACCACGTGAGCTCAAGTCAGGCGTTTGGGGCGAGACGGCCGCACCGGTTCCAAGGTTCGACTTGGGAGGAGGCGTGGATGGCGCAGCTGGACCCTTGTTCTGCGTTTGTGTGGACGGCGCCGGGGAACCATCGTCCTCGGGCTGGTCATCTAAGTTGAGTACGTCCACGACCTCCTTAGCCTCTGAAACCTTGGTCCTCAAATACTCCGGGTTGAATAAACACATCGCGCGTTCGCGCTTGCTCAGCGAAAGCAACAAATCCGTAATCTCTTGGCTCTTGTTCGGCTCGATTCGTGCGACGGCCCTCGCGATCCTCTCGCGCTCTGAGAGCTTGTTTCCGTCTGCACCGAACATCATCGACCCCGATGGCGACGAAGTGCGCGGTGGCGATACGAGCGAGCCTGAAAACGACACAGGTGTAGACGGGTGTTCAGGAGCTGACGACGGCGGCGCATAGCTCAATTTATGCTCCGCACCTCCATCAGACCTAGGCGGGGAAGCGCCATTCAACGCTTGTCGAGCATTCCGAATTTGTTCGGAGAAGACGATAGAGCTCTGCATGCCTTGGACAACTTCCTTGAGGTCGAGAGAGACGAGCGAATCGGCTAGGGCGTCGACTTCGGATTCGTTCACGTCGTCCTGGTTCTTGAGGCGTCGGGTGAGTTCCCCGGTGAGGACGTCTTTCCGGACGACAGGTGTGAGGGTCGCGAGCTCGTCGTATTGCATGGACACATTCATACTTCCCGTTAGTGCTGCCTGTAAATATCATCAGGTTAGGGGGGGTGCCTATGGCCAATATGGAAGGGTTGCAGCGCACCGTGTAGTAACTTCCAGAGCTTCGTCGGTTGACGCGTTCCCGAGTCAGCTCACGGTCAGGTGAGAACGAAGAGTAAATGCTTTCTGCACCCTCGCTGGGCGACGGACTCGTAGCTCCACTGCGCGTACGGGGGGACGAGAAGCGCTGCTGAAGTTTCTCCTGCCTAAGTTGCTTGGGCTCGTGCAGCCGGACCGCAATCTGCTTGGATCCCAAAAACACTCCGTTCATAGCTGCAAGTGCGGCGTTGGCTATGGGTGATAATGATCAGTACGTGTGTTGGACAAGTTCGGTGTGGAACAAACCTTGCTCAGGCGATTGGAACGAGACGAACCCAAAACCTCGGCTCTGGCCTGCATCATTTCGCATAACCCGCGCGCTGACGATTTGTCCAAACTACCGTGTATTTTTAGTAAAACACAACTCATGGCGCTAAGTAGAATATTACCGCACCTGCTTGAAATGGCTAAATAGCTTATTCGAGTCAATTTCAGGGTCCAGATTCTGGTCAAAGGTTAGTCAGGCGGTAAACGCGGTCTAACATCCAACAAAACACACCTTGCAGAATAGATTGCAAGGATCAATCAGGCCGCTGTGAGATCCTGAACCGGGACCCGCGACAGGGGCAAATTGAACCTGTTGTCCTGGGCCTACAGCATCACGACGTAAGTTGTGCATCGATACTACACGCGTTATGAGTATACGTACCATGAACAAACGGACCTGGTGGACTCTGGGGACTATGAGGACTCCGGTGCGGTGGCGTCTGACTCATGTAAGGATTCGCACCACGCGGTGGGGTAAACTACGGGGATGGATAAATGAGAACCGTTTATGGGTACAATGGGCGCGAGAAAGCGACGGACCGGATAGGGTATGGGCATGGCACCGGGGACGAAGGCTGGGGCGGTGGGATTGGGGTTAAATTGGTCTTGGGGCAGGCTGTGGCCACCAGGCATTCGCCGAGGCTGTTGGAATACTACGACTGCGATGTTACGATCGCCAACTTCGGCGCAATGCTGAATGAGAAGGATTAGTCAAAGCTTGGGAGGCGTAGACACGAGCTAACCATGTGTTGCTCGGCCACCGCTGCGTCTTCCTCATTCCAAAAGTGCACAATGCCTGACTCTGCGCCAAATGAAGCCTCCATTTTGGCGCTCGAGAGGGCACCATAAGGTCTGTGGAGCTAGTGAGCTAAGCGAGGGGGAAGTGACAGGCGAGCGCTCGCACCGGAATAGGTCGTAAAGAAAGCTGTCGTTGGTGCCTGGAGGCAAATGCTTGACGAGTCGTGGGGTTGCGAGCGATGGGGGCATAACTCCTGGAGTCGAAAACGGAGAGAGATTGAGGAAATGGGGTGTGTTGGGTATTTGCGAGCCGTTGAGGGTGGCAAGGGCCTTTTCTGCGCGCTCGAGGTGCTTGAACTCAACGTATCCTAACAAATTGCATGAGAAAGAGTGCGGACAGACATGCTAACGGGTACCATTTATGGGCTGCCCGGTGCCATCGCGGATAATCATGGGGCGAAAGGGGACACAGTATTCGAATGCCTGGGCGAGGTCTGCGTCTGTAACCTGAGGGCTAAGGCTGGTGACATAAAGCTTGGGCTCGCGGAGAAAGGGGTGTGCGCCAGGAGTGAGCTCTGGGTGGGCCACATACTGAGTCGCGGGGGGCGAGGCGGGATAGGCGGGGTACGGGGCGGACATCATGGTCGTAATCGTCGTAGCAGAGTGGTCGTTCTGCTTGCTGTCGTCGTCGCTCGATCAACCCTAGTACCCGTCACGTGTTGCACGCGTGAATCCTCGCGACTGCCACGCTCGCACTACCACGCCTTTATGTCGTGTCCCCTCCTGCTCCTGCCATGTCTCTCGTTCCCCGCTACGATCATACGTGCTCCATATCCACGCCTGGGCACACCAAGGCCGTCTCAAACATAGGCGCTGGGCGCCTGTTTATATTGCCCACCAAATTTCTGTCGGCTAACTCTGTCGATCATGGAGGCCATTGCGTTGCCCAACAAACTCACCCCACGCGTCCTGAAGCGCAAACAAAAGGTCGTAGCTGGATTATCTGCTCGCAAAAGACCTCGCGCCGCCTCTGTCGATGAACCTGCTTCTGACTTTGACTCTGGCTCCGACTCTGAGAGTGACCGACTTACTTGGAAGCCCGTCGCTCGCCCAGCAGGAGCGTTGCTCGGAAGTGGCTTGGATGAGGATGGAGGCTTACTCATGATTGAAGAAATAGATGATGTGGATGTGGAGTACTTGGACGCCGAAGGAGGAGGTCGCATAGTCAAGCTCAAAGTAAGTAATGCCCTCATTTCTAGGCTCATATGCTAAGTTTCCGTAGAGACGGGAGAAACCATCAGGAAAGAAGCAAACAAGTGACAGCGTCGCAACTAAAAAGCGCCCCGTCAATCAGCCTTCTGCTATTGCTCAACCTGTCGACGACGACATCAAGTTCAATGACTCTCTTCTCCCCGAATGGGCCTCCCACTCCTTGCATCCTGTCATCTCCCACAGTCTTCTCGCCCTCTCATTCATCAAGCCTACTCCTATCCAAAGCACTGCCCTTCCAGCCGCACGAGAGGGTCACGATATAGTTGGAGTCGCCGAAACTGGCTCCGGGAAGACGCTCGCATATGCGCTGCCTATTATACAGCATATCCTCTCCCAACCTGTCCCCTCTGGCAGCAAATCAAAAAGAAACCTTTCAGCCCTGATTCTAGCCCCTACACGTGAGCTAGCGCTGCAGGTCTGCGAGCACTTGAAGAAAGTTGTCAGTGCTGGTGCTGGCTCGTCTTTAGGTGGGGTACCGCGCGTAAGCGTAGCAGCAATTATTGGGGGGCTCAGTTTGCAGAAGCAGAGAAGGGTGCTTGAGCGTGGAGCGGACGTTATTGTGGCTACCCCTGGGCGGTTGTGGGATGTACTAGGAGAGGTAAGACTTATTTTTACTTGCATATTAGACCTGTGCTTATGCTGCATGAACAGGACGATACCCTCGCTCGCCAAATTCGCAATGTTCGGTTTTTAGTACTAGATGAAGCAGACCGCATGGTTGAAGCTGGACATTTCCAAGAGCTCGATAACATTGTCAAGCTCACCGCGCGCCAAAAACAATCGTACGTCACTCCTCCAGCTAACATCCACTACCGACCTACCTCATATCTCATATATCTCTCGCGCCGGATGTAGCGAGACCCCAGCCGATCTAGAAGACGACCCAGTATTCGCTGAAGCTTCAGCAGCAGCTGTAGGATCCGTGCCCGCAAATGAGGAGATGCAGACTTTTGTGTTTTCTGCTACGTTGAGTAAGGAGTTACAGACTAATTTGTCTCGTCGGTCGAATAGGAGAAAGGGAGACGGCCAGAAGAGTTCGACTTTGGGTGCGTCCCAGCTGTTTTATTCTTCATTATACAACTTATTGATTAGTTGTTGTAGATGATTTGCTCCTGAAACTCGATTTCCGAGACTCGGACCCGAAGATTATTGACCTTAGCCCGGAATATGGCAAAGTTTCGACACTCATCGAAAGTCGCATTGAATGTGTTTCTGGCGACAAGGACTTCTATCTATACTACTTCCTTCTCCGCTACCCCGGCCGATCGCTCGTGTTCGTTAGTTCCATAGACGGAATCCGACGTCTTACGCCGATCATGGACTTGCTTCAACTCAAAGCGTTCCCTCTGCACTCTCAACTTCAACAACGACAGCGACTAAAAAACTTAGACAAGTGGGTGTCATATTTTAATCCATGTTCACTGAACGCTGCTAACCCGTTGTTCAAGATTCAAATCCACCCCCTCAGCGGTGCTCATAGCCACAGACGTAGCCGCCCGAGGACTCGATATTCCTTCCGTCGACCACGTAATTCATTACCAGCTTCCCCGTACAGCAGATGCGTACGTTCACCGGAATGGCCGTACTGCGCGAGCGCAGAGGGAGGGATTCAGTCTGTTACTGGTTGCCCCTAGCGAGAGGGGAATCATGAAAGGCTTGATGGAGAGTCTTAAACGAAGTGAGCACACGCATTCGTCTCAGCCTTCTTTGAGTATGGTGCTAACTAACAATTTGCTTTGGTAGCCGAGCCGATTAACGAGATGCATGTGGAGCACGATATACTGGACAGGCTAAAGAGACGAGTACAGCTTGCGCGACAAATCGACATCGCGATGCATAAAGTCAAAAAAGAAAACCACGAGAAGAACTGGTTGAAAGAAACGGCTGATGCGCTTGATCTCGAACTGGACTCTGACTTTGAGTAAGTTTCAGTTCTTGACACATCCTGAGTGATGCTGATTGAGTGGTGTAGAGCCGAAAACGAACATTCCCACCAAGCAAAAAAGAACGCCTCAAAAGTTCACCAGCTAAAATCCGAGCTTAAAGCGCTGATCGCAGAGCCGCTCGTCGCGCGCGGTATATCGAGGAGATATATTACTTCTGGAAGTCGAGCAATTGTGGATGATCTTGTGGGTGCAAGGACTCATAAGGACATGGTGGGGTTGCCAAATATATCTGCTGGGAAGGATGTGGGCGAGGGTAGGAAATAATGTTGGAGGTAATGCAGTGAATTTGTTGGCCCTAGGGCGTGTAAAACAGCTCAAGCATGAGTTGTAGGCTGTTGCTAAAAGAAAGAAAAACTGCGTCCATTGGAGGCAACAACTTCTAAGAACCTCTCGTTCAAGACCAACTAATTGGTGGAACATTTGTACATGTGAAAGAGCTCGGCCGCTGAGTGATTAGGCATAGGGACTTATCAGTGGCTGTATGCGTCCACGACACACAATCGGGAGATACTTACCTAATTTTTGCTTGTGTTTGTTATGCGCGTGTCGCGAGACGAAAACTCGTTCGATGCAAAACGTATTTGCCGACCACAGGATTTAAACCGCGTGCCGGAGCTGTTTCGAGTTCTCTATCCCCTCCACCACTCTCCATCCCCTTCACTCCTTGTACTTTTTCTCTCCACCCCCTTCGTTCATAGTTGTGAGTGCTCTCTAGCTGCGAAATGGATAAATGCTAACGCGGCGCGTGCTGGCTTAGCTTTGAAAATATGGCCAACGCTCCCCAAACCGAGACGCTCGACGACGGCCGTGTCAAGTCGCGTGTGGCCAACTACACTGCGTTCTGGGACAAGGATTCTGCCCAGGATGGTGAGGAGCACAAGGCGAACCGTGTCGAGAACTACAAGGATGTCATCAACGGTACTTTTTTTTTCTTGCTCTTGGGTACATGCAATGTTCAATCCTCTTTCGATAGGCTACTACGATGGTGCCACTGAGCTCTACGAGTATGGATGGGCACAGAGCTTCCATTTCTCCCGTTTCTACAAGGGAGAGGCCTTTTTGCAGTCGGTCCGTCTTTTTTTTCTGGCTCCTACTGCTGAACACGTCCCTCTGACATCGCTATTGTTCTTTTTAGCTCGCTCGTCACGAGCACTACCTCGCCTCGATGATGAACCTCAAGCCTGGCATGCGCGTTCTCGACGTCGGATGTGGTGTTGGCGGCCCCGCACGTGAAATCGCGCGGTTCAGCGACGCTAAGATCACTGGCTTGAACAACAACGACTTCCAGATTGGTCGTGCGCGCAAGTACACCGAGCAGGCTGGCTTGTCGGACCAGGTTCAGTTTGTGAAGGGTGACTTCATGAAACTCAGCGAGCAGTTTGGGGAGGGTAGCTTCGATGCAGGTTAGTGTTCTTGTAACTGTTGTATGAGCCATGCTAACTACCGTGCGTTTAGTCTATGCTATTGAGGCCACCGTGCACGCTCCTACCTGGGAGGGTGTGTATGGAGAGATCAAGAAGGTCCTCAAGCCCGGAGGAATCGTAGGTATTTTCATTTGCTGCTTTCGTTCCTTGTCTAACACACCCTGCAGTTCGGCGTCTACGAGTGGTGCATGACCGATGCTTGGGACCCCTCCAACCCCGACCACAAGGACATTGCCCACGGCATTGAGGTCGGCGATGGTATCCCCGAGATGCGCACCATCAAACAAGCCCGTGATGCGCTCGTCAACGTCGGCTTTGAGATTCTTCACGAGGAGGACCTCGCTGACCGACCCGATCCTATCCCATGGTACTACCCTCTCGAGGGTGATATCTGGAAGGCCCAGACCGCGTGGGACTACATCACTGTCTGGCGTATGTCTTGGAGTGGCAAGATCGTCACCCAGACTGCCGTCAGGCTCTTTGAAATGGTTGGCCTTGTCCCGAAGGGCACGTTCAACGTTGGTGAGGCGCTCAAGACTGCTGCTGATGCGCTGGTCCGCGGTGGACAACAAAAGGTTAGTTAACCCTCCTACTTTACTCTAAAAGCGGATGCTCAACGTCACCCCTCTCTAGCTTTTCACTCCGATGTACCTTGTAGTGAGCCGCAAGCCCGAGTAGGCGTGGTGGTCCTTGTTGTATTTACTATCTTTGGGATTATACCTCGTCTGCTCCGTGTTGCTTGGCTAGACTATAATGCGTCTTGTTTAATATACTCCTATTTTATTGAAAACATCGTTGAACAGCAAAATCCATTTCCAATGATTTTTGCGAGAACCACAACAGATCCAAACTTCCGATCTGATGAGACTCCTGGTCATGTGACTTCGTCGCGTCCTCCCTCACCGAGCCACGACCACGCACATCACTGTGCGGCCAGCCTGTACCCTCCCACCACTTGCTTTCTGCTTTCTTGCTGTCTTGTTTCCTTACAATGGACGACTCCTCAATGTCTATGAACCACGCGCTATCTTCACACTTGCTGGATACTTTTGAACAGAGCCGTCGGGCATCTATGCCGCCTTTTGGTGGCCACGGAATCGGCGCGTCCGATCTCACGCGCAACGGCTACCTACCCTCCTCTCATGGAACATATACCCAATTATCAACTATGGATAGCAATTTCTCTTCGCATGAACAGCTTGCAGCGATGCAAGCTAAGCTAAACAGGAAACTTGGACCGGAGTAGGTGGCTCGATGCCTGCTGTGGCGCGTTGAGACTAAGTTGGTTTTACAGATTTATTTCTCAGCGACCGGGGCCCGGTGGTGGTACGCATGCTTGGAAGTCGACTCATCCTCTTTCTCACTGACATGCGTTTGTATAGGGATGAAACTCACCTATGCGGAAGGATGGAAAATTATCAACCTTGCGAACGAAGTGTTCGGGTTCAACGGTTGGTCGTCGTCTGTTTTGTCGATCACCACAGACTACGTGAGTTAGCTATCTAATACTAGTTATACATTGACACTTAGTTTCCTTCAGATCGACCATAATGAAAGCACCCAACGATACAATGTTGGAGTGTCAGCGCTTGTGCGTGTGACCCTTAGAGACGGTGCCTTCCATGAAGACGTTGGATATGGTGCTCTCGAGAATGCCAAGGGCAAAGGCATGGCTTTGGATAAGGTGGGTGTTTGATTGCACGCATCTACATCCAAACTAAAAAGGCTGTTACAGTGTAAAAAGGAGGCGGTCACTGACGCAATCAAACGTACACTGCGCAACTTTGGTAATGTGCTCGGCAACTGCTTGTATGACAAGCAATATGTCTCAGAGATCACGAAAGTCAAAGCACCTATTGTAAGCTCACATATGTTATGTGCTACGTAGTATTATTCAACCTTTTTTTCCAGCTCAAGCTCAACCAGGACGCTCTGCATCGTCGGCCTGACCTCGCTGGCCCTGTACCAAACATGCCTACACGAGACTCTTCTCCTCAACCATCTTCTAGCACCCCACATAACCAAGCGGCTGGCCGTAGCACTGCTCGACCCAATGGAAACCCGTCTCCACTTGTAACTTCAACACCTGTCACCAATCGCATTCTCCCGCACAACCTACCTACTCCCGATACCTCTATGACAAATGAGGCCACTTTGACCACTCGACCCCAACCCCAAACTAGCGTACCTCGCCGACTTCAGGGGCAAACACCTCAGCCTAATTCATCTTCCACAACAACAATTCCCCATGCTCCTACGACGGCTAACATCTCCTCAACCAACCGTGTCTCTCCACCAGCTCCCGCCGTAGCCACCCCTCAAGCTCGAGTTGAACGAACTTCGTCCGAGACAAGCCTGTTCGACCCTCAATTAGCTGGGGAACTGGCTACGGACGGTAGCGTTTATGGATCGGAAGACGACGCCTTTTTTGACAACATCATGGTTGGTGAACTTGACATGGATGTTGCTGACGTGCCGCCGGCCGTTGCTCCGCAACCAGCCGTAGGTGAGCGAAAGAGACCTGCAGCTGCTCAACCGGAGCAACGCACTGCCAGCAGGCCAATCGCAGGGCCATCAACCTCTAGTGGAGCAACATCAAGGGCGACTGTCAATTCAGAAACAGCGGTTCCTCAACGTCCAACCAAAATCAGGCTTGCAGACGCTATCCGAGGAGGCGCAGCAGCGCGCGCGTCTCCACCGAGCGACACGAGCGACTCTGCGCCAGAAGGTGTTGGCCAAAAACGCCAGCGAGTTTCTTGATTCCTGAAAACGCCTTACCCGGGCATGGTTGCGCGTGTTTTATCCTTACAGGGTAGGGTGTGCAATATTTGGAACTGTATATAGCGAATTTCAGAGATATGGACCAAGCGCAGCACGCCCGTGGTATTGTGATTTTGCGATTTCGCTGGCAACGCCGAGCAATCTGTTAGACCAAACATATAAAGCCATTCAGTCGCGCGCCCTGTTCCCTGCTTCCCCCTCCCACACCATTGACCAAAACCCCGATCTCAAAATGATAGACACCCAAAACACCATCTCTCGCCTCGAGTCCCAGCTCGCTGACCTACAAGAAAAGTTTGAGTTTGTGCAGAATGAGCGCTTGCTGCACCATTTAATTCAAGATTATGTTGATTTACACGATGCGTGCTTCGGAGCGGCGGCGAAGCCCGAGAACGACGCAAAATGGGAATCGCTCTTTACTCCAGATGCAGCGACTGACTTATACCCGTGAGTAACCGATGGCTTTTATCTGTCTATGACGTCAGATTTTGGCGATGTATAAGTACTGATCAGGAGCGTGGGTATCGCAGTTTGGGACCCCACCAAGGCCGCGATGGCAAGATGGCTTGGGCACAGTCCGGGTACATCCATTTCGCTCTTCACGGCTATTTGTTCATCCTGACTAACCAGCAGCACATGAATTATACTTGTAGGTTTGGAAGAGGGCAAGGGTGTCAAATCCTAGTCTCGAACGCTAGGGTTGCACTCGAAAGCACCGCCTCGACGACAGCCTCTGCCCAAGCGTACGCGACCGTGACCATAGTCCCTAAGGATGCTGCCCAGGCCATTACAGTCAAGGGCTGCTACACCTGGACTTTCCAAAAGCTAAACGGGGCCTGGAAGGTCTCTCATGTGAAGCTGTAGGTGTTGTCTGTCTTCCGATAACAAGGTCCTGACTGCTTGTGTTTGGTGGGAAAGCGTGCCCTTCCCTAATGTTTAGCTGTATGGTGTGGGGTCCTGATGTTACAATATAGTGAGTGAGCTCATTGAGAGAACCTGGAGCTTGGCTAAGCTTTAGTTCACATTAGAGGATCTTGTGTATTTTACACACGTTTTCAATGAACTTTTTAAAACTTGCATTTTGGGGGGTTTATCTAGCGCATCGTAACAACGACATTAAATTCGGTAGCTTTATAATAAGTGAGTAACGTTTGGCCGACGTCGTCGATCCTCCTATGTTAACCTCCAAGCTCCTGGTTCTGCCGCGGCCCAGGCTCAACTAGCTGCAATTTCATTTGGCCAAAATAACTTTGATGGCAAGAGCGCGACGTCAGGCAAGCAAGCCCATTGGGTTTGAATGAATGGTAGAACCTAGGCACCAAGCAATCCGATAGAGCTCTCTACCCGGCGTCGAGCGTGATTCTAGACCAAAAACACACGACACGATTCCTGCACTGTTCCGGACGCCCATCAGCCACCATGGGACCTCCACTGCGTTCTTCTGGAGATGTCACAGGTGTGTGGTTGGCCTATTTGGTCTCTGCGTAGTAAACCATCTCGATTGCTGTTGACCATCGACCATAGGACCTCATACGTGTGCGGCGGCGTCGCAACTGAGGTCCCTTCTACCCCGCGACACGCTCACTTGCGTTAGGATCAGAAGCTGGTAAGTGCATTTTGGGCTACATTAACGTCGAAAATAGTCGTCGCGGCTGGATTGACCCTGCAGCTCGCACCCATGGAGCCTGGGCTATACATCGCGTGGTGGAACAGAAATTAAGAAATCGATGGTCGAGGATTCAGTCCGCATTCTTACGGTATCGGTCCGATTCGATTTGTCCCCAAGGGGTGGGTTAAACCGGCCTAACCTGCTGGAGACACCTTCGCTATATTCTGGGGGCCGGTGCGGAACGTTGTTCGTTGGTTGATACTTTTGTCGCTCCACAGTGCCCCGCACCTGCTCGCATCAGCGTCATGACGGTTGTGGATGGTACACTGGCAGCTTCGGTCGGGACATGGCCCTTGCTCTCTACGCAAGAGTGGACGACTCAGTCGAGATCAAACTTGGGGGACTGGTCTATGCTAAAGGGCACGCCCGGATGGCACCGCTCACCCTGGCTTTGTCGTATCAATTCGCGATCTCCCCTCTTCCCCCGGTCTGTCGGCCAAGTCGCTTCGGTCCACGCGACAATTTTGCCCTGCGCGCTCGACCGTTTCTAGGATGTCCCCACCTATCATTCTATGCACCTTGAAGACTGCACCACGAAAGCAGCGTGCGTGGGACATTGTCGATATAAAGGAAGCATCACCGACCCCGGTGTACTATGAACATGGTGAGTTTATGTTACCAACCAAAGGGTCGGCCGTGTCTTACCGTCACGCTCGCGTGGTTTGTACAGATCTTGAGATTATGCGAGTATCTCCGCAGTCTATCACGGGGCAGTACACATTCGACATGCATTCCGAGTTCCAATGCCGAAAAGCCTTGCACGCTGCACGCATACAGCTACTTCACGAGATCAAGAAGGATCACTACAACGTTTTGCTTGGAGAAGGGTGAGTGGTTCCCTCAGGCAGCGCCACCACCTCAGTGTTCCTCCCATCGGCCTCGATATCGGGCATCTCATTAATCTAACATGATTTTCGTCCTGTTAACAGGTGGAAATTGACGCAGATGCGGAAAGGGCATCTCTTACGGATCGTCGTCGTTTACTCGGGTCGGCCGGCGGTTGCATGGGGGGATGTGCACTCTCGGATACCACCCTTCATGGACCTTTTGGATGCAGTTGAGGTCTTCTAGTTTTACCTTAGCCAGAATGGGGTTTTGTTCGGGCTTGGAGCGGATGTAATGGCGGCTATATGCGCGATTTTATAATTTCGTATAATTTTAATGTTATTTCAGTTATTTCATTCTCGTTTCCTCAATGACATTGGTTTTACTGTGACACAACGCGGCAGAGCGTGAGATCCTGTTCCATTCCGATCAATTAATCTAGCCCAGTCACCCAGTTGCTAAAGACTCCGAACTTTGTTTTCAGGGGCCACGTTACTCCGCTCTACATACGTCATATATGACGTTGCAATTCCAGTGGGTATTGAGCAACACTCAGCAAGCTACCAGCCGTGCTACAGACATTTTTTCCGGATAAAATGTGAATATCGTGGTTTATTTTGGTGTCAATTTCGGTGATAGAGGTGCGAAAATCCGTTGGCGGCAGATACGATGTGTCAGTTTGGGCCCCACTCGGACCTGGCTCGGACGGGATGCAAAAAGTTGGAGCAAACTTGGTGGCCCGAGTCTGCCAACACCACACGCCAGCGGTCCGGTTTGGGGAAGAGCAGCATCCAATTGGTCCCGATTTGTGCCCGGGTTGAAGTTTTGTGGGCTGATTTTTCGGCGGTGTGGAGCGCTCCACAGTTGTGGGTCCGCGACATCCCAGGCATGTGCACCGTCAGCTGCGACGAGCGAGCTAGACTTTTTGTCCCTTGATCTCGCTCGTGGTCGAGAGCAGGGCTGGTGTGCATCAGGCAGCATTCAAGTGCTCCAGGATGGCCATCATTGAGCAAAAGCACATTATATTTGGTTCCAGGCGGATCGGCAGTCCGGCAGGATGCTAACCCTGAGGCTATTTGGATGGTCTGTTTCGTGGTGCCTTTTGCTCTTCTCCACCACCGCGCGTCCCACATCCACCACCAGCGCGCGCCGCCGTAATACGATTAAAGCACTTCCAAATACTTCCGACCCTTCGCGGCTGTGGCCACCTATTCTCTATTAGACGGTGGTCTTGTCTGTCCCGATGGAGGACTTCTCTACATATCTCACCAGCACTCCTGAGCTCCAATCGCAGTCCTCGGTCCAGCAATCACACCCACCCTCTTCAATGCAGGATCAAATGACCTCGCATCACCAACAGCAGCAGGCGATGCTGCAGCAGCGCCACCAGCAGCAGCAACAGCAGCTCCAACAACAACAGCATATGCAGCAGCAACAGCTCGACATCCGCCAGCAGCAACAACAGCCGCAGCAGTCGCCGCAACAATCCCAGTCGGGCCCGTTTGCCTACCCCCCGCCCGGCGGACAGACCACGCCCTCGGCCGCTCCCCATCCCCACGCATTAACGCCCCGGTCGTTCGCCGAGGCAATGGGCATCGACCCAAATGCGTTCAGCAACGAAATCGCATTCCAGCTCCCGTCGTTCCTCACCGGCCCCACAGTCGCCCCTGGGGGCGGCGGGGACGTCATACCAGGCTCGGCGTCCAATATACAGCAACCTGAATCTTACCCTAGCTCTTGGTACGCCGGCGGGATGCAGAATTCGCACGCGTCTGGGTACGATACCTCTGCCTGTGTATTGCTTATTGCTTATTGCTGATGTGTCGTTGTTTTCACTCAAGGCCTGACGTTAACTTGAGGTCACCTAGCGATTATCCCGGGTTCTCACCTTATGCGATGCAGAGTTCGCAGGAGGATCAATACGCTGGCAGTCCGTCCGAGCGACCGGGGCTTTCGCAGCCGGTCATGATGCGCTACCCCTCTCAAGACGAAAGCTTCGGGTTCTCTTCCAGCGAGATGAACATGCAGTCACCTCAAACGCAAAGTGTTCACCCTCAAGCGCTACAATCGTCGAGCACCCCGAACTACTCGTCTCCATCAGCATCCACCGCTACCTTTTCGGCCCCACCACCGGCGATAGTCCCGGCCCCCACCACTGGAACAATTGCCGGACCGTTACCGACCGTTACTGGCGCTGTTATGCCGGGGCTGTACTCCACTTCGGGTTTCGACATGTTGGGTGTGCTCGCGCGGGTGGCGTCTCGACCCAATCCGAAGATTGTTCTAGGCCCTGTGGATCTGACATGCTCCTTTACGGTTGTCGACATCAAGCGATACGACCATCCGATTGTCTACGCATCACCCACGTTCCATAGGTTGACCGGATACGAGCAAAACGAAATCATTGGCCGGAATTGTCGGTTCTTGCAGGCAAGCATGTTTGCAAAGGGTTCCTTGATTGAGACTGACAGACGATGGTATGCCAGGCTCCAAACGGAAGAGTCGACAGAGGATCGACACGGACGTACACCGACAATGCCGCGGTCGCACATTTCAAGAAGAGCCTGGCGGCGGATAAGGAATGCCAGGCCAGCTTGATCAACTACCGCAAGAATGGTGTGCCGTTCATCAATCTGGTTTCGATTATCCCTATAAAGTGGGATTCTGAAGAGATTCGGTGAGTCTGGGTTGCCACATGCGCAAGGGAGTTCGTAGCTCATGTATGTGTCAGCTATCATGTCGGGTTCCAAGTCGACTTGGTGGACCAACCGCACGCAATTCTGCAGACTATGCGCGATGGGTCTTACATTGTCAACTATAGTCTTCAGTCCAACCCGCAGCCGGCGCTCTCACCGGGACGAGACAGGATAGGATCGCTGAACCCGGAGCTGCGCCGGATTATTGCGAACACCATGTCCACAGGTGGCTTCAGTTCGGGTGAAGAGCAGGAGCGTCAAGATTTGAACATGTTATTACTGGAGAACTCCGACGGTGAGTAGACTATATGCGGCGGCTAATAATTAAACTCATCAATTTTTCGCAGATTTTATCCATGTCCTATCCCTCAAGGGATCCTTCCTTTACGTGTCCCCCAGCGTTCGCAACGTACTCGAGTACGAGCCTGAAGAACTAATCGGGAAATCGATATCAGATGTAACTCACCCATCTGACATCGTTCCGGTCATGCGTGAGCTCAAAGAATCCTCGACGATCGTTCCTGCTGGTAGCCATAGCAGTGGCACTGTACAGAAGACTGTCAACCTACTCCTGCGCGTTCGTCGCAAGACTAGCGGTTATGTTTGGATCGAGAGTCAAGGACGCCTCCACGTGGAGCCTGGGAAAGGCCGAAAAGCCATTATCTTGAGCGGTCGAAAGAAAGAAGTTCCTCGTCTACAGTGGTCTAGCATAGCGCGCGCAGGCGGGCTCGGCGATCGCGAGTTCTGGCTGCAGATGTCCGTCGATGGCTTGGTGCTCGTCGCCAGCGCAGGGGTCCATGAGATCATGGGCTACACTCCCGATGAGTTCCTCGGCACAAACTTGATCGTCGATCACATCCTCGAAGAATGGAAACCCTCGATTCTGGCACGCCTTGCTGCCGCCATCTCCCCCACGCGCGCGATCAATTTTGCGTCAGAGGCAGCCCAACGGCCAGACGCGGGTCTAGATGCGACGATGCCCGAAGTCGCCCGTTGCGTCATGGTGTCAAAGCATGGTCAACAAATCACTTTCGATCTTTGCTTTTATCCCCCTCTTGCCTCCATGGAGGACGGTGCTGGACCGGCTATTAAACCGGCGCCGGCGTCTTTGGTGTGCCAGGTCAAGCTGTTGTCGCCAGATATGGGCAGGCCCCGCTCGCACACCACAGGCACCCTCGAGGCGAGTGGAGCTGGTCCCCCCGGAATTTTTGGTGGGAGGATGGTCAACGATCCGCAGTCGGGCGTCACTGGCCAGCTGCAGGGGCACATTGTGCACGATCTGTCGTCGAACGTGTACGAGGAGCTCGAGACCACGCGGAGCACGAGTTGGCAGTACGAGTTGCAGCAGCTCAAGATTTCGAACAAGCGGATGAAGGACGAGGTCGACTCGATCGTCGAGCGCAGGAACAACGCCGAGGTGAGCGCCGAAAAGTCGTCGCGGAAGCGTCGCACCCGCGATACGATGGATGTTGAGTAGATTTAGGTGAACTCCTGAGCGGGGAGCCTGGGGGTTCTCCTTTATATGCTCACGCTGCGGTGCCGATCCTCGATTAATTTTCGATTCGATTCCGGCGTTCAATCGACCCCCGATGTCTCCCGCTTGGTCTGTGCCAGTTGTCCTTGGTTCGGCTATTTCCACGTTCATTTCATCCGGCGGTGTTCCCTTTTTCCTTTTTCTGCTGTTACGAGTTCTGCAGGTTTTGGTATTCTGGCTTATTTATCCCGACGGGGGGTCATGAGCTTAACGACACATTTCCCACCTATTGCATCGAGTCTCGCTTTGTTTCGTGTAGTATTCTATATTCCTCCAGATTGCCTGCCTCTCGGACAGATATAGCCTGGGCCGGGCACCGCTGGTTGATCTGTTTGCACGAAAATCACCACTTTACTGTACTATTTTGTTTCGGCTCCGTTTGTGGTTGCCCTATCCTTTCTTGCTGCGTAGCGTACAATCTTAACTACTGGGGCTGGCTGAATGTTTAGTGATTGATGTATTTTGTCTAGTCTGTTCTGAATTTCTGATTTCTGTATCCTGTTTGATGTGGGCTATATACATGAGATGCTGCATGAACACTGAGCTGGTTTGGTCTGGTCTGGTGGAGCGTGGTGGGATGATGTCGCATTCTGTTCAGTTTGGGTAGTCGTACAAGGTATAGAAGTACATAAAAACCAGAGGAATGGGGTGGCTATTCATGAGAGTTATTCGTGAGATCGATTCATGTGGTTCTTTCATTCGTTTAAGAGGGCGTGGCTAGCTGACTTCGAGGAGTTCCATAAACGGCGGGGATCGGTGTCGTACATTCCCAATCGCGCGTGCTGGTCGTCCTGTTGAAGGGTGAGTGTGTGAGTAAGTGGGGCTAAGGGAGGGACTGACCGTGGTAATGTACTCGGATGCGCATCTCGCGTCCTCTTCGTAGCTTTGTAAGTTTCCATCTGCGTATACGACAGTTGAGCGATAAAGCCAAAGTGCTAGGAGTTGTGCTCACCCTTCGACGAGCAAAACGTTGCAATGGTCCTTCTTGATCTGATGTAACAGTTCTTGTCGCGCAGCTTCCAAAGCCTGACGACACCTATAGTCTGTTCTCATCTCGAATTCGTAGTGGCCTGCAATGTCTGTGTCGTGGACTTTGAGGATTCGGAGGTCTGGAGAAGTACTATTAGAGAACAGGAAATAGTAAGCAGAAATATATGTATACCTCCTTGATCATAGTATGCGGGCGTTCTATTATGGTAAGAGGTTAGAATATCGTACGATGGTGGGGGGTGTAAATCGACTCACGGCTTGACCTCCTTGTGATCGACCACCTCCCAGCAAGGGCGGCGTGGCGCGCGGAACAGCATTGCAAACAGAGGGTTGGAGCAGCAAAGCGTAACCTGCGTCTCAGTCTAATATATCTACGGCCTGGCGCGAGAGTGGATAAACGCTGGACCGGGCGGGGTGCGCAGTGCAGGTAGGAAGCGACCGCAACTGGGAGTGCTTGGGAAGCGACTGGAGAACTGCCATAGCAGATACGGGAGGATATATAGGGCTCTGGAGGGGCGGGCGCCAAGGCAGCGCGCAGGTGTGCTCGTTTCGGTTAGTGGTGCTCTGGTGCTGGAAGATAGTGCGATAGGGCTCGTGGTGGGCTTGGGTACTATGGCTTCTCGGGCGGGACAGCTGAGAGGCGGGCGTAGACGTTTCGGGGCCCTTGCCGGAGCTTGCGAGCGGTGCCGGGGTAGTAGTAGCATTGCTAGTGGCGAGTGGATTGAGACATAGCTAGCCCTAGGCGAGTTCGATAGCAGGATCCGAGCGCAGAGAATCCAACGGAGGGATCAAGTCGAGCTCCAGAGATAGCCTGAAACCCCGAGCATCCCATAGTGTTTGGGCGAAGAAATAGATTAAGCTGTGGGGGAGAGGTGGTGGCTCACAAACAGTCTTGGGTGGCTATGTCTGACAAAGCTTTCCTTTTGTAATGACATCACTTAATGTTTGATTTTTACTTGATTACTCCCGTTGATCACGACTAGCTTGATCGTTTGCGTCGTTGCTACAAAGTCTTATCAACACCAGTATACGCTATCTGGCTACGGCAAGCCAAATCTTGGCCGCTTGTCAGGCGTGGGAAGAGCTTCTAGGTAAGTCTGCAATTTTTCACGCTGTAGACAGGATAAGATCACACAACTTTTGTTATTGTCGTTTGCCCATAGGCTCTGATCCGTAGATGGGATCCCCTAATCTAATGCCATAGCTTGCCTGTGAGTTGACTAGCTGGACACGCGCTGGATGCCGTTAACATCGAAAAGACGGGCTAGATTGAGACCGACACAATGAACCGAGCTCATTCACCATCCCCGAGTGGGACATTCTTTTCCATCTCACACGACCCATACCCTTCCGACGTTGAGCAGTTTGCTGCACCTTTACCCGCTACCCACCTCACAGACCCTATCCACATCGAGGACTACCAGGATTCTACTATTGCCATACCCCACCTCCATGTACCCGACGATGATATCTACAGAGGCGCTACAGGTGCTCCTCCAGACAGGCCTCCGTCTCCTATGCTGTCTGTCTATGCTGAATCTTCAGTCTCGTCTGTATCATCTGGAGGGCGTGGACGAAGGCGAGGGACATTAGCTGCAGTGGTCGAAGCTGCGATCTCGCGGTGGGGCCGCTCCTCATCCGATGGCTCCTCTAGCTCTAGCAGTTCATCCTCCTCAACATCCTCAACCCTATCTCATTCTCGCCGCCGGAGCCGACAGAGAAAAGGCAGTGTCACGACTACTCAGACAGCAGCGACAAAAACTGCAGCCGAGCGAGCCAAGGCGCGCGAAGAGATCAAAGTCACTAAACGAGTTCCTCGGGAGTTTGTTTTGTTTCTACCTCAGTCGCTATGCCCTGCGGGTGGAATGACTAGTAAACCTGACGTCAGACCAGCTCCCAGACCCCTTGACCAGCCTGTCGCCTCCGAGTCGCAGCGTACGTTACGAACGAGGCATGTCAAGCTTATTACGGCGCAGCTCGAGGCGGCTCTGAAGAAGAGCGCACGGCAAATCAGAGCTGCCGACAAGCAGAAGTCTCGCGCTCAGCTCATTTCTCAATCTGTCCAGGCTGACTCTCAGTCTGGGATGCCGACTGCGCCTATTGGGCTGGGCACAAGGAAGATACCACGTTTGGTTGTGGAGGTTCCGACCCCACCGGAGCAGACTCCTAGGCCGGGACCGGTTGATCTTGAGGATTCTGGGGGGCGGCGTACGGTTGGGGCAGATGAGAAGCCTAAGCCATCTGCACTTGGGCTTACAGAGGGTCCTGCTTCCTCGCAGGTACCTTTGAGGCCGGGTGTAGGAACGATACAGCCAGTAGTGTCTAGGAGTGGTCACCAGGCGTGGTGGCTTGATGTCGCATGTCCTACATGGGAAGACATGCGGTTACTTGGCAAGGTGCGTAACTTTCGTCATGTTGCATAATAGCTGGCTAACCTTGTGCTAGCTTCTTCACTTGCACCCACTCACGTTGGAAGATATTCTGCACGAGGATCCGCGCGAAAAGCTAGAGCTGTTCCCTCGACTCGGCTACTACTTTGTGGTCTTTCGGGCACTCGAAACCGATGCTGCGCTCCGAAGACCTGCACCCCCTGACACAGACCAGGATGGAACCATCGGAGCAGTGAACGTATATTTTGTCGTATTTCGGGAGGGCATCGTCACCGTAAGTACTCGTAATACTTAACAAGCGCAATTTCATACTTATGTGGTGCATTAAAGTTCCACTTTGAGGACATTGGCGAACACGCAGACCGCGTCCGGCAGAAGATTATTGAGTTCGAACAGACGATTCAAATGTCATCGGATTGGATCTCGCACGGTCTTATGGATTCGATGATCGACTCGTTTGTTCCTCTCCTTCGAAAGATCGACAGAGAGGTTGAAGGTGTCGATTCGCTGATTACGAACCTCAAGAGTACGCTCGAGTCTCCTCCACCGTCAGATGTCACTATCGCAGTGGGATCTTCGGACGCTATTGAGCAGAAAGTGGCTGACCTCGAGAAAATCGAGAAAATCGATTCGCCGGCGTCATCCGTGCCTCTTACGAGCCGTGTGCAGTTCAAACTCCCTCCTCGACTCCACAACTGGAAAACTCGTCTCCGTTCGCGGCTCTGGCATCTCCTTCCTAAACGAATGCGTCGTTATCCAACGGAGAAGCCGGTCGTTCCAGAACCTCCGACAAGGCTAGCTACTTTTCAGATGCTGCTCCGGATGGCGAATACTAGGAGGCTTGTCACGTCGCTTGGGAGGCTCTTGGCCACAAAGTCGGAGGTGATTGGACAGTTGCGAAAGAGGTTGAGGGGAGCAGGCGGAGACGCTGTTGATTGGGATGAGGGAGATATGGCGGGTGGGCAGGAGGTTGGGATTTATCTTGGCGATGTGCAAGGTACGTGCTCAAGTGTGCGGTTGAAAGGGAGGAACTTACAAGGCTGGTGGTAGATCATATTCTGACTATGCAGCAGTCGTTGAACCATTATGAACGGATTCTCAGCCACGATCATCCTGCATATTTAGGTATGCCTGAACACTTGAGACGCAATTTCTATACTAATTTTGTCGTTTATAGCTCACTTGAGAGTCCTCTTGTCTGAGGCCAAAGGCGGCAAAGACAACATGATTCTCATGCTCTCGATTATAATTTTTACGGTCCCCGTAATGCAGTGGCCCATCGGGTTAGGTAGTATGAACGTACACATACCTAACCAGAAGAACACTCCATACTACACTTATTGGTTTATTTGGCTGGGTTCTACGGTCGTAGTCATGCTTTTCGTGTTCGCGCTCGTTTGGTGGTGGTGGGTGCGCGCCAAGCGCAAGGGGAAGAAAAATAATAAACTCTCATAGATGTTGCTCTACTCTACACTCGTTCTTATTCTCATTTCGCTTTGGACTAGTCGCTCTTTCATGCACGGAACCGCTGTATCCTGTACCCACACATTTTGGTAGATTCACATGCACTTTGCTTAGTCATTCACGGCTTGTGTGTTTTCCCGTGACCCGGACTTGAGCTCTTCAACCATGGCCACATCTCCACTCGCCCGATACGAATCGTTTTTAATCTCTAATGCCTCGACTATTTCTACTATTGAGTCGAGCTTGAGGTCTCTGACGTGGTTCCTGCCTGGAAGGTTTAGAGACGCTGAGCTTGGTGCGTTTTGTCAAGCTGATCGAGTCTAATTTCAGCTGTTGACGAAGTTTTGGTTTTATGTGGGGTTTGGATTGGGTGTTTAGCGTCCGAGGCTTGTTAGTTCTACCCGCTGCTTTTCGTGATGACCATGTCTGAATAGTTCCATTTATCCCTGCCCCACCCACTCCACCCCGCCACTTCGTCTTGTTCCAGTGACCGCGACACTCAATCTCCTTAGTTTGTATCACGACACCCTCCTCGCCCGTAGACTGGAATTAGACCCCAAGAGCAAGCCTGTCCTTCCTCCTTCTGCGCATTCACGGTATACCCGAGCGTGGGCGAAGCGCGACGGGCGGTATAGATGGGCAGCGCGGTTGCTCGAGATTGTGAGGTTTGTGGAGCTCATGGTCGAAATGGGGATGAGGAGGAAGTTTAAACAGAAGACGGTGTGGAGAGGAATATTTGTCTTGGAGAGCATCAAGTGAGCAAGCTTCCTAGTTGGGTTTTAGAGTGGTTATCGATGAGGTTGGTTGCGGTGTAGGGCGGGGTTGAGGTTGTTCCTCCTGAAGTTGACCCACCGACCCGTGCTCTTGCCGCCCATTCCGGAACGGGAGATGGACCCAGCGACGCTCTCGCTCCAACCTCTTGCCGAGCTTGAGCCAGAATCAAATACACCCCCTCGCACACCCGACCATATCAGGAACAACCACACACTTCCCAGCCCGCTGCTCACTCCCCCGAAGGGAGGTGAGAAGCCAATGCTGATTGAGGAGTACTTGATGAGCAAGGCGTTGAGCTCGGATGATTTGAGAGGGCCGACGCGCCTGGTCGACAGCTTGGCTTCCCCGAAAGATTGGATGGCCGAGGCATTGTTCATTGCACGGCCTTTGATCTATGGTCGGTCTTCACGTCTTTTTTCTTGGATATCACTAACGAATTTGTGTTTAGTATACCTTCTATCTCGTTCGCCTAAGAACAAGTCTCGTCCTCTAGTTGTTTCGCTCGCTATTGAGCTAATTTCTCGCAACTTGCGCCGCCTTCCGCCCGCTTCTGCCCAACTCGAGCGCGCAGAGTACGCCAGGCGCGACAGGGATTTGCTCTGGTACATCTTCCGAGGAGCGATTTGGTCTGATTGGACCAGGTAAGCTTTCCAGCGTACTCCAAATCGAGTTATCTTACCTGTTTGTCTAGGCCCAAATTTGACGCTGTCATGAAAAAGACTGAAAACGCACCTCTGCTGGGCTTGCTGAGTTCATTCATTGGAGATTGGGTACCTTTGATTGATGAGTATTACTATTGTAAGTGCCGGTCTCATCCGTACTGCGCCGCACAAACTCGGGCTAACATCTCTAAATACAGACACTGCGACGTGATTCACAACACAAATCGTCCATTTAATCTCTCTCTCGGCAAATAATTGGGACCCGTTGCCGTACAGATCCATTCTGCTTTACCCATGTCTCACGCTCTTTGACTTGTTGTCGTGTCTATATGTACTTCTTCGCCTGTTTGGGCGCTGTCCAAATCAAGTAAAAGCTTTGCGCCTTTTTGGTGATGGCATGACCTTAATGTCGACCGGCGCACCGCGCCCACCTTTATGGTGACACATGACTGTGATGAGGTGGTGTGACTTCACGGACCTGGGTGAGTATTTAAACTCCCCTGGAAGACCGGGTGGCCATCTTAAACACCCTCTGACATGTCTGAAATACTTGCTGATTCGAAATACTCGCCTGCTAGTGAGTTGATTTAACTGAGATCCGATTGGATGGTGGGCCAACAGACCTGGGGTATTTTATAGCTGTCGTTGGCGGAAGGAGGGTTTCGTTCTCACGAAAGACTCCACATACCCAGTACGTTCCACACGCTTCCTCTTAAAGTCTCAATGTCTTTACTTACGATTTCTATCATTAGTAAACCAACCACTGAACCAGCGCCGGTCGCAACCCAAGACGAACCCGTCGAGAACAAGGACTATCCCCGTCCACCGCCTCCTCCTGCCTTTGCAGCCGAGCACGGCCTTCCTATTGAGACGAAGAATGAACACAAGGGCGCTTATGCGCCTTTTCCTCGGGGAGATATGAGCACGTCGCCTAAAGCTTCATTCGTGCACCTGCATAAGTCTGAAGTTGGACGTCGGTGATAGTGGTTGTTGAATTAATTGTATTTGTACTGTATAGGTCATAGTCAGTCATCGTATCCCGTACGCTATCATGTAAACGTGTAGAATTGTCAATTTCAATCTCGCTATAGTCTTTTATGACGACTGACGTCTGTATTAGGTACACAATCGGCGCATATATCCTGATATTGCCGGCTTCCGTTTTTGGAGTGTTTCCGGACTTGGTTGCATTTCGAGTAGGCGGGCCGGCAGCTGTAGTTAACCGCCACCTCACAAACTTACGATGGCTCCCTCCGACGTATCGAGCTTGACACCTCTTCCGAATCCTCGCCGAGTGGTTACTGCAAATAACGAGACTACAGGGACGGGAGAGGTGTTGTTCGATGATTCTCCCCCGACGCAGGTAATTAATACTAAACTTGATAGGAGACTATTGCTTGACGGGGGTTGCTCTCTTATAGATCGGATTTAAGGGTATACTACGAGAGGTAGGATTGTGGACCACCTCTCAAAGCCCTGCCGACAACTCATCGAGGTGCGTCCGTGTCGCGTATTGGCTCCGTGGGGGTAACCACATATTAATGGGCTTTGGCCGGAGTACAGGGTGGATGCTTCAAACAAGTCGCTCGATGCACTCGTTATGCCTGGAGGGTCTAATTGTCGAGTAACTGATCTTGGACCAGGTCAAGCTACGCCGATGGTGAGTATCCAACAGGTAGCTTTAGCTTGAGGAACTCGTCTAATACCCCGTTGTTTCTAGCACCGCACAACCTCCATTGATTATAATATCATAGGTGCGTGAAAGTTGCCAAAAGATACTCATCTATGAATTTCACAACAATTGCACTCGCAGTCTCTGGCCGCGCCGTGCACATCCTCGAAGACGGCAGTGAGCAAGAGCTCGGGCCAGGCGATACCGTTGTCCAGCGCGGCACCCATCATCGATGGGAGAATCGAACGAACGACTGGGTTCGATGGATTACCGTCTTGGTGGAAGCAAAGCCCGTTGTCGTTAACGGTAAAGAGTTGGGCCCACTTATGGAATGATTTGATTGGTGCATGACTTATTGATTGGTTGAACGGAGGCTAAATGTACTGGAACGCATACATATACACGTTGTTTTATTTTGGCTAGAATCTGTTACCCATGCCTATTGAAGGTTCACGAAGAGGCCCCCGTCTACGAGTAGGGATGCGCCAGTGACGTACCGTGCCATGTCCGAGGCTAGAAATACAACGGGGCCGGCCAGATCTTCTGGGACTGTTTATCAAGTTGGTTCGTGAGATTCATCCGAGCGCGGTCGTCGTATATCTTACCTCCGAGTCTTCCTAGACATGTTCGGCTCTCCATGTACTCCCTCTTTTTCACGTCCGATAGGTCCTCCTTGTTTATATCAGTTGCGATGGTACCTGCGAGGGAGATAATTTAATTTAATTAAGGTGTCTGCTAATACATGGGCTAGATGCATACCAGGGAGCACCGCGTTGCAACGGATGCTGAATTTGCCAAGTGCAACCGCGCAGGACTGCATCAACGACAGGATACCAGCTTTGGTGGGAGTGTAGTGTGTTTGAAGGCCACCTCCGACTAGGGCACTGATAGACGAGACGGCAATGATAGAACCCCCTTGGGGAGTCTGTTTTTCCATTTGCTTGGCTGCAGCTGAACGTAGATGTCAATGTGCAGGTCTTGCTCTTGGCAAGTCTGAAAGATCATACCTTGCACGACGTAGAAAGAGCCATCGAGATTCACGCTCCTCGTTATCTCCCAGATCTCTGGGGGCATGTCTAGGAAGGTATGGAACGGGCATATCCCAGCATTGCTAAGAATTCAAAGATGGTTAGTCACTTGTAGATCCGCTAGTGTGTTGTAGATGACTACCTGACTAGCACATCTACTCTTCCAAACGATTTAACAGCGTGGTCTATGATCTATACGGACGCTCTTCCCTCAGTAAATCTGCATTCGAGACCGCTGTACTGACTTACCTCTTGTGATGTCGCTTGTTTCGCAATGTCTCCTGGAACGATAACAGCTTTCCTGCCTAATGCCTCGATCTCCTTCTTCAGCGACTCGGCCTCGCGCGTCGTGACCTCGTCCCCAAGATAATGGCAAACTACATTCGCGCCATGCTTCGCAGCCTCAATCGCACATGCCCGACCAATTCCACGCGAGCTACCTGTAATGACCACTATTTTATCGGCAAGTAGAGACATATTGCAGGTATAGGTGTATGAATAGAAGGGTTGTAGGCCGTTGAGGGGTGAGCTAGAAATTATACTATTTAAACACCGGTCATTTGAGCTGATGGAATAGCTGGCTTCGGAGATTGAGCCAAGAAAGACATTTCGAAGCGAGTATATGCGGGCCGAATCTCCCGGAGACCAGTGTTCAAGAGCGGCATATGTTGTGAAATAGCGAACAGAGCTTGTGCGCACGTCCGGCCCGGACTTGGGGGAAGAGTTGGAATGGAAGATTAATTAATCAGTCAAATCTTTCAAAAGTTGAGTTGCAGCCGTCGGAGATGTAACGGAATTGCATATGTACTACTGTACATACATTTCTTTGGAACCAAACAAAGGCTCGATCAACAAAACGCAGAAAATACACTTCGTAAGCAAACTCATTATTGATATTATTCGAACATCTACGTGTACCACTTCAAAAATATTGCAAAACCCGAACTCAAACTCCTAAAACAACGGCATCTGTGAAAGATCCCCGTACCCGCTCGATAATAAAAACGAATTCGAGTCCATACTCTGCAACAGCTGCTGGAGCGTCGCCGACGCCGAAGTCGGCTCGTCCGTCAATATCGGACCCATATCCGTCACCATATCCGGAAGGGTCCCCGCGTCGGGAGTTTGAATGTGACTGGAGAGGGAGCCGCTGGTGTTAGTGCTATCGTGATTCTGAGTAGTGTAAGGGACTTCGACAAGGGTAGCACTAATGGTGCTGGGGCCTGGCCAGTCAAAGGTCGTGTTTTCTTGGATGAAGGCAGGGTCATAGATATCTTCGTAGGTGCAATTAAAGCCCACGTCTTTGGAGGTAACGTTGTATACCATGTCGTCAAACTTTGTGAGTTCAGCCTGCTGACGTTAAATTGGTCTGAACATAAAAGTTTGAGCAAGTTGCTTACGTTGAGTAGGTCTTCGAGCATCTTTCCGTGTCTTAAAGCCAGTGGAATACGCTCGCCCATTCGCGAGAAGACAAGTCTAATGAAAGCGGTTAGTTGGCATTTGTGCTGTATGAGATACAATATTTACCGAATGACTTCTACTTCCGCCCTCATGGTGTTAGCCTCAGCACGCTGACCCGACTGATACTTATGCTTAAGCACTCGGACCTACGTAGAAAGTCAACCTGGCTGACAGATCCTAGGTCTTAATAATGTGCTCACCAAGACTCGAGCAGCCATGAACCAGCAGAACTAAAGAAAAGAAAATAGTCAATACGCAAACCGTGTAACCTATCTGTGAGTTACGCACAGTGCACCTGCAGCTAGGTTAGCCAAAGTTATCTGGAAGAAGAAACAGGTAGACATACACTGGTGGGAGTCGACTGATATCGTAGCTCGTCGAGCATACGATATATACCAAGTCAAGGATCGCACGCGCTGCGAGTAAAGACTTCTGAGTTGATAGACAATTCGGAGACTCGATGTTTGCGTGCTACATAACATGGTATGTTAGATCGGAGAACAGGGGCGGTGCTGTGGTATTTACCTCCTCGTGCATCAGAATAATAGCACTGAAAGTACACAACGTGTTATTAGGATGCGTACAAATACCGAAAATAAAATACAAGAAACTCACGTATGAGGGATGAGATGAGCTACATACAACTGGGTGTCGAATCCCCTGCTAGTCTGAACGATAGGTTCTTGATACCCTGGAGGGAATGTGCTCCTATTAGGCGACCACAGTTAGGAGAACAGTAGTTGTAGTCGTACAGAAATCGAGCTTACCTGAAAACTGCGATTGTACTTTCGAGGTGCCTGAACGCAGGCGTGTCTCGGACGTCTGGGATGTCTGGATAACGATGACCGACTCGTAGAGTTAAGATTTTGACCTAACGGCGTCTTTTAGTCCGGTTCATGCAATAGAGTTACTGCGCAAGTACCTTGGACAATAGAACAGCAGCTGCCGTGCAAAATAGTTCAGCAAGCAATTTAGGGCCTCAGAAACGGAAAGTACCTTTTACGTAGAGCGCAAAACTATCAGTTTGCTCAGGGGGATGAGTCGAAAGATAATGAGGCGTTTGCATCGTCTGCCTATCAGCTTCCACGTCATTCTGATACGCCTAATTAGTTTAGCTCGAAACATTGTGAGACAACACATACTCCAAGTTCAAAGTCCTCTAACCGACACGGGAAAACTTGGTTGATATCTTCATCGTCTAAGCTCATGGCTAAAGTGAATTCCGGGGTTAGTAATAATAATAATGTCAATTTCAGCTGCATTTACTTACCCCAAGGACCAACTGCCGTCTGGAACCTTTCGTAGGCATATGCGATCCAGAATAGGTTTGTTCGCTGTTCTCGTTCAATAGCGTTATCGGCATCTGGTAATATGCTTCTTCCGCCCTAAAAATAGATTAGCGTACAGTTGGGTGCACAGCCAGAAAGGCTGACGTACATTCCGGAGCCACGTCTTGGGATGTGTCCGTGCAGTATGGAATCCAGGACGGTTGTTGAGACCCAGAGGAACACAGTATCGCAGCGCTAGACCGGCCGACGCCCATAGTTCGACCCAACGACCCTGCAAATGGAAGTATCCGACCATGATAACCAAAGCTAACACAAAGGTCAGTGTCTCCCAAGGTCTCACTCCTGAATAACACACACCTTGTGTACATTCAATCAAGCTAGATCCCACGCTCGTTGCTTCGTCTCTAGCCTGCCTCGACCATCGCACATGTCGCTCAGCAAACGAATCGTTAGGTTTGTTCTTTCCGTCCGGAAACACGCCACCGACAACACTTATCGGAGGAGATTCTATACGGTATGAAAAAATGCTGGCGTAGGCACATATAGCGTGGAGGAGCGTTACGTGAGGGAACGCAGGCGATTTGGGAGAGTATGCCAAGGACGCCATGAATGTCGGACGATGCAAAAGATGATACGCGTGAGGGTAACATGTGAAGAACACTTCGATCAAGTGGTGCAGCAGGTCAGGCGCAGGGAGACGATCCGGCCAGTCACTCCACATAATTTGCTGGTTCGCTTCATTCCCCTGACTAGGTGAGGCCTGTATGGCGGGGGAAGGAACGCTCGGCGTGAATGGACTGGGACCATCAGATGATTTATGGCTCCCTGCTGGGGGAGAGGTGGCCAGAAAGCCGGATAGGTCGCTGTTGAAGATCGGGCTTGGGTCGAGTGAGGTGATGCTTGGGGGACTTGCGTGTGAAGAGGGAGTTAATATATTTGTATTTAAGTTCCCTGGAGATGTTTCTTTCGTTGTCGCTTGTTCCTTCAAAAGTGCCTCAAGTTCATCTGCAGCGACGTTATTATATATCACAGGAACATCACAGGTCGAGACATACTAATTCTGTTCTCCAATCTCTGATACTTCGCCCTCGGGCCTTCCGGAGGCGGCGGCGGGTTCTCGGGGGTAAATTCGTCAAAGGTGCATTCGGGTTCGGTGCCCACGAGCGTGGGGTTGGCAGCGACAGCCAGCCGATGGGATTTCGCACACGTCGCACATGGTTTTTGTGCGTTGCTGAAACGGACATAAATGAAGAGAAATATCAAAGAGCGGGCAACGAACCATTTCTATTCGGATCACATCAGTTTAAGATCCAACTCTTCTTTGAAGAAGGCTAATAGCTTACCAGTTTGCGTTTCCGACATTGGTGGCAAGCCTGCAAACAACGAGGTGGTCCTCGGGTGAGTCCGTGCCCGAGGTCACGAGTGATAGACTTGCCTGATTTCGTTTCAAGGACTGGGCGGTAGCCGCCTGAGAGGCTGCCGTCGTGGAGCCTGAAGACTGAACGCGAGGCATGTTTGATTACTTCCAAGCCGTGGACAGGAAAAGTATATAAGTAGTCAGCGTAGAGTTTGGGATTGATCGCAGTCAGTTGGGGCAGCGCACTTGGATTTAACCACCACGGGGCTGTGCTGAATAGACGCGTAACACCCGGCACGGTCTACTTTATCTGCTCGCGACGTCAGGCTTGGTGATGCCCTGGGTGTAGCAATCGACGGTTCCTTGATCGAGTGGCTTTACTCTATTTTTTCCGTTTTACTTACTTGGGTATTGGTATCCCACTCTCACACGTCGTCAAAGAACATTGCCGCGTAGCCCGAGACAGATCAAGTAAGTCGGTATGTGTTATCTTCCGCTTTGGTTCTGAAGCTCCATTCCAGACCTTGGCATCCCGAGGCCGGCGGCTGTGAGCGTGGACTTGTCGAGCAACACGTTTATACTGCTGCGCAGAGACATTGTCCCTGGACAGCAGACGTCGCTCTGAATGGGTACGCAGTTTGCTGTGTCCTTGCAACATTCCGTATCGGATCTCTCATGCCGTGAGGCAGCTTCTCCGTTACTGGTCCCCAGATTACCTACAGAGCTATATCACTTGATTATATCTAAAGTGGCCAACACTACGGCGTTGCGCTCCTTGGCATTAACTTCCCGAGCCTTTGCGCTGGCAGCAGAGCCCTGTCTCTATGCTTCGCTCAAATTCACACACAACGCGAGCTCTCTCAAACTTGCGCGCACTCTTGTTCAAAGTCCTCGAAAATCGCAGTATGTCTTCGCTATTGTAGCAAGGCTCTTTGACGTTGAGATGGCTTTATTACCTGCTGGGATGAAACTCTGTCTTCAGGCCATCGTTGGCTGTCCAAACCTTACTAGCCTGTCTACCTCGTGGAGACCAAACCAGAAATGGGTGACCAGGCTTTTAGGTTTCAATCGTTTTCAGCTGTATCGCTTTGTATCGTGGTTTCAGTGGGACGAAGGCGTCTGTCGCTTTCTAGAAACACAACCCTCGCTCGTAGAGCTCGAAATTGTTCGACCCGGGGCAGTTGTTTCACTGGCTGATGATCCCGGAGCTCAGCTTTCACGATATGCCCTCCCTAGGCTTTCGAAGTTAATGGGGAGATTGCCCCAAGCCGCTGCCATTGTACCTGGCAGGCCTGTTTCCTCGCTTTCTGTGTACGGTGCAGTTACCCTCACCAATTTGGAAGCAGCACTTCCTATGCTGGCTCAAACTTCTGTTCCGATGGATACTCTTTCCCTGCAGACGGGAGAGTTGTCCCCGACACTGCTCACGCTGTTGAGTGCATACCTTCCGAACATATCGTTTCTTGAAATCCGAATCGTTCGTCATTCAATGGTAAGCACACGTAGATATATGCATTTATTTGCTAGGAAATATCTTACCGTTTTGACTGACAGGTTGCGTACTCTGACTTGACGTCTGAAAGTCTCTGTCAGGCAATGTCATCATTGACTCGCCTACGCCACTTTGCCCTTCGTCTGCGATGTCCACAGCTGTTCTACGAAACGTATTTTCACACACAGCGCGACGTGATTCTAGACTGGAAGAATCGTTGCCCAACATTGACGAAAGTTATTTTTGAATCTAGCAGTGAGAACAAGGCTCCAGAGTGGACTTATGACGAAGAGGCAATGGATTGGATGTGTTCTCTTGACGAATGACGCTCTAATGCATGTAATATCGACTCAGGCAAATTGTATTTAACATTCAATATTTTATCGATCAACGGAAAGTGATCTATGACAAAGACCGGGTCCTGTCACGAGACCGTGTTCTGTTGTCAAGTTTGATGTTTGGCCTGATTTACAACTTGGTCCTGTCTGCCCTTGCAAGCCACGCTCCATTCTCAGTGGCGCAGGTTGTGGGCACCAACACGCTCCTTCTGATTCTGTTGCCCACTACGATCAGCTATAACACTCTGCCGTATAGTCCTGTTCATTAAATCTGGCCTAATTTTACTATCCTTGCGACAGTCTCTACTGTGGTTCGAGGTGCGATTTGTTTTCATATCACCGCCAGTTGCCCAAGTGGGCCAAAGCTTACTCTTGCTTCAGCAGCGAACTGCTAGTTAAATATGACATCTCTGCTCACTCCTCCCATGTCGACCAGACCATCCGAGAAAGAGAACGTCCCATTCACACAATCCCCGGCTTCGCCCAAAGTTCTCCAAGAGGCGTTCCAACTCTCACCACGCCCACCTAAATCGCCTAAATCACCCAAATCGCCCAAGTCTCCCCAACGTTCTGTGAAGTGGTCCCCTAGGCCGCCGGTTTCGCCTAGATCCTCACCAAACCGTACACGACAACTCCGCTCGTCGAATCTCCACCCGCCTAGTCTGCTTACCAAGTCGCGAGCCCAGCGAGTCTCGTTTGCACAGAAAGATTCGCACCACGTCTATACAACCCCTCTGCGTGCGCTTCCCACGTACGCTTCTCGACCCCCCACATTTGTTGCTCCTCGCTCGATTCTTAGGCCACGTATCCCTGAGCGGACCTTCGTGATAGAACAAGAGGCGCTAACAGGGGCTAAGACTCAGAGACGGGATATGACACCAATGCCTGATGATCCTTTACACTGCGCGACGTACCTGTTGTCCCCTGTCTCAACGATCGTCGCATCCGTGTCGCTGACGCCATCGCCGAACCGGATAGACAGCGATATGGCGGATGTTTGTGGACCACTGCCTATGAGTTTACATGACTTGGCGGAGGCGTATACTCTGATGCTTGCTCGACTGCGGCTCCAGGCAATGACTATTGCACCAAACGGCCAGCCGACGGAGGTAGAGATTTCATCCGACCTTCCCTTGCTTCAGCCTGTACGGGAACACCATTCAGCGCTTGCTGTTGCGCTTGCTCGCGATGTAGCTCGTGCCCTAGTTCGACCTGTTTCGTTCTCGACTCCAGCCCCGTACCAAGTGAACGACGTCGAAGAATGGTCCTCTGATTACTCTTCGGACGTATTTGGGTCGTCGTCTCCGCCGAGTTCACCTTCGGGACCTACGCAAAAGCGAGGGTTGACGGCCGCAGAGGTCAAGTACGCACGCGACTTGTCGTTGGTCTCGCAGTCTGCGATTCGGGTTTTGGCTGTAGTGTTCCATGAGCCGGCTATCTCTTCGCACTTCTCGGGTAAGCATATTGTTCGACTCTATAACACACACTAACTAGTACTTACGGTGGTATAGATGATGAACTGGTTAGCATGTTGAAGGTGTTGATATCGATTCCCAACACTATGCCTTTGCCTACTCCGAACCCTCGCAAGACGCATACGGCGGCGTTGTGGGCGTTGCAGATGGTTCGACTGCCGTTGTCCATTATGCTCGCACCTGGTGTCACGGATTCGTTGTTTGTGGCATTGCAAATGGCTGTTCAGGGGAAACTGGGGCGTGAGGGAAAGAAAGGCTCAACTTCGGAGGGTTTGACTGTGAGTATGTCGCCTGTCGATTGTGTTTTAGTCTAACAACTTATTTCAGGCCGTTCAACTTCTAACGACGCACTATCCGAGCGTATTTGGAACCAAGTTGCCGATCCTTATGTCTGACATCGTCAAGTGTCTTGCCTCTCCGATGGCTCTGATACGACAACGTGCTGCTTTGGCGCTAGGAGGAATCGTTCAAGGGCTATTTGACTGGGAGGAAGAGGAAGAAGTCACAGCTGCTGATTCTCAACAAGAGCTCGACCTTTCGCCTATCCACAATGTTCGCAAAGGGATATCAGCAGCTCTCCTGGAGGTGTTTGATTTGCACACAAATGCCAAAAACGCCATGATTCTCAAGACGATGAAAGATATCCTTGCGCAATTCGGTCCTGAGCCGCCCGCAGCTGCTCTTAGAGCCGGGGACTCACCTCACTGGGCCTTCTCTGTCTTGGCGTCATTGGTGACTTTGTTGGAACAACGGTTCTTCGAGTGCGAGGCTATGCATACGACTGTCATCGCTTGCGCGCGTATCGTTCTGAACGCTAAGAAGGCCGCCATTCGTTCTGCTGGTGGACTCTTGTGGGGTTGCGTCGTCTGGGCCTGGAAACGATTTGACGCGGATGATTCGAGTCGCGGAGAAAGTACCGAAAGCTTGAAAAGCGAGAAGGTCATGGCGCAAGTCGTGGTTGAGAATGCCGGGTTTGGGGTAGTCGCGTCATTGATTGGACGTAAAGAGCGTACAGACGATGTTGGTGTGCGTCGGTTGAAGCGCGCTTGCCGGGCTGTGAAGAGCATGGTGGATGAGCATTGTCCTGGCGCACCGGAGTTACTTGCACGTTTGTTGGCCGTTGAGGAGACACCGAAGATTGAAACTAGTTCTATGATGGTCGATCGCAAGTGTAAGTTGGATTTGAGTGTGATCTCGAGCGTATGCTAATGTTCATTGTAGTGGTTCCGACGAGCTTGTTGACTCAACAACTTGCGGGGTCTGATATTAAGGCATTGGCAGTTGCTGTTAATAGCAACGTTGCCCAAGGCATTAAACATGAGGATGTGCGACCTCTTACTATGGAAGAGCGCATCACCGAGTGGCATGTGTTGTTTGCTACCTGGAAGCAGTTCCCTGGTTTGCTACCCATGACAGAAGATGGCGAACCATCCGTGAGTCTAACCGCACCCTCATCGCGCCCACTCCCTAATGTGAGCTTTCACTACAGCAACTTATGCTCTCCACCTGGCGCGCCTTGCTGCTGGCGACGACTCATGTTCAGGACCATATCCCTTGTTTCCTTGCTATTGCGGAGACTATGACTGGATTTGCGGACAGCAAACACGAGGATCCCAAGCAGACCGCTATCACTTTGACCTTCGTTCGCCGTCTCTGGGCAATCATCCACGAAGTCTTCTTCAACCCGTTATCGTCGAACACTCTCCTGGCCGACTTTTCTGCAGATCTTGTCCACACTTTGGCGCAGCGCCCGCCGGATTTGGCCAGGAAGGTTGTACGTACCGCTTGGGTGACACTCTTGGCTGAGGTGCTTGCGAGTGGGACGTTGGATAGCACTGAAACGCTGTGCGATGTTTTGCCTGAGTCGCTTTGGGGGTCGGTATACGCTGGGGTCGTGAACAAGTACGCCGAGGACCCTAATCCCGAGGGTGGTTTGGTGCTTTGCAGTGTTCCATTCAAGTATGTGCTCTTTACTTTTGGTCATCTTTTGATTTCTCGCTGAGCCGTTTCCTAGTGAAACGCATGCCTGGGCTTTGTCTGAAGACGACTGGACCGCCTGGTCAAACCTGGCTCACGCTCTCGTTGTCAGCGAGGGAGAACAGGTGTTTGCTAGTTTGCTAACCATGGTCGGAGCTGGACAAACTATCCCGTAAGTTGGCCGTTTGTCGTTACTTGGTTGTGTAACTCACGCGCCACCCAGTGTCGCTTCTATGTTACGCCCTCTCTCGATCTTGCTTTCGTTCTCAGAATTGCCAGTCAGCGAATCAGACACAACATTCCTCAGCTTGCTCAGCATGGCCAATGACCGACTCCGTTCTGAGTACGGATCTTGTCTATCCCCTGAAGCTTCTGATGCCGTGTTGGACCTCATTTCTGCATTGCGGGGCATTATCACGCCTGATCCTTTATGCCTCGAAATTATTGAGGCCGTCCAGGGCGGGATGCAAATGTGGATCGAAGACGAGCAGCTCGTATTAGTGGACAAAGAGTTTAACGACGGAGTAAGCCCCTATTCTGGCATACTCACGTGTATCATGATACTGATTCATATTTCCAGCCGCTCATGTTCTATGCTCACGCTCTGCAAGGGCTAGCCGCGGTGCCCGACGACCTTCTTGATCTCGGCAAGCTCGCACCATTCCTTGCCTCAGCATTTACTCGTGTCCCTGAGCCACGCGCCGGCCCGCTCGCCTTTTCCTTGTTTTGGAAGCAGAAGTTCGCTGCGCGAGGACCACCTGAGGGTGGGTATCCTGAGATACTGAAGCCGTGCTTGCAAGAGATCATGGATATGGACGAGGGATCCTCATTGGGCACCGACATGAAGGGAGAGGTACGCATTGCCCAGGCCAGGGTTTGGCGTACCGGTACTGACAGCGACCTACCTTCAGTTACCTGAGAGCCAGTCGGCGCTTGATATCGATGTGGAATCCCAGAACACCCCAATTGAAGATGGTACCCAGGTCGAGTCAGCTGAGCAATCCCATGTGGGCTCTGACGCTGAAATCAGTGCTGGGCTGGCCAATATGAGCGTGGAGCGAGTCAACTCTAGCGAGGAAGAAGAGATCATCCAATCTAGCGTGGAGGAATCAGATGAGCTCTTGGACGATAACGACATTATGGAAGAGACGATCGTCTACCAACCTCCAAGCCAGCTCAAGGCAGTTTCAACCCCCATCAAGGAGCGCTTCTCTGTTCCTGTCCCTCCTTCTGCTCGGCCAGAACCAGCTGCCCAAACCGATTCACAGTGTGTGCCCGACAGTCAGCCGGCTGAGCTGCCTATTGTGCAGTCTGATGCGGAATCAGTTTCACCGGTGGCCTGCGAATCTCCTAGAAAGCGCAAGTCTGAAAATGGTTAGTTGATGGATCATATGCATTAAGGTTCCTCATTAATCGTCCTTTGTGCAGCATCGCTCCCAAGCAAACGACCTAAGGGGTTGTTTATTGCAGACCCAGAGATCGAGTCGTTGCCTGTTTTGCGATTCCCCGTGCTGAGATCACGATCTTCATCCCCAAGCTCTGTGGTGGAGGAGTCAGTGTTCTATTCCCCAAACAAGCACGACATCCCGCCTCCTGCCTGGTCACCAACTGGAGTCCTGCAGCCGCTACCTTCTGTGTCGCCCAAGAACATCTTCAACACGTCTGTTGATGATTCGACCGAGATTCCGTTCAACGTATTGGCCGAGACCTCCACCGATGATTCCGTTGATGAGTCGAGTGAAACTTCTGTTGACGTATCAGCTGAAACATCCTTCGATGCATCGTTCGAAACCTCTGTCGATGAATCTGCCAATGCCTCGATCGATGACCTACCAGACAACGATCTCAACGACCTTCCAGATATGACGATGTCCTTGCCAACGCGCAAGAAGCGTATGACGCTTGTGGTAGAGGTGCCACATGTGTCTGAGGTGCTGAAGCGCTGGACGAGTGACTCCGCTGCGCGAAGTGTGTCTGCAACCAGTACGTTTATTTCATGACTGGCTTTATGTTGGATCGAGTTTGACCGTTGATGTAGCACCTCAAAAGGAGAAGGGCGGACCACCAGAGCGTGTGCGCAGGACGCGCTCTTGGTCAAAGATGCTTCAAAATAAACAGACGACCGCAATGTTCGGTCAGTCAATCCGTCTACCCCTCAGCATACGGGCTGCTAACTCACCGATGTTCCCAGAGTCCACGCCTTCCCGGCGTCCACTGAAACGTCGACGCTCCGACCGCGAGAGCCCAGACATGGACTCCCTCAACCGCACGCGCAAAAATAGCTGCACTGGCCTGCGCTCGATCGACCTCTCTCTTACGCCAAAGCAGCTTCTCAACACTGATATGTTTGGTGGTGCGTCGCCGGACGTCACGCCCAGCTTACGCAGGGTGCGGTCGATGCCTATGTCTCCAAGTAACGTTACTGTGCTTGGAACGAGTGTTCCTCGGATGGCAACACTTGCGAACGCCAGCGCTGGTACACCTACCAAGGGCAAGGGTACGAGGAAGGGGAGCTTGATTGCTGAACTTAGGAGTGCTTCTGCTCCTGAGGTTAGTGTATTGGTCGAAGAGCCGGAGAGTGCAGTGGCTAGTGGTGCGGCAACTCCTAGCACGATTTCTGATGCGAGCGACGACGAGAAGCTTCAGCCTCCGCCTTCGGGCCCTGTCACGCGAAGTTCGTCTTTGCAGGCGCTGATGGCAGACGCAGAAGTCTTGGCAGAGTTGGACCTAGCAGAGCTCATGCGGCAGGAAGAGATGCTCGCTGCGCTACGGGAGCAAGTCGCTCGTGCGTTGACCCTGAAGCGGTCCAAGGACGTAGGAGTAAACTAGGAGCAGCGACGAGAACAAAATATGTTTCGGACCTTGTGTTTCGATTTCTGACTTTCTGACTTTCTGACTTTCTGACATGACTTTTGCCTGCAGTACAAGTCCATTTTTGCCGTGTATCATACCACTTTGTCTTCTTTTTCGCCCATGTTCGCGTCTAGTTATGTCTACCTTATCCCATTACTTTCCGTACCAATGCACATACATTAACATCACTTATATTATATGCACTAAGAGGACATGAAAGCTATACACGACGTCTTTTGCGGTCTCCACCTCCACCTCCATCGCCTCGACTGTTTTCGCCCCAGCCACCCCGACTTGACCCGCCTGCACTCTGGCTTTGCGAGAAAGCTCGTCCCTGGGCTTTTGTAAACGGTCTCGCCTTTTTCTCCTTTTGTGCAACTTTCTTTTTGCGTTTGTCAATCGCTTTGCGGACTGCGTTTTGGCCGCCATGAGCGGCGAGGTCATCGAATTTGGCTTGCAGAAGAACCGAACGCTTCTCGGCTGTGGACAAGCACAAAACATGAGTAACCAAAAAGCTAAAGCACAAGCTCAAACCACTCACATTGCTTCATATACCACGCCCCCTTGCCCTCCCCTCTCTTCTCTCTCTCCTCCTTCTTAACCTTTGTCAACGCCTCCCGCTCACGCTCCTCCCTCCTTGCCTTTTCCAAAGCACTCTCTGCATGCTTTAATGCTCTTTCAAGCTTGTCGATCGTCTCAAATGGCGCACGCTGTTTGCGAGCTTTGGCGAGGGATGCGCGAAGAGTGACAGCTTCGGTACGTTGGAGCTCGGGGAGGAATGAGTAGGCACGGGAGAAGTGAGGTTCGGAGAGCGTGCCTGAGAGAGGGGTAAAGCGAGGGTCGCGTATTGGCTACGATGATATGTTAGGGAGATGCGAGAGGTTTATGAATGGAGGGGGACACACAATTGTGGGGACTTCAACGGCTGCCCGGTGCCGTGAAACAGGACGTTTAGAGGTAATCTCTGTCGGGCTGCACGGTATTTAGTCACATGCTGACACAACAACATAAATAGGATACATACGCGTGCTTGCTAGAGCGCTTCTCGATGTCCCGCTTCCGCTTTGCGGTGGTCCATTCTGGTTTAGGCTTCGAGGACTCTGCGACAGGTCCTTCTGAGCCAGAATCTGAGTCAGAATTCGAATCCAAGTCATGTTCAGATTGAGAGCCTGATTCGGATTGACCGCTCGAGCTAGGGCTAGGCTACAAGAGGTGAGTAAGGCCCGTATATCAACGAGAGGGACTCACATTTGGCTCCTCCTCCTCATGCAGCTCCTCGTCTAGCTCTTCCTCGGGAACCCACTGGGAAAACCTGGGGCGATCTTCCCTGGCTTGCTCTTCATCCTGGGACTCTTCCTCTTCGTCTCTAGGATGCTTCTCGCTGCGTGGCGGGGGACGGCTGGTAGGCCTTGGTCGTCGAGGCATTGTGGAAATTAGTAGCACGTGATGGTTCACGTGACTATGTGGCTGTGGTCATGGCAGAGGGTTTCACGTGACTTGCCTCATTCCGCGATGGCGGGGAAAGACGAACGCAACGGTGCATATGTGGTCCCTGCAGAGCTCAAGGAGTTTGTGCGCAAGAGAGACCAGCGCAAGTGTCTGCTTTGCGGCGCCTCCAACACCCCTCCAGACTGTGCTCTCATCGTCGCGGGTTCACCATGGGACGAGATTGAGGTGAGCGACGGCAGCGATAAACGTGTATATTGGTGCTAAGTCTTTCACAGCTCGAGTGGCTAAAGGAGCGTGGTCTTGTGTCTGAAGGCTTCAATCCGATGCACCCACAAAACCTCATATCGCGTGAGTTCTCTGCCCAGCTGCCCCAGCCCGCGCTCACCGACCCAGTATGCCCAAACCATCACGAGCTGTTTTTGCATCGGCGTTGGTGCTTTGTCCCCTGTCCAGAAGACAGACACGCGATGCGCATCCATGAAGAACATGACATGCGCGATCGCGACCATCGCCTCGCCCTCGACCACGAACACATCGCTCCACGCACTCTACCTACGGTGAGCCCATCCCCCTATTCGTCGGCACATACTAACCTTCCTAGTTGAGCGGCAAATTCGACTTTCTCAATTGCGCGTTTGGCGACGAAGCCCTCTCGCTCACGCCTGCAGGTGGCCGCATGACCCTCGTGTCCACCATGCCCCCAGACCACGAGTCTGCCGCCCATCTTCCGCGTCCGCCACAGTACCCCCTTCCCGGCATTAACCCTTATGTGGTACTTGCCCACGCCGCGAAATGCGTTGGCGGGCCTCGCCTGCCCATCTTTCCCGACATCGAGCACGAGTGCGTTTCCGCCTATTTCCCTCACCTTGCCCTGACCCCCTTCCCAGGATCACAAACCTCGTACATGGCTACAATCGAGACCCTGCCCCGCCGGTGCTCAGCCCACCTGGCTCGGATGCGGGATTGAACCTCCCTCGCCACCGCTCGCCACGCGAATCCGGCAGCAGTAACTCGGATTCCCATTCCGAGTCGCGCTCTAGCTCGCCTACGAGCAGCATGGACGCTCCACTACCCCCACCTCCTATCCCCGCATCGGTACCCCAACAATCACATCCACCATCGTCCGCTCCGCCCCGTTCACGCGCGTTCCCTAAGTCTGCTGGACCGAGTCCCGAACAGGCTTACCACTCTACGTATGGCCTCAGCCATCAGGACACAGGCCAATCACATTACTCGAACAACCATTCTCAGTCTCACTACCCGGCCAACGGCCCCGCAGGGACCCAGCCGATCCCTATCTTCCGTCCCCCTAGTGCCCTAGCGAACCCAGCTGCAGAAGGTAGCCCCAGTAGCGGTACTGGAACGGGCACAGGGACAGGTGGTGCAAACCCTAACATCCCACCCCCACCTCCGATTCCACATCACCTACAGCCCGGGCCACATATCCAGCCGCTCCAGCCCCAAGTGACAGGTCGACGGAGGCCAAGCGACATCAACCCACCCACACCTGTACATTTACAGCCGCCTCCCCCACCACCCCCGCAGCCCATACCCAGTGCTCAGTCGTTTACACAGCCGAGTTCGGCACAGCAGGCAGCGTTTGCGCAACAGTCGCAGTCGTTCCCGCAATATGCGCAGTATCCTGCTGGTGGAGGAGGCGGAGCTGGGGGCGGAGGTGGTACTGGTGGACCGGGATTATCGCGTCGCCCGAGCAAGTTGCGTCATTCAGAGGACTTGCGGGGAAGTGTGAGGTCCCCTCCACCTCACGTTGGAGGTGCTGGGCCGCGCTCGCCTGATCGTGTGCCTAGTGGTACTCGTGTAGTTAGTGGAGAAGGCGGAAGTGGAGGTAGTGGCCCATCGCGTCTGCCCGACCAGACACCTCTGGGACGTAGAGAGTCGCATTCCCAACATCCTCGGCCTAGAGAGCGAGAGAGAGAACGAGAGGGAGGTCGAGACAAGGATAGAGAACGGGAGAGGGAACCATTCGTATTTGGACCTGATATTTCAGCTGCAGATATTATCTCGCGCCTAACAGAGAAGAGGAGTAGTAGCAGCGCAGATTTTTCGGGACGTAGAAGGAACGGGAGTACCTGAGGTCTGGAAACCAAGCTGAACACGACGAGAAGATAGAGATGGGCTTTTGCTTGACTATATGCGCTATCTCTGTTCCTCAGCCTATGCTTTCCCCCTTTTTGTTCTGGATTTCGTATTTGGCGTCTTGCTTCGGCTTCGGATTCGGCCTATGCCCACTCTTCATACCTTAGAGTGTTTTCTTTATGCGTGGTCTATTCGCGCTTTCTGTCTTGTTCTAGTTGCCCAGCTGACTGGCGGGTACGCTGGCCAGGTGGTTCGCCCTTCGTCTCCTACTTACTCCTCCCCGCTTACTTCTACCTTTTCCGCGTGTTCTCCCACACTACACAACACACCCCTCACGAACATGGATGCGCTCCGTCTCACGTACTTGGCATGACACGATATATCACAATTAACAATCAATTGTATTTAACCTGTGCGCGCAGTCTGGCTTCTGACCGTTGTCTATTTTTTTCTCGTCGTGGATGGGCGCCTCGAGGCTCTTGTCATGTGCTGGGGCGAAGGGCTGGCCATGTGAGTATAGGCAAACGTTAGAGCGCGAGGTGAGGTAGGTTTGTCCACATAGGGGTAGCGGGCGCAAGTGAGTTGCACAAATGTGATTTTGGAGAAGGGGAGGTGGAGGGCGCGATTGTATGCGCGGTATTTAGACTTACCTCCTAATCTTTCATCGATCTTTATCAGCCTGTTATATATAGGAGTCTTATTTCCCCACATGCGCGCATCAGTTGATCTCCGCTGGTTTGTATTGCGGTCCCGTTCTCCCATAGTTAAGTTGGTGGTAACTTTACTTAGAAATAGACATAATGTTCAGAGACTATGCCTATACAGGGTTTAAGTTTTATAAGTTATTGGTGCCGAGGTCGCACATGCAGCGTGTTCGATCTGCTGCAATATAGAGTTCGTGTTGAGGCGCGCGGCGGGCAAGTCGGCGACACGTGTGATAATGACTAACGGCACAGAAGGTTGAAAGTCAGTACAGTGTACATGTGCCAATGTGACTTAGTTTAGAGGAACAAGCCCCGGTGAAAGACAGCTCCGAACAGGGGCTGTTGCATGAGTTGAGAAGGAGAACGTCGCACGGCGGAAAGATGTCGGTGTTGCTGCTGTAAGTATCATCGCAGGGCGAGACTCAATGAATTCATTAAGAACATTGATTTGGCGTGCAGAGTGCCACAACTGTACCTCTGAGTCTATGCGCTGTATACCCCGTTTATCGTAGCGTACAAAAATTCAATACGCGACACGCACTCGATCATCCGTCGGCCTCGTTGCCATTCTTGCCCAAGTCGACCCATCGTGATGGCATGTGCTCCGCCCCCATGTTGTCGCCGCACTCGTCCTGTGATATTCCACTCGGATTGCACCATCCAGGTCTAGCGTCCCAACCACCAATATAAATCTAGTCGTTTCACCTTGCCGACAGCTTACATTAAGTGCATCTACCGTATATAGGCATCACTGACGTGCTCTCCATCAGTCGTGTTCCAATCATCTTCAACGTTCATCATTCATCATTTTCATAGGCCGCGAGCAGCTGATCGTTGAGCTTGGACTCGTGGAGTTTTGCGATGATATCTAGGCGACCATCCCTGAGAGGCGTGGGCCAGTTCACGCACATGCCGACTGTATGCGTGAACTAGACAGCCGCCATCGGCCGGGGAGTGCTGATTTCACACCAAATGCTTGATATGGTTCTCGCTAGGCCTATGCCGACATTGGGGTGTTGAAAGCTTGGATGCCATTTCATAGAGGATGAAAAACATTCCTTGGGACTGGATATCTGGAGCATAGCTTAGACGGACGCATGAGCTACAATCGCCATACGCACCTCACTATTCCATTTCCTGTAGCCAAGCACTCATCCTACTCAAGCGGTAACCCGAAAGACCGTAAGAACACTCCACACCGCCTGCCCACCCCTATCCCATGCGTTCGGCCCGCGCGCCTCGTCCCCACCAAACTCAACCATGAGCCCTCGCGCTGGCCACTCGCACCAGATCCCGGGTCCAGTCGTCCCTCCGCCCCCGCCTTTGCGCGCCGGCTCACCAAAGTGTTGAACAAACTCGGCCCCTTTTGACGTAGGGTTCAAGGTAAAAGGTGTCGCATCGGGTAGGGAAAGGGGGAGAGGAAGACCTGGGCAGGCGCGGTACGCAGATGCAGATTTGGCGGCGCGGGTGTTTCCGGTCTCGGCCTCTGGAACGTTCATCAGGTCGATTGAGTCGCACACAAACTGCTCAGACGCGACCTTAGCCCCTTTGGTGGGTGGCGCAAACATGAGGCTGATCCCGAGCGCATAGTAGTTGTGGTATACAGCGTCGGTGTACGACTTGATGTCCGGGGTCGGAGAAGTAATCGGTGGATTTGCTAGTGCGCCTAGTTTTTGCACTACGGAATCAAGTTTGGGAGATGTTTGAAGCTCGCCGAGGATGATCTGAAGATTGAGGTCGTCGTTCATTGTGAACTGCAATGCGCACGTGCTGAACGGACGTTTTTATTGATGGGGTGATACTGGAAACCAGTGGATCAAATATGACATATGGATTTATGGTTGATACATGTCCTCACAAGCAGCGCAATGAATACTGCAAAGAGGGGTAGGGTATGAAAGAACAAGAAACAATAGTGGCACAATTTGTTGCGTTCGGAGGCCGTGGTTAAGGAGAGAATATCGATGCGAAACGAGTGGCGAGTATGTGTGAAAAAGCGCGAAGAACAGTCCAAAAAAGTATCGACAAAATATAAAACTATACCGAAGTCCTTAATCCGCGATCCAGTACATTTGTTACAAAAAGAGGTGAGAATTGCCGTGCTTAAGCGAAGGTTTCGTCAAAAGGAATAGGGAGATAGAGGCCTCCACCGTGGGGAATACCATGAGGGAAGCCTTTGAGAATCCGAGCCTGCTGGATTAACATGATAGATTGGGCTTCCTGGGACGACGGGTGCCAGACAGTAGAGTTCGATTCTGCCGTGGGGAGCGGGGCGCCCGATGCAGGCCAGAGGTGGCGGACACTTGACAACGGCATCGCGGGAACGCGCGACACTGGAGGACGAATCGTAACCGCCTTGCCTTCGAATGTCTGCCCACGCGAATCGTAAAGAGTGGATTGTTGCTGCTGCTGCTGGGGTTTGAACACCCGGGCCTGAGGAATGTTCGGCATAGGTTGCATGGCTTGTTGCGGCCCCGTAGCCATACGCATCGCAAGGATCGGCTTTGGAGTCGGGAAACGCCTAGGCACAACCTGGAAAGCCGGGGCCTGTTTGTACCGAGGAGCGACCGTGGCAGGCGCAGCCGATTGAGCCATAGCGTTCATGCCTTGTCCGGTGAATGGATTCGAACGAGGAGGGAGTGTGTATTGGGGTACAGCCCTCGCCTGCGGTCGAACAACAGGAGTAGCAAAGTTTCCGTGGGTTGATGGCAATGGGGCACTGGTGATTTGGCGAGAGTCACGTGCACCCGGGTGAAATGCCGTCGCTTCCGCGCGCAACTCCATCGATCGCTGATATGCCCGTGCCTGCATCACAGCGAACGTCTCCTGAATGGGAGAGGCATCGACTTCGGGCCTGCGTTCCTCGTCCGAGTCACAGTCGGTAACAATGAGTGAGGGGATGGTGGAGCGCTGGCGCTGGGGTGGGCGCTTGGAGCCATGACCCTCGGAGGCCGACTCGGACGTGGCACTATCCGGGCGCGACGGACGAGAGAACATGCTCTCGGTGGGCGAAGGGGAAGGTGATACAGAAGGAGAATCAGTGGACGAAAAGTGGTGGTACATAGTGGCTCGTTCTGGCGAGATTTGGGTCGACTCGGGAGTGCGAAACACAGTCGAAGGGGTGTTGGAAAAGCCTTCCTGTTGCATAGTGGGCGTATAGTACTCAGAGTCAGGAGGGGAGTGGACTTCGGGGGAGCCTTGTTTTAGTGAGCGCAAGTCAAAGTGGCCGGGCATTTGGAAGGGCTGGAAGTGGGTGAGAATATTTTCACAACACGAGGCCAGAAATCACGTACTCGGTCGAGGTTGCCATCCAACGAGCCAGACGCGGCCTATTGATGAGAGGGAAACAGAAGCATTCCAGACAACCGTCAGAGCGACCGAGCCAACACGATCGATCGCACTCACCTTCATCTCCCAAAAACGTGGCGCAGTGGGGACAGGACCGGTATAATAGGGGGACATCTGAGCGGGGATAAGTCAAGGATATCGAATCAGGAAAACCGGGTTGACCTACATTTATGAAACTGTATTTGCACAAGTACAGATGCGAAGCGAGATCTAGAAAACACGAGAGGTGGAGTAGGAGGAAGAAATACGAGATGATTTGGCCTAGCAGAAATAATATTAGGGGTCAATGGATGTGGTGGTGGACGAGAATGCGAGGGTTGTGGCTCACAAGAAAAAAGAGTGGGCCTGTGTTGAGTTGCGGTGGAGGACAAGCACAAGCTGCGCAATCGAAGCGGAATCGCATGGCGTCTCCACGGACACAACACGTGACCGGCTTCGGTCGACTTCAGTCCCTAGATTTAGGGGCTACGATCCCTTCCTCATTATCCACCACAGGCACGTTCTCACACGATGCATACACCTCCAGACCATCTATATACACTACACGGCTATGCGGTCCTAGCTTCCTCTGCCTGGGATTCAGTCTGAGGGCTTGGGCTGGCGACCGGGGGAATACTTGGTGCCACACTCGCCTTGGGCACCGCAGCGACCTCCTTCTCGCCATCATCAGTCGCTGATGGAAGCTGAGTGATCTCATTGGAAGGAGCAGCTGCCGAGGCGCCCTCCGGGATCTCCCCTTGCACAGGCTTCGGGTTCGACTCCCCATCGGGCTTTCCGACCTCTGCGTTGTTTGTCTCTGTGACAGGATTGGCAGCTGTAGTTTGGACAGGACCTGGAGTCACCACTGCACCAACTGGCACTGAATCTTTCGGAGGAGGCTGTGTTCCGTCCGCCTTGTCCGTCTTGGATTCAGAAGTAGTCAGTGGTTCATCGCCTGATGTCGCAGCAATCGCAGCAGAGGCCTTGACAGGTTCAGCGGGAGCACTGGTCACAATCGTGGTTCCTTGATTATGCTCGGACTGCGTGTCCTGCGTCCCTGTGTTCTCCGCAGGTGCAGGAGTGATCTCGAACTTGGGCTTGGGGATTTTGGATGATAAGCCAAGTCCTTTGACGAGGTCATCTGCATCGTCTCCTCCCAACCCCAAACTTTCGACGAGCTCCAACATCTCTTCTTGGCTAACCTTCAGCCCTTCAAGGCCGAACCCTAGCTCCGAGCCGATATCTATGGACTCCGCGCCAGGTGTCCTCTTGTGGGGCTTGGACGGAGATGGGGAATACGAAGGTTTTTGGCCGGTAACCTGAAGAGGTGTGGCAACGCCGGGTACCCCAATCGGTTTTTGGGGCGCAGGTGTCGGCGCAAGAGCTTCGTCTTCTTCTCCCCAGGCCTCTTTCAGCTAGATGAATCAAGGGTTAGGCGTTATGACGGGGTATAAACAATGAACGCACTCTAAAGAATTGATCTAGTTCGCCGAACTCAACGGCTTCATCGAACTGTTCATACGTCTGAATTGCCAAAGATTCAGTCAGACACAGAATAATCAACGAGGTTAAAGCACTCACTCCGGCAAACTCCCCTCCTATTAGAATTCCAGGGAGGTTTGCGTTGTTAGCTGGTGCTTTCCTGCGCCACAGTTTCTTTGCGTCCTCATCCGAGGCTAACTGGAAACGAAGGTCAAACAAACGTTCCGGGTGGCGCTTGGACACACGTACATCATACGAGGTAAAGGGTATCTTCTTGACCTGCAAGATTCGTAGTAGATGCTCTATAAACAGAAGTAAGAACGATTGAGGATATTTGTTTGTTTGGTATCTCACCCTGCCGCTGCCTGAGCGCAGGTGCCGAAGCAATCGATGTCAAGTAGACTTGGATAGGTGGGCCCATGACACAAAGATCTTATGTTTAGACACAGCAGGATATTGCGTGAGTTAATTGGATGGGCGCTATGTTGTTTCACTCACGCTAAACCAAGAAAGCCAGGAGACGCGTGGTATGGTGCAGTTGAGCGGTAGTTCGGCCTGGCGATGGTCGCCGAGTATGACTGCCGGGATGAAGACAAGCATGTGCAAACATGGCAAAGCGCCAGTGATCACACCAACACTTCCGACTCGCATCGATACTTTTTGTGACGCTTTCAAAAGGCCTTCTGGAATATTTCCTTCGAAAGCTTCACTAGATAGTATAGAAAGCCCCTTGCCAGAAATGAGCGCAGTCGGTACTGCTGTGCTTTTTAATGATTCCGAGCTGCGCAGATTGTGGTCTAGCGACAACGTGTCCACAAGCTTCGAGATGTTTATAAGCTGTCTAGATTTGCTCCTGGTATCTCGTGTGCTTCAACTAAAAGCTACGTGACTTAGCCTCCCATTTACGACACTAGTCCCACCTATCTATGGAGTCTTCAGAGGATATCACAGAAACCTCTAGTGGCGCCAAAAGCAAGGCTAAATGGCCTCCCCTTCGCGAGACTAAACTTGGAATCTGGACCTTGTATTCCGTCTCGCCCTTGAACTCTGAACAGACATCAACGGTGCCTTCATTCGATGCAATAGAGCAAATCCATGCGCTCTGGCCAGCGATACCTTTGGTCTGGCGATTTATCTCAGATGCAATCTCGGTTGGGCCAACTATGTTTGCTCTGTACTTTGGGTCTGCTGCAGCGTCTAGCCTGGTGCCAGTGTTCCAGCTTCGGAACAATACACGTCTTTTGGATCTAGTGAGTGGGATTTAGGTTGAGATAACGTCATTCGGCTCACCAACAGGCTCTCGTTCGGTTTGTTTAAGATACAAACCGCACTCCTGAAAAACCGCCCAACTAGCCGCGAGGATTTTCTCATATCTTTTGTATCGTACGCCCTGTTGGTTTTGTTTGGATGGACTGCCCGGAAAGTAAAGTATGTGGCTTAATATATGCTCGGCCGTAGCCCAGTTAATTTTGTACTTTCTAGGAACCGAACCGACATGATATTGCGACAGCGCATGGCTTTGCACTTTCAAAAACGGCTATTGGAGGGTACGATACACAGAGCAACGCTCCCGAAAACACTTACTAACCCAAGCCTTAGTTCATAGTCAGCTCGATCTCACGGCTGCTAACAACCCCGACATCAATACGAAAATGCAGAGCGCAATTGCCTACTCGAGTCGAGCCTGGGGCACTATGGAGGGAATCGTGAGCGTACTGTCCATAGCTGCCGGCGCCGTTGGCCAGGTATCTGTCTTGTCGCGAGTGTTTGGCTTGCACTGGGATGTGCCGCTCTTTGTGGTCATGTGCGTTGCTCAGCCATTGGTATCGAGTCTTAAAATGCAGGCGTATATTGGAATGCAAGGTAAGAGGCATTATCCTATGAGAGGTTTCGCTCGCTCACTACCGGTATTGTAGAGTTCTATGCTATGGTCACCAACCAGAGTTGGCTTCGCATGAAAGCTCTCTTTGAACTTGGAACAGACAACTCTTACAAAAAGGAAGTACTGAGCAACAACCTAAGCGAACATATAAATAGCAGTAGGTTCCTCACGTTTACCACCTCTTATAAAAGCCTGAATAGAAATATTTGTTGCAGCGTATGAAAAGGAGATGAATGCTCTTGGTGATGTGTCGGGGGAGAAACCTATGGTACAGATATGGAAAAGCGAGTCTTTTGATATGGAAGACCAGCGCTCCGTCTTCGAGCCTTTGCCGCTTGTGAGTTATATCTTAATTTACAAACAGGTCGGAAATTAAATATCCTGCCCTGACCTCACGATAGCTCTTGTTTGCGTATCGCAGTATGCGCTCGCTTGATAATCTCAGCCTATCCTCGCTATTTCTCATCCAGCAAGCATCGAGCTCTGTAGAATATTCTGTGCTCAACCTTGTAGCCAACTCGAGCATGCTTTCAGGGATAAACCGAGATGTGCTTGGACTGTACGGCGCTTTAGACATACGACCCACCATGATTGAGGGGGACATCGCATACCCAGAAGAGCAGTTTGCGGACAGAGAGGGAATGTCTATAGAGTTCAAGTAAGTTATCTCGCTTCTCGTGTTCGAACCATGTTGAATATGTTATAGATCTGTCTGCTTCACATACCCGCATTCTGAACGTCAAGTCATCAACAACATGTCCTTTACTATTCCAGCTGGGCACTTATGTGTGATAGTTGGAGAAAACGGTAAGGACTCGCTCAGTGGTATTATATGGGACCTAAGTTATCTACTAGGTTGTGGTAAAAGCACCACAGTTCAGCTGTTCAATCGCTTATACGACGCTACTTCCGGGGACCTTTTAATTGACGGGCGGCCAATCCACGATTTTACACTGGGCAGTCTGCGATCTGCGTCAAGCATTATGTATCAGGATTATAAGCACCTGCCCCTGACGGTGTGTTTTGTACGGTTTCAAATTTCTTCGCTTATGCTCACGACACTCCAGATACGTGAGAATATTTTACTAGGTCGGCCCAATTCCCTCCATCCGGAGGAGGACGTCGAACAAGCAGCGACACTCGGGGGCGCATACAAGCTTATACAGAAGCTTCCACAGAAGTTTGACACCAACCTCCAACCACATAACACTGGATATTCGGAATCTCGCTATGGGGTAGATAATGCTGGCCCTTTCGGAGCGCTCATTGATGCTCAAAAGCCGACTGAACTGAGTGGTGGGGAATGGCAGCGACTTGCGGTGCGAGTTTTCTGTTACAGGTCAAATCATCCGCTTGAATATCTTCGTATAGCTTTCTAGAAGCTTCATGAGGAACTCTGATCGAGTACGATTGTTATGTTACGACGAGCCAAGTGCCAGCTTGGATCCCAAAGCAGAGCAGGGTAGGTAAAGGGTGGCACTGAGGAGTCCCAACTAACTCAATGTAATAGAAATGTTCGAACGACTTCGCGAGCTCCGAGGGAAGAAAACCATGGTGTTTGTGACCCAGTAAGTCGTCCACTTGTAAACGCGGATTATTTTAACCTAGATATATGCGCATTGGTTTAGTCGATTTGGACATCTGACTCGGCACGCCGACTTAAGTAGGGTTCTTAAATCTTAAAAAATGGCTTTGTTCACTGACCCCCATCAAGTATTATATATACAGGAAGGCTCCGTCGCAGAGCAAGGCACACACAAGGAGCTACTTGCCTTGGGAGGACAATATTCGAAAATGTACAATATCCAGGCCCAGGCATTCTCCGAGGTGAGCATTTCAAAATAAATCATGCAGCTTGGTTGACGAGTAATTTTTCCTCATCATCATAGTAATGGCATTGGGTTGAAGCAATGACCAAGAGCCAGCTCGTTTACGACCCCACTGTTTTGCCCTTTTGTATTTCAAATTAATTCAGTCGGTTACCTGCGAGCCGGAGAGCCGCTTTCTGCTTGGCTGTTCCACCACCACTGCTGTCGAGTTCTAGTTTTTGATAATAAAGAATACCAAAATCACACTAAAATGTCCCTCTCGACTGGGAAGTTGTTTGACGTGAAGGGCAAGGTAGGCGACGTTATTTGGAAGGTGCGAACCAGGTTTGTTTTACTAACACCACTGTAAGGTTGCGCTTGTCACTGGGGGCTCGCGCGGAATCGGAAAAATGGTAGGTTGCGCTCAAGCTAAATGGACTGCTAATGACTGAATTCGGGAAGATTGCAACAGGCTTTGTTCAGAACGGAGTGAAGGTATATAGGATTTTGGCACTTGGTCAACTTCATTACTGAATTATCATATCTGGTACTTGCTAGGTTTATATCACTGCGCGTAACAAATCCGAATGCGAAACGACGGCACAAGAGCTCACATCAATGGGTCCGGGGGCTTGTATCAGCATTCCTGCCGACATGCAACACGTTGACTCTGTGAAACGTCTGGTCGAAGAAATATCTCGCAACGAGAAAGGTAATAGTAACTTCTTGTTATCCCTGTTTGCATAAGTCTAATGTGACCGGATAGCCTTGCATATTCTTGTCAATAATGCTGGTGCGGCGTGGGGTGACGGAATCGATTCTTACCCGGTACGTTGGACACGAAATTTCTATATCTACCTGGGCGCGACAGTCTGAAACATTACTGCTATAGGACGCTGCGTTTACAAAGCTATTGACTCTTAATGTCCAACGTGTTTTCACTTTAACTCAAGCGTTGCTACCACTGCTTCGAGAGGCAGCTAAACAAGGTGGCCAAACTAATCAAAGCTGGAACGACCCTGCCAGAGTTATCAACGTGAGCATGCCCTCTTACGGCTACCTGGGCGAGAATTTAATTGATTTGTACGAGTAGATTGGATCTGTCGAAGGGGAGCGTGTTCCTCGAGGTGAAACCTATGCGTACAGTGCGAGCAAGGTAAATGCGGCTACAACCATGAGGTTCTCATGTTTGACTAGGTACATTGTTCCTAGGCTGCTGTCGCGCATCTAAGTCGACATATTGCTGGGCGACTCGGAGGAGATGGAGTTACTAGCAATACGCTTGCTTGCGGCCCTTTCCAGTCTAAAAGTGGGTCATGAAGGATAATCTAAATTATGCGGTTCTGACTATCGACCGCAGTGATGGCGGAAACTCTTCGTACGCAAGGGGATGCTATTATTGCTGGAGTTCCACTGGGTAGAATCGGGACTCCAGACGACGTAGCTGGAGCCTGCTTGTTCCTGGCCTCTCGTGCTGGGGCATTTGTGTCTGGTGCGACCATTGCGCTTGACGGAGGAAGTCTAGTACAATTCCGAAACTCTCAAAATCAGGCAAAGCTGTAGTCGTTGTGCGATGACAGTGTTTATTTATGTTATACATCGATTTTACTTGTAGAACTAAGCGGAATATATGTGAGGATTAAGTGCATTATCATCGGGAGCTGTGTTGGTGAAATAGGCAGGCGCCATGCGCGTGGGACCAAACAACTCAGCACAAGCCACTGAATCCCGCATACTCACCTGCCACCAACCTCCTTCGCGGTTGAGTTTGGCGATCGCCCACTTGAGGTTCTTGTACAGATTCTGCCTGAGCGACAGACGCCAACTCGGGAACTTAATATCTTATTAATTAATCGCATAGCTGCGGCTGCTGGGGACGAAGTATTCTGGCACGACGCGCTACCAGTTTCCCAACATCTTCTGTGGCTGGTTGTTCTGCATTTTTAATCTCTCAGTATGGCCTCTGGACAAAAACGCGACCTTAGCGGGTACAACTATGGAGCAATATCCTCGCTCGTGTTGACAGCAGGTGCGTACACACACTTGACGACTTGGTAGTGGCTTATTGTCTCTTTTCCCAGATCGTTCTGCGCTACCCCGCCGCGATCGTGAGCCTGATGGTGCGCCCGAGTCTCTAGTTGGGCGAATTGACCCTAAACAAATGGGTTCGCGCGTACAGCGCGAGGCGCCAAAAGACTTGGAAAAGAAGAAGAAAAAGGCTGCCGCACAGGATGGCGCGGAAAAGGCTGCAAAGCGCAAGACCGCCGCGGCTGGTTTTGGCTATGCAGACATCATCGAGGCTACACAGGACGTCGAGGGGTTGACATACAGGCCCCGAACCGCCGAAACCAGGGAGGTCTACGAGATGATATTATCCTCTGTGCACCACGCGCTTGGCGACCAGGCTCAGGACATCGTCCGCAGTGCCGCCGACACTGTTCTTGAGACCCTCAAGACGGACGCCTTGAAGGACTTCGACAAGAAAAAACTCATTGAGGGTGTTATTGGTACACTTTCCAACGAGACTTTCGCGCAGCTCATCAGCCTATCAAAAAAGATTACCGACTATTCGGCAGACGACGAGACCATGGCGGACCCCGATATGGAGAGGAAAGACGCGGAGATTGACGATGAGCTTGGTGTTGCGGTGGTGTTTGAGGGAGAAGATGAGGAAGAGGAAGATGAGGATGGAGGGTACGAGATTCGCGAAGAGTCAGACGACGAGGACGCAGTTGGCGATGCAGAGGCTGATGGAGCCGGTGAGGATCTTGCCGCCAATGATGAAGCCTTCGTGGTTGGTGGTTCGAAACGGACCGAAGCAGCCGCGGCCTCTGGCGACAAGGTTTCTCCTCACGATATCGACGGTTTCTGGCTACAACGTTTGCTCTCGGCCACATATACGGATGCCGTCGCGGCGACAGACAAGACTACTGCCGCTCTTCAGATTATGTCTGCCGATTCCAGCTTGCGAGATTGTGAGAATGAGCTGATGGAGCTGTTCGACTACCGGAACGATATGTTCAACATCGTCAACCTGTTGACGAAAAACCGGGACGTTATTGTCTGGTGTACTAAGCTCGCTCGCAGCGACGATAACGAAAGGGCAAACATCGAAGTCGCGATGCGGGAGAAGAACGTTGGGTGGATCCTCAAGGCACTTACTGGCGGCAGGACGAATCGCGCGTCTGGGGACGCCATGGACGTCGACCCCAAGCTCTCTAAAAACGTCCCTACTACCGCTACGCTCGCTCCTGGATCGACGATCCAGCCTCGCAAGACCCTCGATCTGGAGGCGATGGCATTCAGCCAGGGTGGCCACTTGAACTCGAACAAGAAAGTTAAGCTTCCCGACGGCTCGTTCAAGAGGACGAAGAAGGGTTATGAGGAGATTCATATTCCCGAGCCGAAGCCTCGTCCTGCGATCCCTGGGGAGTTGGTGGAGATCTCGCGTTTGCCTTCATGGGCCCAGGATGCATTCCCCGGCATGCCCACTCTTAACCGAATCCAGAGCAAGCTTTATCCCGTCGCGTTTGGTCAGGACGACCCTATCCTTCTGTGCGCTCCAACTGGTGCCGGAAAGGTGCGCAGTTGATCTAAGTCTCGCGCTTGCTGGAACTAACTTATACATTGCAGACCAATGTGGCTATGTTGACTATCCTCAACGAACTCCTCAAGGCACGGGACGAAGAGACCGGCACCTTTGACCTGGATTCCTTCAAGATCGTCTACGTCGCTCCCATGAAGGCACTCGTCCAGGAAATGGTTGGCAGCTTCTCCAAGCGCCTGCAGCCTTTTGGTGTCAAAGTCGGAGAGCTCACGGGTGACTCCCAGCTCACGAAACAACAAATCTCCGAGACTCAGATCATCGTCACTACGCCCGAGAAGTGGGACGTCATCACTCGTAAATCGACTGATACCAGCTACACCAATCTTGTCCGCCTCATCATTATCGACGAAATTCACTTGCTCCATGACGACCGCGGTCCTGTTCTCGAGAGTATCATCGCACGCACCATTCGCCGCATGGAACAAAACGGCGAGTACGTGCGCCTTGTAGGCCTGTCGGCGACGCTGCCTAACTACAAAGACGTTGCCAAGTTCCTCCGTGTTGATGAAAAGAAGGGATTGTTCTACTTTGACGCGACGTACAGGCCGTGCGGTCTCCGCCAGCAGTTTATCGGTGTCACAGAGAAAAAGGCGATCAAGCGGTACCAGGTCATGAACGAGGTCTGCTACGAAAAGGTGCTTGATCACGCGGGGAAGAACCAAGTTCTAGTTTTCGTGCACTCGCGCAAGGAGACTGCAAAGACGGCCAAGTTTATTCGTGACATGGCGTTGGAGAAGGAGACGATCACCCAGTTTGTCAAGGCCGAGTCCGCGAGTCGCGAAATCCTACAGACCGAGGTAGAGAGCGTAAAGGACAGGAACTTGATCGACCTCTTGCCGTTTGGATTCGGGATTCATCACGCTGGAATGACGCGAGAGGACCGCACGCTAGTCGAGGACTTGTTCAACGATGGGCATCTTCAAGTTCTTGTTTGTACTGCGACTCTGGCTTGGGGTGTCAATCTCCCCGCACACACCGTCATCATCAAGGGCACCCAGATCTACAACCCGGAGAAAGGCCGCTGGACGGAGCTGTCATCGCAAGACATGCTGCAAATGCTCGGGCGTGCTGGCCGTCCTCAGTTCGATACGTTTGGCGAGGGGTACATTATCACGAACCACAGCGAGCTGCAGTATTATCTCAGCTTGCTTAACGAACAACTGCCCATTGAGTCCCAGTTTGTTGCGAAATTAGCCGACAACCTCAACGCCGAGATCGTGCTCGGCAATGTTCGGAACCGGGATGAAGCCGTACAGTGGCTTGGATATACGTACTTGTCAGTGCTATCACGCTTCAGCCCCACTGACGATGAAATTAACATTCCGCCGGCAGGTATGTGCGAATGCTCCAGACCCCTGTCCTATACGGCATTGGGGTAGATTATTCGGATGACGACCCGCACCTTATTCAAAAGCGCGCCGATATTGCTCATACCGCCGCGGTCATGCTCGAGAAATGCAACTTGTTGAAATACGATCGCAAGACTGGCGCGTTTGTTACCACCGAGCTCGGCCGCATCGCGTCGCACTACTATGTCACCTACAACTCAATGTCGGTCTATAACCAGCACCTCAAGCCCAACATGTCGACGATCGAGCTCTTCCGCGTTTTTGCTCTGTCGAACGAGTTCAAGCTCATCCCTGTGAGTTATTACCACCCTGTGGTGAGTTTTCACTAACGCGTCCTCAGGTTCGCCAAGAAGAAAAGTTGGAACTGGCCAAGCTCCTAGAACGCGTCCCTATCCCTGTCAAGGAAGGTGTGGATGAACCCCCGTCAAAGATCAACGTTCTCTTGCAGGCCTACATCTCACAGATGAAGCTTGATGGATTCGCGCTCGTGGCAGATATGGTATACGTTACCCAATCGGCAGGCAGGTGCGTCTGCATAACAACTACCTTATGATAACGATTGATTTGATTGATTTGAACTATAGGATTCTCCGTGCCATGTTTGAGATTTGCATGAAACGAGGCTGGGCGATTCCCGCCAGGGCCGCGCTGGATATGTGCAAAATGGTTGAGCGCCGCATGTGAGTTAAGTCCCATAGTGTACTAGCGCTATACTAACTAAAAGAGGATACAGGTGGTCGTCTATGACACCGCTTAGGCAGTTCGACAAGGTTCCCTCGGACGTCATCCGCAAGGCCGAAGGCAAACAATTTGTGAGTGCCTTCCATCATTGATCATCCGCATGGCGTTGATGCACGTTTAATGTACAGCCGTGGTATCGCTACTTTGATCTGGTAACGTTCTCCTTTATGATTTGTGGACCTGAACTTACTTTTGACGTGGCAGACACCACCTGAGATCGGGGAATTGATTGGTATCCAAGCCGCCGGCAAGCTTGTGCATCGTTTGGTACACAGCTTCCCTAAACTTGAGTGAGTTGTCCCGAATTTGCGCTTCGTTTGTTCGACCGACTAAGCGTTCCTTAGTCTCCAGGCCCACGTTCAGCCCATAACGCGGTCGCTTCTGCGCATTGATCTGACGATTACGCCCGACTTTCAATGGGATGAGCGTGTACATGGAACATCGCAAGCCTTCTGGATAATTGTCGAAGACGTGGATGGCGAAATTATCTTGTTCCACGACCAGTTTGTCCTTCGGCAACGATACGCTCAGGCCGAGCATACGGTGACGCTCTCGATTCCTATGTTTGAGCCTGTGCCGCCCAACTACTACGTCTCGCTCGTTTCTGACCGATGGCTGCACTCGGAGACGCGTTTGCCGATTTCATTCAAGCACCTGCTTCTGCCCGAAAAGTTCCCTCCGCCGACGCCGCTTTTGGACCTCCAGCCCCTGCCGGTCGTCGCGCTTCGCAACAAGGAGTTTGAGGGGGTGTATGCGCCCAAGCTCGAGTCATTCAACAAGATCCAGACACAGGTCTTCCAGGCGTTGTACAACTCGGACGAGCATGTGCTCATTGGCGCGCCAACGGGAAGCGGGAAAACGATTTGCGCTGAATTTGCACTTCTCAGGCTGTGGCAGAAACCTGAAGCGGGACGCGCGGTGTGCATCGAGCCTTATCCAGATATGGTGGAGCAGCGAGTGTCGGAGTGGCGCGCCAAGTTTGGGAAGCTGCAGGGCGGAAAGGATATCGTCAGCCTTACGGGAGAGACTAGCGCTGATTTGCGATTGCTCGAAATGGGTGATGTCATTGTGTGCACACCGAGCCAGGTGCGTGTGGGCGCATCTTGCATGTGTGGAGTGTTTGCTGATTGACGCGGGTTCTAGTGGGACGTGCTGTCGCGCCGGTGGAGACAGCGCAAGAACGTGCAGAATATCGGGCTTTTGATTTGTGACGAGGTTCATCTGTTGGGCGCCGAGATCGGACCGACGTATGAGGTCGTGATCTCGCGTACGCGGTACGTGTCGCGCGAGACGGGCATCCCTGTACGTATTGTCGCGTGTGGCGTGTCGCTCGCGAGCGCGAAGGATCTAGGCGAGTGGATGGGCGCCAGCGCGCACAACGTGTTCAACTTTTCACCTGCGTGAGTGCCATTTACTAGGTATTGAGCCACATCTAACGCGCATACAGGACCCGGCCACTCCCGCTCGAGGTTCACATCCAATCATTTACGATCCCGCATCACCCGTCACTCATGATCGCGATGGCGAAACCGACGTACGTGGCCATCAAGGACTACTCGCCAAACAAACCCGTGATCGCGTTTGTGCCTTCACGGCGACAGTGCCGGCTGTCGGCGGACGACATTCTGACGTACTGCGCCGCCGATGGGGACGAGGACCGGTTCTTGAATATCGAGCTGGCGGATCTGCAACCGCACTTGGATCGCGTGTCTGAGGCGGGGCTGGTTGAGTGCTTGAAGCATGGGGTGGGGTACTACCACGAGGCGCTGAGCAGGCAGGACAAGCGCATCGTGGAGCGGCTGTTCGAAGCCGGGGCGATCCAGCTATTGATTGCGTCAAGGGTGAGTGCATGGTGGTCCGAGCGAGTGGGTCGCAGCTGACAGCGGGGGTGTGCAGGAAACCGCCTGGAGTTTGCCGCTGACGGCGCACATGGTGGTAATCATGGGCGTGCAGTACTTTGAAGGTCGGGAGCACCGTTACGTCGACTATCCGGTACCGGACGTGCTGCAGATGATGGGGCGGGCGTGCCGACCCGGTGTGGACACGAGCAGCCGATGCATCTTGATGTGCCAACAGACCCGGAAAGAGTTCTACAAGAAGTTCTTGAACGAAGGTTTGCCGATCGAGTCGCATCTGACAACAAATCTGCTGCACGACTGGTTCCTGGCCGAAGTCGCGGTGAAGACGATCGAGAACAAGCAGGACGCGACGGTGCGTTTATGCGGTCTCGGTCGGAACGTGGGACTGATTCCATTTTACAGGACATTCTTACGTGGACGTACTTTTACCGGAGGATGATGCAGAACCCCAATTACTACAATCTGAACAATCTGGGGCATGAGCATCTGTCGGACTACCTGTCTGAGCTCGTGGAGAACACGCTGAGCGAGCTGGCCAACTCGAACTGCATATCGATCGGTGAGTGGGGCGGAGTTTTGTGCTTACGGGATGCTAACGTCGTGAGCAGAGGATGAAATGGACGTGAGCCCGCTGAACTTGGGCATGATCGCAGCGTATTACAACATCTCATGTAGGTTCTTGTGGCGCGTGTATGCAGGGCCTCGCTGATTCCTAGACAGATGTGACGGTGCACGTGTACGAAATGTCGCTCAAGGAGAGTACCAAGCTCAAGGGCCTGCTCGAGATTGTGTCGTCGTCTGCCGAGTTTGAGAGTGTACCGATCCGGCGGCATGAAGACGGGCTTCTGCGACGCATCTACGAGCGGGTACCGGTCAAGATCGAGAGCGCAGACTACGAGGCGCCGTATTTCAAGACGTTCCTGCTGTTGCAAGCGCACTTTTCGCGACTGACGTTGCCTGCGGACTTGGCGGCGGACCAGGCGCTGGTGCTTGGCAAGGTGATGAACCTGCTGTCGGCGTGCGTGGATGTGTTGAGTTCGGGCGGACGGATGAACGCGACAAACGCGATGGATCTATCGCAGATGTGTGTGCAGGCAATGTGGGAGAGCGACTCGCCGCTGAAGCAGATCCCGCACTTTGACGCCGAGGTGATCAAGCGCTGCAAGGCGGCAGGAGTCGAGGCGGTATACGACGTGATGGAGATGGAGGACGAGCAGCGGAACGATGTGCTGAGGATGGATGCACGACAGATGTGAGTATGCGAGTTTATGGTCAGTACTAGTGCTGACTCTTTCGTAGGCGCGACGTGGCGGCATTCGTGAACGCGTACCCTTCGCTCGAGGTGAGCCACGAGCTTGTCGAGGGCGAGTACACGGCCGGGGCACCGATCACGCTCAATGTGACACTGGCCCGCGACGCCGAAGACGAAGACGACGACCAGAGCGTGGTGGCGCCGTTCTTCCCGGGCAAGAAGATGGCGCAGTGGTGGCTGGTGGTGGGCGACCCCAAGACGAAGCAACTGTTGACGATCAAGCGGGTAACGGTGGCCAAGACGCTGCGGGTCAAGCTCGAGTTTGCGCTGCCTGCGGGCGAGCACCAGCCCCAGCTGCTGGTCATCTGCGACTCGTACATGGGCGCTGACCACGAGATTCGGCTGGACACTATCAGCGTGGGTGCGGCGGCGGATAGCGACGAAGATAGCGATGAGGAGATGTCTGAGTAGCCACGGTGTGATGTAACGATGTAACGTAGCGATGTCTCCAATCATGATGATGCAAGGTATCTGGGGTTTGGTTCGCGAGGCCAGGGTGCAAACGATGGGGTGATCCGTGAATTTGGGTGGTGATATATCAATTGATGGGAAATCTACGAGGCACATCTGGGCCTGTCCATGCATGCTGAACCCCGGGACTGGCGCCGGCACCCGAAGTGGTTAGTGCGAGGCAATGCCCGACCACGGCCATCCATAAGACGAGATTTCACCCAGTGCCACCCACCACCCCGCCATGGCTGCCGCCGATGACCATGATCTCGACGACGAGATGCGCGACCGCATTGGCGACCGCATCGAACACCACCGTCACCCGGACGAGTCCCATCGTCCCCGTGCCCACTCTGTGCTCCCTCCGCCTGCTCGTCGTCAGTCCTACGACCCGAGGCCCCCAGACCCACACCGCGACCGCCGTCAGTCCACGTCGGTGATACCTGCGGACAGTTGGGGGTCGCCGCCCTCACAACAACCCGCGCCGTATTACACGCAGGACGCGTTCGGTGCTCATGCGTACATCGAACCGCGTGCGCCATCCCATCCCCACCAGATGCCGCCGCCGCCGCCTCACCCTCACTGGGGCTATCAGCTGCCGCCGCCCCAACCATATCCTAGCTCAAGTCGTGGTCCTCCACGCTCGCCTGGCCCATACCCGGATCCGCGCGCACAACAGTATCGCCCTCCTGCACCTGGCTACTACGCCGGCGCCCCCGGCTACGGCCCTCCAGGCCCTCCGTACGGCCCTGGCCCTGGCGGCGCGACAGTAGACCCGAACATTTTCAAGCCCGACCCGTATGCGCGCCACCCGGGGATGCCCTCAGACGCTGGCCCGCCCGACGCCGGCAGGCCCGACGTGCAGATCACGTACACCGACGACTCGGCAACCAAGCTTACGCAGTATCTGCGCCGTCGCTGCTTCAACTGCCGCGTCACCGAGGTCCGTCCTTTGTCCTTTTTTTCGCGTGTCTTCTAACCCATGTGCGCGTGCAGCCTCCAGGTTGGCGTAAATCCACCCTGAACCCTGGGAAGATCGTGCGTGCGACGCGTTGTGTCTCTGCCCTTTACTCATGTCTCTTTTGCAGGTCTGCAACAAATGCGGGTTGTACGAACGCAGCCACGCCCGCCCTCGCCCGCTTCACATGGACAACCCAAAGGGCCCTGCCCAGTGACTAAAATTGTACTGCTATATATTCATCCAGGCCGGACCACTGTGCATGTTCACGTTTCCGTTTCCATTCTCTTATCTGCTGTTTATGAACATGTATGGAACTCGATGTTTTCTTTCTACCGCGCCCCAAATGCTTCATACCCTGCCACCATCTCCTTTGTGATCTGCCGCTTCATCTCGCGCGCCGCTTGCTCAAAGTGCACCCGGCTCACCTATGCGCGTCGCGTCAGCGTGAAAAACAAACCGATCAAAGGCTAAAATCGTACAAACAGTGCACTGATGTCCGCGCGCATCGTCATCAACGCCGCGTCCTGGCACAGCGCCGCGATCTCCGCGCCAGAACAGCCGTCGGTCTGCCCGTGCCGCCGGGTAGTCGATCGCACATCACCATCGAGTGGCAGATCATTCATCGAGCAAGTGCAAGGGGGAACAATAGCGAAAAGTCAGCGCACAGGCAAATCGAGAACGCTTCGGTTCTGTTCTGTGGCAATCGCTGGGTTTGATGACGATGCGCGCTGCTAAACTCACCGCCCGCCCGGGACGTGCGGTCTCGTGGCGACGGTGGTGGCGACGGTCCCGCCACCGCACATCACTTTACTGGGGTTGTGAAATAGACTTACCAGGTCTGCCAGGATGTCCAAGTCTAACTCGGGATCGACGCTCATTTTACGTGTTCGAATACGAAGGATCTCGACTCTGCCTGCTTTGTCTGGCGGGCCGACGTACAGCAACTTGTCCAGTCGACCCGGCCGCATAAGTGCACTGTCCTACATCCACCAACGAACCATGTAAGCAATGTCACTCGACAAGACTCGAGAAAGAGAGAGAGTCCAGGTGATCGAAGAGGACATCATCAGTGGCGGTTTGATGATGCCGGTCAACCGCGCGGGGGGGCATGACGGCTTGTGGATGCTTTGATCCCGGTGGGTGCGTTGATGATGACAATGATGACGATCATCAGACATCAACCATCAGCATCAAACGCGAGTCTACTGGCGTTCGGTGCGGAGTCCCAAAATAGATCCCGACGGCGCCAACGCACACGAAATGAATCGCATGCAAGCGCCGGGCAAACAGCGCAAAAGACATGGGAGTGAGCTGGGAGTGTGTAGGGACTTACGAGCACGTCTGGACGGTTCGTGGCTGCTACGACTGTGACGCCCAGTAACTCTTGAACGCCATCCATCTCGGTAAGAAGACTCGTAAGAACACCTTCATGTGCGCGTCCGTCTGCACTTTCACGTGCTGTCGCCAAAGCATCGATCTCGTCCTACATTAATGTCATGCGAAGGTGAGAGGGGAAGTAAGAAGGGTGGAAGAGAAAGGGACGAGACGCACGAAGAAGATGATACTAGGCGCCGCACCCCTCGCTTTCCTGAATATCTCTCTCACTGCTCTCTCAGACTCTCCTACGTATTTGTTCAATAGCTACCGTATCAAGTTCAATGAGCACTACTTCATTCGTTTACGGCGCATAAATGCACTTACTTCGGGCCCTTTGACCGATACAAAATTAACTCCACTCTCTGTTGCAAGCGCCCTTGCAATGAGTGTTTTGCTACACCCGGGCGGACCATACATCAGCACCCCTCCGGGTGGACGCACACCGAGCCGAGCAAACGCTTCGGGGTGACGCAGAGGCCACTCGACGCTTTCTCGCAGCCGTGCTTGCACGGAGGCTTGACCACCGACGTCGGACCACCGGGTATGCGGCGTTTCGAGTGCAAGCTCGCGAAGAGCAGAGGGGCGAGTTGTAAGCAGTGCTGAAAGGAGGTCTGTATTCGTTATCGGCGAAGGGGCCGGAGTCGGAGTCACATCGCCAGAAGCAGTGCTACCAGGATTGGGTGGCGATAGGAGGGTTCGCTTGATAGCTCTCGTTCCAGCATCTCGTACCAACGCGCCCAAATCCGCACCGACGTATCCGTGTGTGCGCCCTGCGAGCGCCTGCAGCTCGGCCAGGCTAACCACGTGTGGCGCACCGCGCAGAAGCACCTGCAGAATCGCAAGCCGTGCACTCACGTCCGGAACACCTTATCCCCGGTCACATTTCGCGTTTCAGAGTTATTCAACGAAGTCCCATTCCACGAAGATCCATCCCACGGTGGCGAGTCAAGCCCGTTTGAATGAGAGATCCCACGACCAAATGGAGAGATGCACGGTTGCAGGTTAGCGTTGGGATCAGCGCCTAGGCACACCAGAACAAGGCAGGACGCACCAATCTCGATTTCTCGGTCGAACCGGCCTGGACGACGGAGCGCAGGGTCAATCGCGTTCGGCCGATTTGTCGTCGCCACCACGACGATCCTCGGGCGCCGGTCTCCCCCATCGTCCGCACCCTCACCGGTTTCCCCGCCCCCAACGTCAATTCCGTCCATTTCGGTCAGGAGTGTAGCCACCACCCGAGCTTCCACGCCTCCTCCACCGCTATCTTCCCTTCTAGGACACATCGCGTCTACTTCGTCTAGGACGATGACGCACGGGCTGCGCCGGCGCGCATCGGCAAAGACAGCGCGAAGGCGGGCTTCAGTTTCGCCGTGGAAGGCACTGGCGAGTTCCGCGCCACTGATAGCGAGGAGCGAGGCATTGGTAGCTTTTGCGATGGCGCGTGCAAGGTGGGTTTTGCCGGTTCCAGGGGGTCCGTGGAGGAGTATGCCTTTTGGAGGTTTTAGGCCTTTTGAGGTTTGGTGTTAGTTGAGGATGGGAAGGTAGAAAGGAAAGAGGCGCACCGAATTGGTGGAAGAGCTGGGGATTCGTGAGCGGAATTTCGATGAGGTCACGGACGGCTGCGATTTGCTTTTCGAGGCCACCAACAGTCGAATAGGGGCTTCCTACGTCGGCTGGGACAGGCGGGGGCTATTGAACTGGTAATTAGATTTGTACTGTAAGTAACTGGTAATACAAACCTTTGACTTTTTGTTTTCTTGGATGTGGAGTTGAGTGTCCCAGTCGAGTTCAGCTGCAGATTGGGCGATGCGTATCCAGTTGAGTTCCCCATCGAGCGAAAGCACTGCAATATCTTCAGCAATGTCCGACTTGGCCGGTTCTCCGTTGAGCTCAAACGAAATAACTTGAAACAACCTAGGTTTTCCCTCGAACGGAACCTCGAAGACCTGGTCCTTGAGGATATACTTCAAGTCAACTGTAAACTCAATGTTAGAGGCATACGAGCAGTTGAACAAACAACACCTACGGACTCAGAGTTTCTCTTGCGAAGAGCTTGAGCCAGTCTGCTCTTTGGGCTGCAGATTCAGACGCGGGCGCCGGAGAGATCTCTTTGATAGTAATGCGAGCTGCTAGACGAATTTGCTGGGCCCATTCCGGTGAGGGCTTCCAGAGCTGAATTTTCGAAGAAGCGTCGAGGCTGAGAGCTTTGGCTGAGTTATATGACAGGCTGATTTCTGTCGTGCGCTCAGTCGAGAACAATGGAATCAGTAACAAAGTGCTCACTTGATAGGCCGATATCACTCGCAGGCCACGCAACACATAGAGAAATCTGCACAAGGTCAGAACAGAGCGCACTGCTAGGGACAAAACTTACAGGTTCTGTCGAACCAGCTGGTGTGGCACACACAACATCACCTGTCGCCAGACCCATCTCTTGCATCCTTGTAGCATGTAACAGACATCGTTTCGCCCCTAGAGGATCCTCGTCATGCAGCGAACGCACCAGAAGTGTATATGCAGACATCGAACAAATTACGGCGCTTAGTAAAATGATTCAGCCTTAAATTGATCACGGTTAAGCGCCGGTGTGACATAACCCTCTCAATGCTGTTATGGACGTTGCTTATACTTGCGGGGTGCGTGCGCGCCCAGGACAGGGAGACGTTTTCTGAGCGTCTTTGGGTCGAGCCCTTTCGCGACGGGAAGCTTCTGGCCCAGTTTGAATTTACTACGATTTTGGACGACGTTCCTAGGAGTCCGCACACGCTTGGGGTTGACGATTCTCGTGAGTCGTGTGGTTGGAGAAGCCTAAATCATTACTTACGGTGTATTTTAGCACAGCACTATACTGTTGTACCACTTGCCCTTGGCCAGGTGTTGCGAGAATACTCGGTCACCGAACTTCATCTCTCGTTAAACGCCGGAAAATGGAACTACAACGCTTGGGGAGCGCCTCTTGTGCCAAACGTCGCGTCAGGAGCAGAGCTCTGGGCGTGGATGGGTCATACCCAAAATGAAACATCAGAGATGTGAGTTATCTTTGACTTTTTACTCATGCGGGCACTCACATTGGTTCAAGAATCGAGAAACGCTGGCGTGGTTTGACGAACGCTCTTGCTGGGTTGTTTTGCGCTTCCCTGGGATCGATGGACGAGCGTCGTACTGTCGTGCCAGATATCGCTTTTCGTCCAGAGGGTGACCTGCCCGGAGGTATGTCCCAGTCCCCCAAAATCTTCCTTTGTTTTTGACACGTTTCAATTCAGATTATTCTCACAGCCTGCGATACGCCTCTATCCCCTCCGAAAACGTCTGTACCGAAAATCTCACCCCATTTGCAAAGCTGCTTCCATGCAAGGCCCATGTTGGTATTGCGTCACTACTCAACCCGCACAGACTATTCGACGGTGATTGGCATGGAATGAGCATTACAGTTCGGTGGTTGCAGGACGTGGGTGTTGAGCTGCGTTTGGGCTTTGGGGCGGTTATGGATCCCGTTAGACTGAGTGAGGATAGAATGAGTAGAGGTGAGTACAAGTCCCCACATAATAGTTTGAATCTCACCAAACTGTCATGATAGACTGGTCTTTCCACTCTCTATTTGGTCGACCATTGCACAAGTCGTGTCTCATTGCGTCGAAGAGCAAAGTTTTTGTTGCCATGGGCCCGACGAGCGAGGCTTCGGTCCTCTTACCATACGGACATAAGCTCCACAAAATCAGCGATACACGTAGTCTTGCAGCATACGATGTCTCACATAGTAAGTACTCTAACTTTACGTTTTTCCTGTGCTTCTCTCAGCTCAACTCTAGATGTCGAAAACTTCGAGCTATCGCAACAATGGATTGACGAACAGTCATTTTCGTATGGTATGCTCAACCTGTATATTCATCTCCCCCCTTTTAACTAACCTTTCAACTCGGTCAGCACCCACACCCCCTGAACTTCCTGTTTCAGTCCGCCGGGTCCTCACAGGGGCTGAACAAACACATGGTGGCCTGTTGCTGAGCATCACCAATGCTGGTTCAGAGGAACACATCACTGCCTGGCTGGAGACCATGCCATGGTTCATTCAGTTCTTCTTGCACACCCTGGAAGTTCGGGTCGACGGTCAAAGACGAGGTGCGTCACGTTCATAAATCCACCCCCGTGAGGTTTCTGACGCTAATATTCGTCATTTTGTAGATGACTTGTTGAAACATTTATCGTTCATACCGTCCCGAGACGACCTACGACGCGCATCCATGCTCGAAGCTGTCCTCTCCGTCCCACCACACAGCACACTCTCTGTCACCATCTCCTTCCGAAAGGCATTCATCCTCTACACTGAGCACCCTCCTGATGCCCACCGTGGATGGGACCTTCCTCCAGCAGTCCTCACGCCCATCTGTTCTAACCTTAACACCACAACCCCCGAGACGCCATATTCTGAACTCGACGGTGCCGCCCTTGGCGAAAGTCAATCAAGCACATGCGGTCCACGGACGTATACGTCGACGCTCTTAGTAGACCTCGCAACACCCGATTTCAGTATGCCGTACAATGTGATCATCATGTCGAGCACGGTCGTAGCGTTATTCTTTGGGAGCATTTTCAACCTTTTGACAAGGAAGTTTATAGTCGTTCGGGTAGGGAAGTCCTAACGGGGCCAGGGTAGTATGAGCGGGTATAGTATAGAAAGGACTTGTGTTCTGCTTTTGTTTATTACCAGAATAGTATATGAGACATTGTTAGCTTTAGAACTGTTCTTTCACACGTGATCGACGCGAGTCGGCTTTCCTTCGGATATCCTCCGATCAATGATTTTGGAGTGAGCTGAAGCTCACTAACCACCACTGGCCGAATTTACTGGCTATTTCAGCACTGGAAGCTAGTTGTATCGCCCCCGTCATGTCTACACAACTTCGCGTAGCATATCTGGGTCCACAAGGAACCTATACTCACCAGGTATGCATTCTCCTTCCATCTTTTAGAGAACACGGGAATTAACCACCCGCAGGCAGCACTCACGAAATTCAATGATAGTGCAACATATGTCCCCTATGACACTATAGCACACACCCTCGAGGCCGTACATGCCAGCCAAGTCGAAGCTGCATGCGTCCCGCTGGAGAACAGCTTGCATGGGAGTGTCATCGAGACACTGGATCTTTTGAGGGAAGACTGGGTGGGCGTAGGAGAGGGAAATGTAGGGGTAAGGATATTAGGGGAGTGCACGATTGGGATAGAGCACTGTTTAGTTGTGAGACGAGGGGTAGGAATGGGAGATATTAGAAGGGTGTTAAGTCATGAACAAGTACGTCTTATTCCCCTCTGGCGATCTCGTAAGGTTTGACGAGAGCGTTCGTAGGCTCTTGGACAATGCCACAACTTTCTCTCTACCTATCTACCCCGGGCAACTCAAATTCGCACATCTTCAACCGCCTCTGCAGCCCAACAGCTCCTTTTACGAGACGACCCAACAACCCTCCAATCAGCAGCGATTTGCTCGCGTGCTGTTGTAGATGTGCACAACGAGCTTGAGGTTTTGAAGGGCGGGGTTCAAGATGGCGAAAGTGCGTGAGTGGGTCTGCCTGCTCTGACTTGGCTATTCATTATGATTGACTGTATGAGGCTGTAGTCAACTTTACACGGTTCATTGTACTGGCTAGTGATTCGCTGCTCGAGGAGATACGAGCGCCTACGATGGGGCGAGCCCTACTTCGATGCGTGCTCCCTTCACGAGTGCAAGAAGTCACGCAAGAGCCAGATGCGAGCGTGGTGTCGCTGGGCTCAGTTATCCAGAGTCTACCACATGAGGTGCTAGTTATGCGGGTTGATAGGCGACCGTCTTTGGCCGGGGAACCGTTCCACGATTGCACGTTTTTGGAGGTAGTAGGTAGGCCGGGTACGAACGCGAGTCAGGCTTGGGAGGACAAGGTCGGGGATGCTGTGAGAGCTGTAAACGGTGCACTGTCCAGTGGTTCTTCTCCATGTTGTACCAGTCTAGGTGCTTGGTAACACCAAACGTCCTTGCTAGATAGGCTATAGAGCGCGGTTGGATTATAAGGTCATAGCAATAACAATGTGTAATTTACATGTGCCAAGGTGCACTACATCCCATAATAGTCCATCCAAAGACACTGAAGCAAAAAGACATTAAAGCAGATTTATGTTCCGACCCGGAATTCCGCGTCAGAGTATATGTCTAGCGCACGAGCGAATGCGTCTGATTCTACGGCCGCGTATGAGCCCCCGAAGGGCGAGAATGATCTAACTTGAGAGTGACTTGAGGATAGATTAGAATATGGTTTGGTTGTGGGAACTGAAATAGAACTCACTGCATCTCTGTCAATCTAATTTGCCATGGTGGGAACGCGTGAAGCTCTAAAGGCCTTTTGAACAGCGCTGGGGACATAGAATGAACAAGGAGCATATCCGGAGACTGCAGCTTGGCTGAAAACACGCATAAGCCCAGGTTTTCTTGTCATTTCAAGCAACTCACCTTCCAATACAGCATCCAATGTATTAATATCCAGCTTGAACAGCGATGCCGACTCTAACGGGTCCTTCTGGTCTCGCTGAAAAGCAGCAATCTGCCGCGCACACAACGCCACCTCCGTTCGTCCGTCCTTGTCTGATATTATATCCACGTGTAAAGGCTTATTCTCAGCCGAGGGGGGAGGAATCGTAAATTGTGTCATTCCAACGGCCTTCAAGTCTTCAAGGTCGGATTCGACTTCGGTAGCTCCGGTTGAAGCGTCAGAGGCCGGTGGGGTGGGGAGGTTACTGACGAACTTAGCGGGTTTCAAGGGATTTTGGCGAGATTGTTGAGCTGGAACGAGCTTTCTCCTTAGGTAGCTGGCGTTCGCGTCAAGCACACCTATTAACTAGTGAGCTAAATAAGCACTTCTGAAGCAATTAGACTAACCTTCTCGATCATACACCGTTAACTTGCCAACGCCCGTATCCTGACACCAGCCCGCAACACGGAGCACAGACTCAAGCATTGCTTTCACATCACCAACCAACAGTTGCCCATGCCGTTTCTGCGCGTCTCCATGGGCAAGTACAAGCGCAATATGGCCAGGGATCTTCTCTCGAGGGGCGTACACGTCTCTCGACTGTCTCTGACGCAGAAAGAGATGCTTGGCAAGAGCTTGGAACGCACGAGTTAGAGCGTAGCAGCCGTGCAATACAGAGAGCAGCAAGAATCCTAGAAACTTCATATCCTCACAAAGCAAGAGTAGATAGCCACACCAGAGGGTAGGTTAGATGATGATGGGACTGCGCAGCAAGTGCTCCGCAGGAATAACGAGAGCAAACGTTTGCTGTACGTTTCCATGATTTGCTATAGATGCAGGGTCCTCCCAGGGTCTCATATGAGGTCAGGTATAGCACAGCCGGCGGGTGACAAGTGTCAGTACCAACGACCACCACATAGACTCAGGCCACCATGGCTCCTTCACTCTCTCAAGCTCAGCAGCTCATGGCAAAGGCGGATAAGAAGTATAGCTCTTCAACTGGATGGTTCTCTAGCAGCAGCACGAAATACGAAGAGGCTGGGGATCTGTACCAGCAAGCCGCTAACTCGTTCAAGATCGATAAATTGTGGAAGGAGGCGGGAGATGCGTTTATGAAAGAGGCTGAATGCCGCGCAAGTGCGGGAGAGAAGGATGATGCGGCCAATGCGTACTGGAATGCTGCAAAGGCGTACAAGAAAGGATTCCCAGACCGTACGTAACAGATATATCTCTGTCGTGCGCGCGACTAACTTGGTGTATCCAGTGGCTGTCAACGCGCTCTCGTCGACTGTGACGCTTTTGACTGAGAAAGGCCGCTTCCGCCAAGCTGCTGATAGGGAGAAGGAGACCGGTCAGATATACCTGCAAGATGCCCAAGACTTGTCCAAGGCATGCGACTCGTTCGAGCGTGCTGGAGAATGGTATGCTCAGGAGGATGCAATGGCGTGAGTTGATTCCGAGCTTCGGCTACGTAGTTTGGTATTGACTAACACTCGATGTAGCACCGCCAACGCTTGCTTCAAGGATGCTGCGGATCTCCATGCCGAGCTCGAGCACTATTCCCATGCCATCGCTCGATATGAACAAGTCGCCGACCACTCTTTGAACAGTGCTCTCACCAAATACAGTGTCAAGGAATACTGGCTACGGGCAGGTTTGTGCGCCTTGGCCATGCAAGTACGTTTTACGTTGTCAACTTGCCTCAATGTATCTCACACAGTTCGTACACAGGATACGGTTACAGCTCGACGCAATATGTCAAAGTATGGACAACAGGACGTGACTTTCCCCTCTACGCGGGAGGCCAAGTTTATCAATACCTTGACTGAAGCCGTCGAGACCGGTGATAAGGAAGCTTTCACAGCTGCGGTATTCGAATACGATCAGGTTCGTGCGATGTACAGATCCCAAGGCTCTATTCGCTCATCTTTTCACATCTAGGTCATCAAGCTCGACAACTGGAAAACCAGCATGCTATTGAAGATCAAGAGGGGCATTGTCGACGAGATGGGCCTGACTTAAATCATCCAGACCCAGCTTGCCATAGACATTCTAATCGGCACATGTATCTAGTTCTGTTGTTTTCTTAGCAATTGTATAAATAATTACAATCTGAGTGGTTGCTAGCGCTAGTAGCAAAAATGAACCCTGGGTACTGAAGTCATAGTTAGAAATGCCTCGATGCCTTGATTGCTTCGATGCCTTGGCGTCTCCCGACCACGCGAGGGCCGGAGCCGATACTACCTTGCAATTTGCGCTCTTGCGCTGGTCCGCGTCATCTGTTCTCACTCTACTACTTGGAGCCGCTACTTAGAGGGTGCTTGGGTAATATATAGTGAGTATGGCTAATATCGGGGGGGCTCAAGGAGACTGATAGCGAAAACCTCGCACACGACAGGTCTGCATCTTGCCAGGTTGGCCGTGACAAGTCACTCCGACGCCCGGAGTGTTATAGTGCGTGTCAATGGCATAGGGTATCTGGTGGGAACGGCGTAAGCTTACTAGGGAATTTAATTCATTCACGTAGGACAGTTGGGACTTTTACGGCCTTAGGCCTCTCGCTCATTCATCATGGCCACGCCATGGATACTCCTCAGCGCAATCACAAACACGGCGAGGTTAGTTTCTCTTCACAGATTTTTGCTTGGTGTATATTGAAATGGCTATAGAATGTCAACAGTCTTGCAAATCCTGCTGTTCCTCCCATTGACACTTTCGACACTCTCCACCCCGGCGTTCCTGGTATGCTCGCTAGGGCTTACGCTACACGCGCTTGTGCATGGGACTATGCATTTGTTACTGCCTTGGCTGTCTCCAATGCTGTCATTTATGCAACTACCAATGCACCCCGTGGTGTTGTTGACGACCTTCAAGTACGTTTAGAATGCTTGCTTAATGGCGTAGATACTGACACGATCGTATTACTAGCTTGTTCTCAACGCCCCGCGAGTCGCTCCTCACCATGTCTGCTTGGTGGGGCAAATGTCTGCGTTGGTCTTCGCCTTTGTTTGTTGGCATGGAGGGATTGGCTAGCCTATTGGTCATTCAATTCACCGGACGAAAGGGTAAGGAACTGGCCGAGCAAGGAGAAGGTGCGCAGTTTGGGCTATTGGTTGGAGCTGCTGCGGCGTATGTCGCGTCAGCTTGGTGGCTAGTTGCGGTAAGTTTAACCTAATTGATTTTTATTTTATTTGATACACCGTTCTCATTACATTCGTATGAATTATGTATCGACAGACATACCCGGTTGTGGCTATCACTCCACTATCCTCCACTCTAGTTGGAGCCGCTATCACCAGCTTAGCGTTTTTGACGTTGATCGGATTTGCTGTGAGGCGAACAAATGTCATCGAGTCGGCCGGCCTCGCCCTCTATGTCGCTTATAACATATGGCTTTGTTCGGAAACGGGTGACAGCGATGGGTATGGAGAAGGGTGGATCCATATCTCTAGCACATAGTAAGTTCCGCACACGCCACTAATTGCCAGCGATCTCAAATGGAATCCCTAGTGCCCCCTTGGTAGCCAACATCATGCCACATCTACACACTCTAGTTAGCTTCATTCGACACACCCTTCCAAAGCCTCTTCTCGTATCGTTGTTCTACCGCCTACTCGTCTTGCATCTCGCATCGCGCATACTTCCTTTGATCGGAGGCGATACTTGGGCTGATGAAGCTGGCGTAGGCGGAGGTTGGGATGAAAGACCGGTGCGAACTGATCGTTTTTCCCTCGCGTTGTGATTTGATTCTGATTTCTGCCCACAGAGCTCTCGGGTTACTACAGTGCTTCTGACCTACCGCCAAACGATCTTCGTTACGGTATATTCCCACCTTCTATGTAAGTTTTTTAGGGGCCCTGTCGATCTTTTCTGACACAGGACCTAGTGCTTGATCACACTTCCCAAGTTTGGTGGCGATGGACCAACGTTTTTTTCACACTGGTACGCACCCCACCTTTCCAGGTCTGGATCCAAATTAATCCCATCGGTCACTTTTGCAGGCCGCTTGGGCTGTTGAAATTCTTCTGACAGGAGACGACGATGATATCAGAGTTAAAACATGGAAACTCGACTAGTCGTGCATGCCTCACTCGCTATTGGCTTGTATCCTACATACCCACTCACGAACGCTTTGGTTTCTGTATGTGTCCTGATATATACGCACTGGTTACTGCTTCATCACTGATAGATAATTCGCACAAGGAGGTGTATTTTGACATCGTTACGCAATAAGAATTGCCTTTTGTTTCAACTCTCCTAATCAAGCGCGCTTAATCTCGCCCATTTTAGGTATAGCTTCCGAAGGTCGACAGTAGGTGTCCTCTGTCATTGTTCTCCACTGAGGTGCAGATACCCTCGTATGACCGGCTGATCACTTGGGCTTGAGTTGTGCTTCCATCCCTCAGATGACTTGTCGAGATGTGCCAAGGGTGCCTCATTGTTCCCCCGACGCTTGGATAACACCCTGAAGACAGGCCCAAGTCGTTTGCGGATACAATAATTGGCTCCAGTATATATATCCTGCATTCGGTGTACGGTAGCCTCACTTACCCCCGCCAATCCTACGCCTCCTACACCTCCTACCAGCTATGGAGTCCTGCTTGCAAGTTTCAGACTATGCGGTGCTGCCTCGCGCGAACGTCGTGGCTACTCGACAACTTTTGGAACAGTATATACTTCATGCAGCGGTCATCCTCGCACAAATCGAGTCGACTCGTCAAAGGCTCTCGTCACTCGAGATAGAGCACCTCGCGGTGCAAGGTATAATAGCTGATGCCCAAACCCACCTTGACTCGTGAGTCCCCCCTTCTCTGCTCCTGCCACCACCCTTGAGCCACCCTAACCATGTTAACTTGCAGACACATCAATCGTCTTCCGAGCGAGCTTGTATCGAAGATCTTCGAGATCGCTTCTGAAGACCAAGATGGAGCTATCATCCCACTGTCACATGTCTGCCGTAACTGGCGGTACATCGCTCTTTCCTCTCCTCGAGCATGGTCCAAGGTGCTAGTCGATTTATCACCGTCTTCCAACGGCCCGCGAGTGTCTAGAGCGCTGGCCTACCTTGCCCGCTCCGGTGCCTGCCCTCTCGACATACGCCTAATTGCAAACACCGGCTACCCAAGCGACGTCGTCCCCGTACTTTACAAGACCTTTCCACGATGGCGTACGTTTTCGTTTGACTGCTCCAATTCGGAAATTTCGTCAGGAGTTATCAAATCGCTTGCCGGGCAAGCCCCTGTCCTGGAAGAGCTCAGACTTGTATTTGAGCCCACGTCGAGAGCCCATGCCGATAGCAGCCCACGCATTCCGTCCAACTTTTCAGTTCGGGCCCCTTCATTGCGTGTGCTTCATCTCAACGGTGTCGGGATCAATTTGGAATGGGCTTCGACCCTGAGCAATCTCCATACCCTCGAGTTGATCCAGAGCAGCAGCCACCCGCTCTCGTATAGCGCCCTCCTTCGCGTTCTCGCTAGTTGCGCTTCTTCCTTGCGTACTCTAAAGATTCATGGTTCAGTCTCCATCCCCAACGGCTTCTTTGGGTCTTCTAGCCAGTCACCCCTAGTCTTGCCCGCACTCGAGACTCTCGACTTGTCCTTGCTGGCCTCTCCCATCGCTTCTCTTCTCCTTGATATCGAAGCTCCTAATCTGCGATCACTCTCCCTCCAGGATGTTCGCGTTCCAAGTGATCGATGGTGTTCAGTAGGCTTGCGCTCATTCCTCCGCCAACCGTCTTCTCGAATTCGTCATTTGCGGTTGTGCTCGTCTGGGTTAGATGATGACGACTTGGTATGGGCTATGCAGCGGATGTCGGGTCTGGAAACCCTCGAGTTGATGAACTCGAATAACACCGACGTGGTTTTACGCGCTCTTGCTCGGCCTGTATCTAGCGACACCCCGGCTGAGACTGAAACCTGGATAGCGCCGTCGCTACATACTGTTACAATGGAGCAGTGTCATCAAATTACGGGAACAGGTATGTGTACTAGTATTTCAGTTGACGAGAGACGTAATTTACTGACTACAAACGCAGCGCTGGTCGATTCTATCAAAGCCCGCAACACAAGATCTTTTGATTCAAACACCCATCTTCCTATTCGACACTTACGAGTGCAGAACTGTTACCAGTTCGAGCGCCGACACCAGGTCAAGCTGAACAAGCTCACGCCTGTCTTGCAACTCGATGTTGCGGTTTCTTCGTTCACGTTTGGTCAGGGCGGTATGCGAGCGCGGAGCCCCCACCAAAATAACATTGGCGCTTCCCACTTTTGAGCCCGTTGTTGCACTACTATGGTCATACAAGCATGTTTATTTCTTCGTTCTTCGCATACATCCCCATCCTGTACACTAGCACATGTTTTCTTGCGTCTTGCTCTCATCATCATGCGTCTTGTGCCATGCCTATTGTACCCAGACATGGTCTAAGCCAATATACACACGTCCTGATACTATCCTGATATCATTCCTACAATTAGGAAGCTTAAGTTAGCTTCTTCGCATCTGAATACATTATCTGCGCCCATCACGCCTATTGTCTAAGGAAGTGCTCCGTAAACCTAGCGTTGGGGAACGCCACGCTTGTATTGTCCTTCGTCATCGCGCCCTCAACTCAACTCCAAGAAGCCCCTAAATATTGCGCACGCTAATTCATTTGAACTGTGCTATACTGGGCTGAAATCCAACAGTCTGGTCGATAACCCACGCCCACAGTTCTTTCATTCGATCCGGGTCTTCTGCCCAGCCCGCGCATTGTCCTACACGACCCCATGGAAGCACATACTGAAATAGGACATTCAGTAAACCTGAATTCATGGATCGTGGACATATAGTACTCACTCTTCCTCCGAGACCCCACTTGACGAGCTGGTTGCCGCCCAGAGCGGTGTTAAGGCCCCCATGTATGCTGGGTACATGAAACGATGCTGCGGAAAGCTATCAGCTAGCGCTACGCGACAGATTATACTCACTAATATAAATGTGAGCCAGGCTGGTTTATGCTTATAACGGTTGGACCTGATGGTCCCTTCAGAGAACATGAGTTGAGGCTTTAGTCGCTCTAGTAAATCAACTCGCACCTGGGTGGACTGAAACAGAAATGAGCCCTTGCTTATGATATCTGCGGTGTAGCTCGTTCGCAAATAGCATCAAGCCCTGTTTGGCCATGTGCATGAATGAACAGCGTTCAACCAAACACAGCACGTACTAGTTTACTCTGACCATGGTTAACCAACGGGTCCATGTGTTGCCTTTGCTCGCTTTCAACCACAGACGCATAATCGACGCGTTGAATTAATCTATGATCTTCAGAGACAAGGTTGATTATACGCGAGTCGGGGGTCTTGAGGAGGCAGGGCAGAAGGCAAAGAGTTAGGAAGCAAGTGGCAATGCAGTTGACTCCGAAAGTTAAGTCGTATCCTTCCGCCGTCACCGTGTCGGCTGGTGGCAGGTACTCCGCACTGCTAAGCATAAGTAATTGTGCTCAACACACGCCATGAGTTTCACTCACGCATTGTTCACAAGTAAGTCGAGTTTGGTTTTCTGGCTGCGGATGATAACTTAGGTACGGATATAATCCCCAGAGGACTAATAAGCTGACCTTAAGAACTCCTGCGCGGCCGCTCGAGTGCTATGGAGGCTAGCCAAGTCAACTTCAATGAATTTCAACTCTCCTCTCCTAACTGTAGATAGTGAGTTGAGAGCTAGCTGAGCACCAGGAGTATTGCGTCCCGCGACGTAAACTGTCGCCCCCTTGGCGAGAAATGCCTATTGCGATTGAGGGTAGAGCGCATATTTATTTGAATGGTTCATTTACTCACTTTACACATTTCGAATCCTATACCGCTCAAGCCCCCAGTTACAAAAACAACTCTTCCTGAGAGATCGGGCATATTAGCTACAGTCCATGCGGGTTGATCGGCAGGATAGTGTTGCCTCCATGTCGTTTTCAGTCTTGAGAACAGGCTGTAAATATAATCAAGCATAATACTGATTGGTTCTGAGATTTGAGTAGGTATATCTGGTAGACCCAAGGGAGTAGAGGTAAATCATATACAAGAGTTTAAAGACAATCTAGAGGTCAACTTGATCCTCCCAAACCACGCACTTGACACGTGACCTGCCCCTTCAGTTCCGCTGGCTCTTTCCCGTGTGTTCCTTTCCTTACTGTCTTTTACTTAGTTTTCTTTCTTGCCCCTTCGTAGTGTTGTTTCGTTTGTGTGTTGGTGCGCTTTGACTTGTGATCATGTAGCACCGTAATAAAATTGTACTCAAAAAAGAAAAAAAAAAAAAGCACTTGACACGTGACATCTCACTGACTTGGTTGTTCGGCTCGTTGGTCAAACAACTCTTGTTGGGGTGAACTCCTGTCTTGGTTCTTCTGTATTTCTATTAATTCAGAGAACAAGTCGGGGCCTAATCCTTCAAGAGTCGACAGCTCTTTCTGAATACACAATCACAATGAGTAGGGCAATGTATGCGTCCTCAAGAACACACCTTAAGTAGCCCACCCGAAGACACAAGTAGCTCAGCAAAAACATCCAACAAAATAGACTTTAACGGCGCTGAGTCTGCGAAATGCTTAATCATGGTCGCGATGTCAACAAGAGTAACATACCACCATTTCGAGGTCCTTCAACGACATCTACCCAGCATCGGAGCACAGCCTCTAGAATACGTATCCGCCAATGAGGGATGCGAGGGCGCGCATTTTTCATCACGGTAAGCAAGCACCGGGCACTCGAGACTCTGAGAGCCAGAGTTGATTCGACGGGGGAAAGTTCCCTAGGAAACAAGTTCTCGGTGAGTTGTGATATGAAGGCCTGGTATTTTCAGATGCGTAAGCCACAGACCTGTATCTACTGAGCCAGACTCACCTTCAGGAATCTCGCTGAGCCAATCCCCAATGCTTGGACGACCAGAGATAGCGCATCGACCGACGCGATCATGACCTCGACTCTGGATGACGCATATAGCCATCCTGGTACAATGGTATCCGTAACGAGCTCGGCCAACTTGTCGAATCGTTTCATGGTGTCTAAAACGGAGCCGTAAGCTCATGGCAAGATAAACCTACACAAAATACACACCGTCAGGCAATACCAAATCCACCAGTGAGATATAGCAAGGTGTGGCGGCACGAAGCAATCCAGGAGACCAATCCGAAGTAAAGTTTTGGAGTGCACTTTTTAGAGCCTGTTGATCATTTCAGTGAGCTAGAGGTACGAAAATCGTACTGCAGACCTTGAATAGGAGCTCGTCTATGCCTGTGCGTCGCAGTAGTGACGGAGTGGCTTTTTTAAGTAAAGCCTCAGTCACTACGACTCCCTTGATCTTATACGGAGGGTCGTAGTCGTCGATGAGTGTGAGCAAAGGTGGAATAATAAGGTGCCACAGTGATTCGATGCTGTCGGCCTACTTCGTTTAGTGATTTCTTCTGAAACCTCGATTCGCACTTACTTCAATGTGAGATATCACCCAGGACAAAACATTCCAACAGCCAACGCCATGGGTCTTCCAAGGCTGCTCGTCATACATTTCCTGTACGCTGAGAGGGTTTGGTTTGACTCTGCCGGTATCTGGGTGTACTCCTGGATGGGCGGTGGATTGAAATACAGGTTTCAGGTGGTCAACGAGCACATGAGATGCTGTTTGTCTGTCGATTGGAATGAACCTATCAAGGCAGGCTTGAAATACATAGGTGGACCAAAGATAAAATCAGGTTGAACGAGCGTACCATTAGCAAGAGCCTTGCATCGGTCATCCGTGAAAGACTCTTTCCCAATAAAGGCTGCTGTAACGAAAATGACACTGGCACGCTCTGAAGCAACAAGGATGTCATAGGAGGAGTCGACTTGACCTTTGAGTTTTTGAAGATCTAATAATGCCAGTTCATTCCAAACGATCAGGTCTGCCGAGGGTCTATCTTCTGAATCTGGGAGAGACGAAGTCAGGTCTCTTCATATTGAGTAGCCACAAACAGCAGACCTTCGTGCGACTCGGGTTGATACAAGTTAGAGAGTGTATCCAGATCTTTTGATAATGAGCTTAGTGCAGACTCTAAGTCATGTTTGGTGGGACTTAGATTCTCAGAAGTCATTTGGATAGAAGTGGTGGTTTGACTTGGCTGCCATTAGATCACGTGATGTACCACTTACGAAAGGTCTCCCTAAATGAATGTCATCGGACGGTTGAAGGCACTTTGCGCATCTCGTAGAGCATTAAAGAGCAGACCAGGCGTATTAATTGAGACACACATAATGAAATGCCAAGAAATACTGCCCAAACGCATGA